>JACYXH010000047.1:2880000-3125000 GCA_026745465.1 Lota lota
GTCTGACTCGGGCCAGGTGAGGCTGCTTAAAGCAGCCATCATCCACACACTAACTCCACAACTGTCTGACTGAGTCAGTGCGTGAGTGAGTCTGTTACCTGGTATGGCTGGTACGCTGAAGGGTCAGACAGGAAATCCAACTGGCGGTCTAAAAGGAACTCCACCGCTGTTACGGATGACAGCAAGCTCTTCCAAACCAGCGGTTTGAATGCCTTGAGGAGACGGACAAAGAGACATGATTAGGAACCACAACAGACTGCATCTAAAACCACTCAACAACCAGCCACACACAGTTCAACACGGGCAGTTCTACAAATGTATGGGACTTCTTTGACTGTCTACAAAGAGTCAGAGTGGAATAGAGACTAAGGACTAAGAGCAATAAAGTAGTGGTGAAGAAAAGGAAAAGGAGGAACTAGTGGTAGACAGCATATGAGAGTGAGACACATGAATACATTAATGAGGAGGAAGTCTGACAGTTCAAAGGCGGTACACCCAACTTTGATGTTGCCTTTCCCGCCACTTCACACACTCACACACACTCACACGCTGTACGATGATAACTGTCAGCCTGCGGGCCTGAGCTCAGGAGTTTGTGCAGATATGGGCGTTGAGAGAAAGAGCGGGAGAGAGCGTTTATGGTACACACATCAACCCCTTATCATGTTTGTGAGTAGCCATTAGATTATATAAATATATATCATAACTAAATCCATATTTCATCTTCCTTGGTAATTAGCCTCAGCATGGGGGCGTGTGTGTGTGTGTGTGTGTGTGTGTGTGTGTGTGTGACTGTGTGTGACTGTATGTGTGTGTGTGCGTATGTGTGCGTATGTGTGGTGTGTGTGTGCACGCGCGACTGTGTGTGTGTGACTGTGTGTGTGTGTGTATGTGTGACTGTGTGTGTGTGTGTGTGTGTGTGTGTGTGTGCGTATGTGTGGTGTGCGTATGTGTGGTGTGTGTATGTGTGATGTGTGTATGTGCGAGTGCATGGTGATTGGTCACATAATAACATCATGTAATGTGCAGAGATTAGAGAAACACAACAGCTGTGAACCACACAAACACACACACACACACACACACACACACACACACACACACACACACACACACACACACACACACACACACACACACACACACACACACACACACACACACACACACACAGTATAATTTGACTGATGGTTTATGGGCGCCAGCAAAACATGATACTAGTCTATGCTGCTCTATTTCTAGCATGTCTGACATCGTGCCTGTCTAGGCAAACTCCTCTCTCTAGTGCTATATTGAAGGGCTGTATATATAGCCATATTAAATGTATTGGTAACAAACATTTATTAATGCCTCTACTATACCCAAGCTGACAACATCCAGTTAAAACAGGTGTAATGGACCCTCTAACAAATACTAGAGAAAAAAATGATGAACAAGGACTTATGTTGGTTAAGCATGATTGTATTGCTATGAACGCTACCTTCTACCGAACCTATGTAGCTTTGGTGCAGAAATGTGAGCTAGACCCGCTGTGTAAACGACCCAGAACCTCGGACCGCGACGTAAACACAGATCACAGGAAGTAAGAGTGCCAACGTTACGTGAACTCACAGCCCCCTCACAGGCTCAGTGCGGGGCTTCCTTTTGGAGCCCACATACGCAGGCTAGAAAGTGTGGGAAGGGAGAGTAAGTCAGGCTTCTAGTCTGCCCTGCTTTTTCTCTTCTTTTTTTTTACAAATATTTCTAGGACACATAAATATAGAAACAGACACACACACTCGCCACCTCTCCACGGTTCCTCAGAAATCCCACGAGGGTCTTCCCACACACCCTGTAATATACAAGGCAGATCAAAAGACCTGAGGATAGGGCTTTGTGGCACTCTGTTCCCTAAAAGGAAAAGAGCTAAACAGCAGGTGTATGCATCTGGGAGTATGTGATGTAGGCCTCCAACTAGAAATGACTTGAATGCAATGACTTCCTGAACTCTGAATTCTTCAGGAAGAATCAGTCATTCTGACTTCTTCAGAATTACCTCTCTTGGTCTTGGCAATTGAGCACACACCAATTTTTTTAAAAGACCTCATCTTGGGTTGTTCCAATGGCAACACCTTTAGGCCTACGTCTAGACTGCAGATATGAACGCTTCCTAGACAGGTCTACAGCACTAGATGTAGAAGTGTGCTTCTTGAAAACAGAAAAAGGCTTTTCTGGAAAGGCACCTGCAGTTCTCCCACCTGACGTGGTACGTCGATTAGGTGGAGGGTATAAGCTTTAAGGTTTAAGTTATCCGTTCACAGACACAAGGACTACGGAATCAACCCATCTGTGTTAGGTTCAGTTCATGGCAACCATTTTGCTGCAATAGTGTTTCTATTAATTATTGAATTTTCCAAAAATGCTGGTATTTTACTGAACAACCTTAACACGCGCGCCAAAATCCAATGAAGGTCATCATTGAAGACACGTGATATTGTTGGGTGTGGTCTAGCAACACACACTGACTGAACCCCCCCCCCCCCCCCACAGAGTAACCACATTCTGCCAATAGACTCGGCCTGATCATCTGCAGCCTTCTCAAAAGGTGCACAACTCCATTACTACACTCTTGACATATACACCACAACCAGTCACGGCCTAGAGATAACAAATCATGAATGAATCATGAATAGTAATAGTTCAAATAAAAGTAAACTTAAACAAGCAGTAATGTTGCAACCATTAGTACAAGGCCCACTATTATTTAAACATCCATTTTCCAACTCTGTATTTGCTACGGAATTTGGTTACGGAAGTCTCTCTGAAATTCTAGCTACCTTTGGGACATCTGGTTAGTGTGGCTGATGCTATAAATAGATGGCTCTGGGTCCATTATCTAATAAGAATGAAATGTATAGTATTTTGCTGGCAGTGCCTTGGTAAATACAGACAGAGCCAGTACCTAACTTGATCCTTTGCTGTCTAACATAATGCACGCTTGTGCATACGCTGAATAAAACAACACCGACCAGTCTGACGGAAGCCATATGGTAACCTAGACCAGCACCATATAGCAAATAGATTTGCAATGACGTCACGTGGTATGATATTTCAAAGGTATACAGAAATCTGATTCCAAGCTGTCGACCTTGATATCTATCTATCTTTCGGTGGTTGTGCCCGTGTCTTGTAACCTTTGTACAGTTATGTTGTGTCTAAAGCACACTAGCTTGAGCCACTGAACACAGAAAGTAAGATACTTTGATTCCTAATAATAATGTAATCTCCAGACGACACACACAACACTGCACACACCCACAGAAACGGGCTGGACACACAATCAGTGTTCATAACTAGAGACTCAACAGCCCATGTTTGGAAGAATGGCATATAGACACAACAAAACGTTTCAATGTTGGACCCATTGTTAGAAATAACACAAATCCTCCTTTCAATAATCAAAGCTCAAGTACAGTCTTTACCATAAAAGCCAATGTGAAGAGATGTATAGAGAAGAGTCATTACCTCTTTTCCATGTTTCAGTCTCCTTTGAAAGACGCCAAAAATACCAAACAAAAAATACTAAATGAGTCCACAAAAATAGCTTTCTTCAGCACACTGCCGGTCAACAGTGAGAAAAGCATGGACGGTTAACATGGATGTGTGCGTCAGACGCAGAGAGAGATGGACGGAAAGGACCTCAAGTTGTGTCCTCTGGTGAGGAAAAGTCTCCCAGCCGGTCAGATGACGCCAGAAAGAACGGAGAGAAAGGAGAACGAGAGCAGAGCACACCAGCTACATGGCCGACATTTTAACAGCTTCTGACGCAAGAGACAGAGAAAGGGAGAGAGAGAGACGGACAGACAGACACACACACACACTTCCTCTAGAAAGCTGCACTGTCTCACACTCCCTAGCTCAGCTTGCTTGTGCTCTCACTGGCTCTGTCTTCACTTTCTATCGCCCTCCCTCAAACTTCTCTCTCTCTCTCTCTCTCTCTCTCTCTCTCTCTCTCTCTCTCTCTCTCTCTCTCTCTCTCTCTCTCTCTCTCTCTCTCTCTCTCTCTCTCTCTCTCTCTCTCTCTCTCTCTCTCTCTCTCTCTCTCTCTCTCTCTCTCTCTCTCTCTCTCTCTCTCTCTCTCTCTCTCTCGGAATGAATTAGTCAGAAAATCTGGAATAGGTTGGTCTGGATCTGGGACAATTCCATCTGCAAAATATAGGAGTCCCACCTCACCACTAAGGCTGAAATGTTTCTATTATAGACAATAAATAGAATAGAAAAACAAATACAAATCACTACCACAATACTACATTATATATTTTTCAATTCAACAAAAGGGGACAGTTGGCCAAAAGTACAACTCAGCGCTGAATTAAACATACTTTCTACACTACCATCTGTGTGACACCACAATCAAGTAGACAGATGCTGCTGGCACTGCTATTTTCTGCACCTTAAAAATACCAGCCAGCATTCATGAAAGCAGCATATTGATACACACACCGTGTAGAAAGTCTCTCAGAATGTGTGTCTTGTGTGGGCGAGGAAGTGGGTGTGTTAATGTTTACAGTATATTGTCATACCTTTTGATAGTGTGGGCAGGAAGAGAGAAAAAAAGGCCATGCCGATACAATTGTGAAAGCTTCAAATGGAGAGAGCTGCAATATGATTATATTTTCTCAATGCTGTCTCCCTCCTGAGACACACACACACACACACACACACACACACATTACTATAACCCATCTCCATCTGGCGATGAGAGCGGCAGAGCACGAGAGGGAGATTTCATATTACCAGCTAAATCCTCACATCGTAGCTTGGCCGACTTTGTGGCAAGCTAAAAAGCCAGGTAGCTGTACACGCACATTGAGGTATTACTTGGGGACGACCTGACCGACTTGATACCAATCAGTGATGTATTATGTGAAACATGGTAGTTATGCGACGGACATTGGCCGTAGCTATGCATTGGAGCGAAGCAAGGCCGCCATCACTATGATGGGGCTGCATTCACTGTCCTGCTGCTCTTCCTGGTTCGTCTACAAAGGCCGTTGAGGGAGGAGACACTAGCTGTGTTCATTTGCAGGATTCACTTAAGACTAGAAACACCACTTGATACCACTGTATCCGTCACGGGAAATCATGTCTATGCGCAGGAGGAGAATCATGAACGCCAACACTGGCATAGACAACCATGGCATGCATTACCATTTAGGGCAACAATTGTATAATTTACCTTTCAGATCGGACCAGCTGAAGGGCATGTTGGCTAGTCTTAGCTGCTGTTATTTTTTTGTTGAAACATATATATCATAGGTGTCCCCTACCGAACCCCCTTCAATTGTTCCATTGTCATTATTATCATTGGAGAAATATTTTGGAAAAATACTGACAGCTAAATAGTATTCCGCTATAGAAGAATAAAAAATGCAGGATTATACTGTCGGTGGCATTAGCTCAACAAGAGAAAAGGTACCACAACAAGTGACTTCAAGGTATAGTATGTCATTTCTGCCGCTAGTGGTCGCTAAATCAAAGCAATAACAAAAGACCTAGTTTGATGTGAAGTAACGTGGGATAATGGGAGTTGTAGTCTTCACCACCACTGAAAAGATATAATCCGGGAGTCAGGCAGAAATCATGTTCACGGATCATGTGTTGAAGTTGTATCCATGTTACGTTTAGTCACATCATGTCATTTAATTAGAATGAAATGTCCGCTAAACATAACGTTAACTTGCTGTTCCAGCGATGTGACGCAGGGAACTAAAGACGTGATTCCCGGTGTGAGTGTGTGTGTGTCTAGCGGTGTTTACCAGCCCAGGAGACGGCCAGCAGCACTCCTCTCTGTAGGGCCGTCGTTTGGTCAATATTTCTACCCAATAGGCGAATTACTAAGTACCCTTCCCTAAGCAGTAGTCAAACTAAAATGCAATTCTACCGGAGACGTCTCAGGTTTCAAAATGTTAACAATGGATTGAAATCACTGTTTGGAAGTGTATCCCACTAGCTCTACTACAGTAAAAAGCAGGTAAAGAACTGTATAGCCAATGGAGCTCTAATGTGGGTTTAACGCAAATAGACTGAATATAATACAGGTTAAACTGACTTCACATAGACTATATTTAATACAGGTTAAACTGACTTAACATAGACATACATAATGCTGGTTAAACTGACTTCACATAGACTATATTTAATACAGGTTAAACTGACTTAACATAGACGTACATAATGCTGGTTAAACTGACTTCACATAGACTGTATTTAATACAGGTTAAACTGACTTAACATAGACGTACATAATGCTGGTTGAAGTGGCTTAACATAGACTGTATATAATACAGGTTAAACTGACTTCACATAAACTATATTTAATACAGGTTAAACTGACTTAACATAGACGTACATAATGCTGGTTAAACTGACTTCACATAGACTGTATTTAATACAGGATAAACTGACTTAACATAGACGTACATAATGCGGGTTGAAGTGGCTTAACATAGACTGTATATAATACAGGTTAAACTGACTTAACATAGACGTACATAATGCTGGTTGAAGTGGCTTAACATAGACTGTATATAATACAGGTTAAACTGACTTAACATAGACGTACATAATGCTGGTTGAAGTGGCTTAACATAGACTGTATATAATACAGGTTAAACTGACTTAACATAGACGTACATAATGCTGGTTGAAGTGGCTTAACATAGACTGTATATAATACAGGTTAAACTGACTTAACATAGACGTACATAATGCTGGTTGAAGTGGCTTAACATAGACTGTATACAATACAGATTAAATTGACTTTCCATATGTGTACATTGGTGGAACCTTCGCAGACTTTATCACACCAAAAAAGCGGCTAGAAAATAAATGCACGAGTACTCGTCGTGATTTAGACCATGTACTCGATTCCATTTGGTTGGTATTTCTGGCATGCCTCATACTGATTCGTGAACTCCTGATTGATTCTATTCATGAATTCGGTAGCCGTCTTCTCTAAAAAACAATCCTTCCTCCCGCACATGGTCACATGTTGATTCAGAGTGGGCACGGAGAGGGGGGGCTGGTCACAGATGGTTCGTTGTCAGTGTGTTGGTGAGAGAGCGAATGGCATCGTTCTCTTGGACGGATTGAAACAATAAAAATACAAAATGATCCTCCCAAGTAAAGTCGATGTGTGGGAAGCACTGCATTCGTTTGGTGGCTGGCATGAGCCACTTGTTAACGTAGAACATCTTAGTAAGCTAGATCGATATTTAAATATCAAATCAATAAATTAGGCCACTGCTGGATTACTGTTTTGCCTTGTTTCCCCGTAGTTTAGGGGGTAAAAGAGCACATGTGACCAAATATAATGGACCGTTACCATGAATAAAACCATGGATTTATCTGGGATTGAACATTGTTGGAAACAATTTGGATAGTCTAAGTACACAACTCAACAAATATGTCTCATAGGT
Source organism: Lota lota (assembly GCA_026745465.1). Taxonomy (NCBI): domain Eukaryota; kingdom Metazoa; phylum Chordata; class Actinopteri; order Gadiformes; family Lotidae; genus Lota; species Lota lota. The sequence continues at coordinate 2,887,461 of JACYXH010000047.1, forward strand.
CTAGTCATTTTGAGATATTTTAATGCGGAAACGTTACACATTATACCTTTAATAACAGAAAGTAGCCTACATATTTGATTGTGTAGAAGTGAAGCAGCAGTATTATGAAACCCAGACGATGGGGTGGCTACAAATTGCAGGCTGAAAACTGTATTGGCTCTGACATTATCGGCAAAACAAAACAAAACGTGGCTTTCTCTTTTATATTATTTCTTTGTTATGTTATATTGTTATACCACCATGAGACTAATTACGTTGGAAATGACCAAAGCCCTACTGGAATCAGTGATAACACTCAACCTCCATGCTTCTGTAGTCATCAGCACTGTGCACATCAGCACCGTGCACGCACACATCAGCACCGTGCACACATCAGCACCGTGCACACGCACACATCAGCACCGTGCACACGCACACATCAGCACCGTGCACGCACACATCTGCACCGTGCACACGCACACATCTGCGCCGTGCACGCACACATCTGCACCGTGCAGGGCGAACATCAATGCATTGCACCTCACACACATTAGCTGGAAAAAATGGTAGGGGAAACACTGATGAGGTATGCCCAGGAATCCGGGATTGTATCACAATATGAGGGATGCCATCTCTCAGGAGCACACACACACACACACACACACACACCTTGGTTCTCTAGTCATTTAAGACTGTTGTTGCTTTGGTAGCTTGATAATAAGAGGGCTGCCGCTCATGGTATTGTTTCTTTTGTGTGCACGTGTGTGGATACATGCATGTGCATCTGGTGCATGTGAGCATAGTGCTTTTCACATGTTCTTAATGAGATGCTAGTTGCTAGGAAACAGCTCTGCGAGGTCCATTGGATGTATACGATATGTGTTATTGAATCAGCACCTTCAGATTATACCTCATTGTATTGTTTTAAAGCGTTATCTTAAAGTAAAGACAATTCAGTGTGGTCCACTACCTGGGAACACATGTCAGCCTGATCAGCCTAAACCATACACACAGATACACAAGGCTTTCCAGTTATGGCAAGCCCTTTTAACATTTTATCAGTTGGGCTGACTAGTAGCGATTTAGTTTTCACTAGTGGAAATGACATTTCGACATGTCAAAATGACATTTTGACTAGTTAAAAATTTCATTTAAGATTTCTGTAAAACTATGTTAAAAATATAATTTCACACACATTTCGACTAGTCGAAATGTTTACAGATATTTACAGATATCTTTAATTTAATTATAGATATCAGTAATTCCTTTTTTACTAGTAACAATAACGATTACAGATATCTACAATTGAATTTCTACATGTTGAAAAAGGATTGTACCTAGTGGAAATGTAATTACCCATTTCAGATATCAACAATTGCATTTCCGATATGTCCGACATATCAACAAACCATTTCGGATATGTGGGCGTCATATTATTAAAATACCACAAAGCCATTGGTTGACGTTTAATTACCATATTCATTTCGGATATGTACCCCTAATTACCATATTAGTTTAGGATATGTCGCCCTAATTATCATATTAGTTTAGGATATGTCAACCTAATTACCATATTCGTTTCGGATATGTATGTACGTCATTGAAGATATCTACAATTACATTTTGACTAGTCGAAATTCCTTTTTTGATATCTAAATTATTTTAGTTATAAAAGGAATTGTAGATATCTCAAATATAATTGTTACTAGTACGAATATAGTTTTCACTAGTTACAATTGTATTTCAGATATCTGCAATGCAATTCTAGATATCTGAAATTACATTCTTACTAGTTACAATTCCAAGCCGACATATCAATAATTAAAATTTGACTAGTCAGAACTGAATTTTAGATATCTAGAATTTAATTAATGATATCTGTAATGTAAGAACAATTGTAGATATCTACAATTAACATTTCCACTCATAAGAATTGAATTGTAGATATCTACAATTGACATTTCCACTAGTGAGAATTGAATTGTTGATATCAAGAATTAACATTTTGACTAGTGAGAATTGAGTTGTAGATATCATTAATTAGAATCGCAACTAGTCAAAATTACATTATGGATGTGTTGACTTCAAATTATAACAAGTCAAAATTGAATTATAGATATCTGTAATTGAGTTTAAATGGAAGTCAATGGTAAAAGTTGACTAAATGTAATTAAGTTACAGATATCTACAATTGACATTTCCACTAGTAAGAAATGTATTGTTGATATCAAGAATTAACATTTTCACTAGTGAGAAATTAATTGTAGATATCTTTAATTAGAATTGCTACTAGTCAAAATTATATTATGGAGATGTTGGCTTGGAATTATAACTAGTCAATAAGAAATTGTTGATATCTACAATTGCTATTACCGCTACTGATTAAATGTTAAAAGTTCAATAATTCAAACGGACCAGGAATGGATCTGAAACACCCTGACTTCCTCCAAACAGCACTTGAATAATATCAGCACGAGATATTTAGGCTAGGAGGTAGAGTAGAATACACTGTGGCCGATTTGTCCCCCATCGACCAATCGATTGGTGACCGAGATTTTCTTTGGTTGACTACAGCCCTAGCGTAATGTGTGAGGTCGCTTGATCCATCCATCCCAGTGTGGAGCGCTATGTAGCCACACCAGTCTCCCCAGTCGGCTATCAAATGTAGTTCCGAAATCCATTGGCTCGTTCAACTCCCAAAAAAACAAACGCATATGCATTCTGGTGCCTTGACTACCACCTAAGAGAGGATCTCGAGTGCCTTTGTTAAAGCAACAGATCGATTCCTCCACGTTCATTCATACACACAAAGTTGTTCTACTTGCTGTCAATCATTTGTGCTCAGACTTGAACAAAACCAGTCTGTGCCAAATCCCACCAAGAAGTGTACCATTGCAGAGAAAGTATCGGGGTTGTTTCTCCAACATCGTGTGCTGGTCCCAGCGCGCAGGGACAGGAAGACACTCGCACTCTTCTTCATCTCTCAGCTCATCTAGCGGACTCTTTCTGCTCCTTATTAGGAATTCATCCACCTCGTTCTTATCTGCTTCTCCCACTCACTGCCCCTGTTCCTGTGTGTGTGTGTGTGTGTGTGTGTGTGTGCGTGTCATGGGCACATTAGCTTTTAATTTACTCAGTGCATCACAGCTTGTTCCCACTCTCTTTCTCTCGGTCAGACATGACACAAGGGTCAGTGACTTAGGAAGGTAGAGGTGATACAAAAACTCTGTAAAACCTCTGTGTAGTGGTAAGCTTGCATACTGCCACATGACCTATAGCCTAGGCAGCCTACGTAGTGTGGTGAAGTGAATGCACAGCGCGAACGATAGAAAGATCCTTGACGGACTGGTGTGGTCAGACTTTGGTTGTCGTTGATTGGGTGAAGAAGGTTCATATTCACTGGCTGAGAGTCAAGAGGAGGAGCTTATTCGACTGTTATCAAAACGTCCTATTGAACGTGCTACTTCACACTTCAACAGCACATTCAAAAGCAGCCCAAAACACCCTATTTTACGGCATTTTAGAGTTGAGGAAAAGCTGCGTAAAAAACAGTGTTTTAAACACTAAATTCATTTAGTGTAGAATTTAGTCGTATAAAACGTCACAACGGCGTTATGACTGCAAGAATGCCGTATTGTATGTCGATTTATATCGATGCACGTCTAAAATGACACACAGAGTTCTCCCTGTCCCTAGTTGTTGGCTGATCATACTCCTAAACTGTCCCTTCTACCGAGGATCTGCTGTCCACCAGTGGATATGCTGTCCACCAGAGGATATGCTGTCCACCAGTGGATATGCTGTCCACCAGAGGATATGCTGTCCCCCAGTGGATATGCTGTCCACCAGTGGATATGCTGTCCACCAGAGGATATGCTGTCCACCAGAGGATATGCTGTCCACCAGTGGATATGCTGTCCACCAGTGGATATGCTGTCCACCAGTGGATGGGCAGTTGTTTCCCACTCAGCAGATCTTTCCATCACCCTGTACACAAGCGGCCACTGAATGAATCTGTTTTCTTTGTCTGAAGGCAGTGGTCATTAGGGGGTCGTGTTACGGTTACGGTATGCTGTTGAACACCAACAGCCCTGTGGCGGAGTGGAGTGATCACTGTTTGAATGGCAGACAGGATGGCGTTCAGACAGTTCCCCATTGTCCCTGCATGGTGTCTGCAGACCACGGTGATGGTCCTAGCTGTAATACAAATCAATAATGTGTATTCCTTTTGAAGACGGCCTAATGGAGTGCACCTATATTATTCCCAGGTGTCCTGCTACAAATGCATGTTAGCATCGGTGTTCATAGTTGATGACCCAGTAATGACCCACTAAGGGACAACCAAAGAAACAGCTCAATGACCCTGGCATTTGATTTGATCATAGATACTTCACCCAACGCTGCAACATGCACTCTGTCATGGTGGAGTTAGTGTGTGTGTGTGTGTGTGTGTGTGTGTGTGTGTGTGTGTGTGTGTGTGTGTGTGTCTTCATGGGTGAACGCAGCGCAAGGCTTCCTTAAGGAAGACAAATGATGTAATATTGAGCTCTGAAACACAATAACACACATTCTTTGTCATTGTGCTTACAACACTGCAGAGTGTTGTAACACACACACACACACACAAGGTCGGCGAAAAGGCTGACCATGGCGTATTTGGCAACCCATCGTAACAATTCAAGGTGAATACCATCTGCGGGACAACCACACGTGTGTGTGTGTGTGTGTGTGTGTGTGTGTGTGTGTGTGTGTGTGTGTGTGTGTGTGTGTGTGTGTGTGTGTAGCGATGAGCGAGAAGGATTGAGAGAGTTAGAGAATGTTTGCATGCAACTCGGGTGATCTGGTCACCAGAGAAGAGCTAAAAATACTGTGAGAACGTTTTAGACACATTAATGATCCAATACCAAAAACCTTGTCACACACACACACACACACACACACACACACACACACACACACACACACACACACACACACACACACACACACACACACACACACACACACACACACACACACACACACACACACACACACACACACACACACACGTTTTGTTGACTTGTGGCCCACTGTTCTTAACATGCAGGCCCTGAGCCTCGTCCAGTCCTGCAGCGAGCTGGCTCCTGGCTCCGAGGCTCACCCAAGTAAAAGTCACGGCCCATATTTGAAAATAGTGTTTATTGGTTGTTGTTTTTTTTAAGTCAGAACGTATAACAGAATATGTTTCCTGCCCATGAAGTAGAATCAAAAGGTCCTGACACACAAAGGAGACGTCAAAGAAGAGGCACACTACGCGTAAGAGTCACCAGCTGCTTGTTTTCAGAAGCCATTACCTGTTATTGACCAGACTATTTCCATTTCCCCATCACATAGGAGTCCAGCATGGGTCTTTTATGGGTTTGATTGTTACGTGAAATACCAGTTCGATCATCCAGAGGCAAAGCACCAGCGCTATGTCGGAAGGTGGCCCGGTTTGAGTGCTTCGCTCACTCCCATTTCTCTTCTCGTGTACTGATCGGCTGAGCAGCCAATCAGAGAGAGTCCTCCGCCATCTACTCAAAATGCTCCGTGGGCCCAACAAGTCCTGAACAGTGCCGCCGGGATCGACCACGAACGCCCGCCGACCCGGGCTGTGTCAGGAAGCTGAAATGCACAGCCTACAATGCCTCTAACCCAGTGGCTATGAGAGGCCACGAAGGCACGCTTGCAGTAAAACCAAATGACCCTTCTAGCCAAAGGAACAGGCTTTGGCTACTGTATCGGAATGGGCGCGTGATCACAGATAAGCTACAGGCAGAATCCCAGATCCCTGTTTGGGATGCAAGGAATACCAAGAAATGGAATTGCATACAAAGCCCCACATCCCAGCGAGTACTTGAGAACTTTGTAGGCGCTTTTATTTCTTTTGAAAGAAGGTCTGCAATAGTCTCCTGTAATTAACATATATGGAAAGTCAGTGAAACCTGTATGCTACACAGTCAGTGTGCTGTACGCCCACCCCGGTGCTAGGCTGCTCAGTTCTTAACCTGTTTGTTACCGCTGTAGAGCTGGCAGGGTTTTGTCAGTGTGCTGTACGCCCACCCCGGTGCTAGGCTGCTCAGTTCTTAACCTGTTTGTTAGCGCTGTAGAGCTGGCAGGGTTTTGTCAGTGTGCTGTACGCCCACCCCGGTGCTAGGCTGCTCAGTTCTTAACCTGTTTGTTACCGCTGTAGAGCTGGCAGGGTTTTGTCAGTGTGCTGTACGCCCACCCCGGTGCTAGGCTGCTCAGTTCTTAACCTGTTTGTTACCGCTGTACAGCTGGCAGGGTTTTTAAACAGGGACTTTAATGTTGCATCCATTGGGGAGGTGTTGAAACGTGAGGTCCTGTTTACAGCAGGGCACTTTAGGGTGCAATTTGCTGAGTGTGTAGCGATATCACCAAACGGTGGCCCTACAGAGAGGAGTGCTGCTGGCAGTCTCCTGGCCTGGTAAACACCACTAGACACACACACACTCACACCGCTGATCAAGACTCTAGTTCAGTCACATGGCTCATTCGGAGCATGAACATCTGTTCCTAACTTTAAGATATAGATGTTCAAACTGCATTAGCTGCTATTGAGATGTAGGCTTTCCTGCTATTCATTTGACTTTCAGTTTTGCTGTCGGGACGTTTCTGGCAGCCATTATTGTGAAACTGTGGGGAACTCACCTACCCGGGCCAGCTACTAAATGTTCACCACCAAACCGCCTTTACACAGCCTCTCCACAACTATATATGACTATTAAATGACATGTCCTGCTTCAAAACATTGCCAAAATACTATGCATAATATATCATGTCTTTGAAAGATGTTGCAAGTTATATGTAGCCTACATGTTATGTACCGTACCTAAAACAAAGATACATGTTATATGTTTTGTTGATTCTTTAACATTTTGAATCTATAGACAGATACTATTGTGACATGCAATTAATAAATGAACAAATTATGGTATGACAAAAAGATAGAGGCCAGACAAGACAAGCAATTATATGGTCTAGTCCCTGGAAATAATTTGTTAAGTCACCCAAACATTTCCACATTATCTAATATTTGGTAAAGAGACAGTGACACAGAGAGAGAGACACGCAGAGAGAGAGAGAGTGACAGAGAAAGAGTGACAGTGACACAGAGAGAGACACAGAGAGAGAAAGAGAGAGAAATAAAGCGAGAGAGCAAGAGCGAGAGCAAGAGAGAGTGACACAGAGAGAGAGCGAGAGTGACACAGAGAGAGAGAGCGAGAGTGACAGAGAGAGAGAGCGAGAGCGAGAGAGACAGTGACAGGTAAGTAGACTATAAGTAAGCCAAAAGCAGAGATTAAATACCAAAACACTATTCAAATCTAAGTTCCAATTAAGAGGAGGTGCCCAATTGAGGAAATGTAGAACACTGGGCTATACAATTCTGTGCGATGATTGCTAGTGTCAATGACCCTAAAGTTGATAGTGGTACATGTGAGGGAAAGTGAGGGACTATGTGAGGGAGAGACATAAAGCAGTGTATAAACAGTGGGGGGCAGCTGCATCACTGTATCTCTGCAGCTAACAAGCACCAAATCAATCCCTTGTCAGAGTTCAGCTCAGGAAACCCACAGAAGCCTCGTTTCCTCTTTCCACACACACACACACACACACACACACACACACACACACACACACACACACACACACACACACACACACACACACACACACACACACACACACACACACACACACACACACACACACACACACACACACACACACACAGTGAGGGGAGCAGAAGCCCTTCCTCCAGTGTGACTGAAAACAATAGGAGGAAAACATCCTCAGAAAAGTGACCCAGTGACCTGCAGGGGAGGAGGGGTGGGTGTTTCTGTGGGTGGGTGGGTGGGTGGGTGTTTCTGTGGGTGTGTAAATGTGTGAGAGTCAGTTATTGTTTTGTGCCTCTTTGTGTTTACACTTGCTCTGCCTATATGCTACACATACCCCGACATTTGCCTCTCAATGTTATTCCTAGAGTACAACATTCACAATGTCACAAACAAAAGTCTGCCATCTTTTGTAGACACGTGCTCCCATGTGAGAAAATGGTGTGGTAGTCAGTATCAAATCACATATTTCGATTTCTCGTCCCTTTGTTGAAACGCTATGCTCAATTGTATTTGTTCATTGGAAACCAAAAACCTGTTATGCTTGCCATCCAAACAGTCCAGATCTGTTTTTATCAACTTGGGGGCATAACTTTCCTTGGAAAAGCGCACAGTTTATTTCATCCCTAGACCAACGTGTGACTTCAAGCAATACCTGTGAAACCCATTCCAGCAATAACAAGGCTTTGCAGGGTCAGCTCACTAAAGTTGATGAGAATCACATTTCCATGGATACACTCAATGCAAGTGACTCTGTTGCTGAGTAAATCAGATGAATGAATGAAGACACCATGGCTTTTCTTAAACGGCTAAACAATAAAAAGCGCAGTTGATGAAGTTTGCAGTCTTCTTCTGTCCCAGAGACTCACACATCTCAACATCGAGGTAATGTCGGCAATCCAGTAAGCACCGTTTGAAAAGCGGATACGGGACATTCCAGACATGACTGTGCAAACTAGTTCAGACTAGTCTAGTAGTGCGCAGGACCAACAGGTTTCTCCACCTGGCAGGTGAGGTGGCTTCAAAACAACAATTAGCCCTTCAAATGGCCAGACAGATATCTGATCTACTGTATATCACTAGAACTAAGAGAAGAAGAAGCAAAGACGCCAGAGTGACGGAGAGAGAGAGAGAGAGAGAGAGAGAGAGAGAGAGAGAGAGAGCGAGAGCGAGAGAGAGAGAGCGAGAGAGAGCGAGAGCGAGAGAGAGAGCGAGAGAGAGAGAGACAGAGAGGCGAGAGAGGGAGAGACAGAGAGGCGAGAGTGAGAGTGCGAGAAGAAAGATATATAGAGAGAGCGAGAGAGAGAGCGAGAGACGAGAGTGAGAGAGCGGCGAGAGAAGAAAGATAGAGAGAGAGAGAGAGAGAGAGAGAGAGAGAGAGAGAGAGAGAGAGAGAGAGAGAGAGAGAGAGAGAGAGAGAGAGAGAGAGAGAGAGAGAGAGAGAGAGAGCTAGAGGGGGGGAGGAGAGATCCACACACACAGACAGATAGAGAGAGAGAGAGACACAGGACAGAGACAGATAGACAGAGAGAGCGAGACACAGGACAGAGACAGATAGACAGAGAGAGCGAGACACAGGACAGAGACAGATAGACAGAGAGAGAGAGACCACCAGCATAGCTGCCTGCCACTAGATCCACACAGATGATTGTGCAGAAACAAACACCATCCCATAATAGCACTTAGAGACCAGTGTGAGTCGGTACGCTGCTGCAGACTATGGATGAATGGGCTGAAAGGGGCTGAGCTAACAGGTAAGGATTTAAAGGAGGATAACACACGTGGAGGAGACTCCGAGCACAGCTAGCCCTTAGGGCTAGCATAGCGCAACAAACAAGGAAGGATTCCACCCAAGTGAAAAGCCAGCGACTCTTTAACCTGCATTCATGGTGGATGATGAAAGATGGTAGAGCTATCCAAAAGACCTGACCTTCTACAGACTTGACGGATAAACAATGTTGTATTCACTTTGCTGCAACAAGCAAGCAGAGCAAGCAAAGAGGTTTCAGAGCCAGCCTTCAGCTCCAGCACAGCATCTTGACAGATTATCACCTTCTCGTCAAGGTGTTGGGTCAAACCAGTTCATGGGATGCTTGGTCAATATCGTCCACTTCTACTTTGACACACTAATCACGTCTTCCATGTTGTTCTTCAAATCTCCTCGTATGTGATGAGGTTCTCCCTCCGCTCTGTGTAAGATAGCGGTTGAGATATTCCCAGTGGGCCTATGCTGGGCTACATATCAATGAACCCCTTGCCTTCCTCACAGAACTCATCTGAGATTCAGACGCAGTCCTGACAACATGCTATGTTGTTTATCAAAGAAATACATCCAATGTAGAATTAATACATTCAATATAGATAGATACATTCAGAGGACAGCTCAAATTCTGTCACGGATGGCTTTGGTTGTGTGTTTCTGTGTGTGTGTGTGTGTTAAAGTGGATCATATATAGGTCAGATGTAGTGGTAATAATGACAATGTACATTCAGATCCAGAGCGTCTAAGTACGAGTCTAATGTGAATCCATAATTGTGTCCTAAGGACCTGGTAGATGTGTCTAAGCGTCTAAGATGTACGAATGTTGACTATGAGATGACTATAAATAAATGAGCTTATAGAGAAAGTAACATGAAATACAAATGATAATAATAATTACAAATCCACTATGAATAAGGGGTGCAAATGTATACTTTTGTAAAACGATTACTTGTAAATCTAAGTGAAATGTGTAGAAGCATTGTGATACTGTGGTGGTGTATTAAAAGAATCAAACATCTCAATAGCAGCTCTTGCAGTTTGGAAATCATTTTTAAGATATGGAAAGTTATGGGATATTCAACAGATATTCACGCTCAGCGTTCCAGCGATGTGACACGGGGAACTGAAGACGTGATCCCGGTGTGAGTGTGTGTGTGTCTAGCAGTGTTTACCAACCCAGGAGACGGCCAGCAGCACTCCTCTCTTTCATCGTTTGGTCAATGTTTCTACCCAATAGGCAAATTACAAAGTAACCTGCCCTAAACAATAGCCTAACTTAAAACAGAATCAAACCTGACACGTCACTTCTATCAAAATGTCCCCAATGGACATAACATTCAAATGGCTGTTCAGAAGTGTAGCCCACTTGCTGAAAAAGAGTAAAAAGCAAAGTGGAGTCCGGTGGGAATGTTAAGCACATACACTGTATGAGATACACGTAAAGCCTTCTTTCGATATGGTGGAATCGATCACACACGGCTGATGTTTGGACAGTTTTGGGGTATTTCTTGCATCTCTACGGCGGCGCAACAGAAGTGCATGTGTGAAGTGTGAACGGGGGGGGGGTCACAAAGCTTCGGTTAACCATCTAACTAACGATGGCCAAATATCGTCATCTGGTTCTGGATGCACTCCTCAGATACAGACACACAAACTGACACACATCATGCGTCTTGAAAGATAGCACACTGCTTAACAGACGTCCAACACTGAAGCGGCAGTGAACAGCTTAGCAAAAAGGTGTGTTTGTGTGTGTTTTATGAGACTTATCGCCCATTCTTGTGCCAGATGGCGCAGTGCTCTGTCATTACATAATGAGAATACTGAGGCGCATTTCCTCAGGAACACGCCTAAGCATATGCGTGTGTGTGTGTGTGTGCATGTGTGCACATGTGTGTTTGTGTGTGTGTGCATGTGGGTTTGTTTGTGTGTGTGCATGTGTGTATGAAAGTCAAACAGATCAAAAACAAATGTACCACGGCCGCCACAGTTACACCACACTAAAAGCATGGAGGAAAAAAAAGACTTGAAACCACACAGTAAGCTACACAACAGAGTCAGACAGCAATACAGATAAAGAGCACGAAACAGCAAAACTTGATTCATGAAAGCCCCTCTCTGAACCGTGACCCTAGCGTGATCCTATGTTACTTTCTGATTGAAGGCGTGTTGTTTGTTGTGATCCGTTGGTTGTGTTGGTGCTGCTGTACTGACCCACCAAACACAGAGGAGGGACAGGGAATAGAGTCATGTCAAAGACTAAAAGCTGCTTACCAGGGCGGGCCACTGTATGTGTTTGGCCTTGGTCCCCTGCATCAGGCCTCCTCCCCCCTGCTCCCTCTCCCCCCCTCCCTCCTTCCTCTTGGCCCAGACCAGCTGGTGCTGCAGCAGGAACAGCTGGAAGTCCTCATAGACCTTGACCCACTCTCGCTTCTCCCACTCCTGGTCGTCAAACTCAACGTACACCTGGACACAGAAACACAACAGGACATGGGTTAGTGGACAGAGGTGACAGCAGCGCAGAGGCTACATACAGAGTTTGGATGCACAGAACATAGCATACAGTGAGACACATTGCCCAACTGTGGTGTTCCTATGCTCAGTGTTCCTCTTTTATCACAGCGCGCACACACGCACACACACACACACACACACACACACACGCACGCACGCACGCACAGCTTCATTTTGTTCAAATGAGTTGCGCTAACCAAGAGCCAGAAAACCAAACAGAGCATGCTCCTCAAACTGAGAAGCAGGCTGTAGGCTGTCTCTTACAAGTGCTGCCAACATTTCAAATGTCTACACATTTGCAAGCATTGCTGGCATACTTCAAACATATAGAAAATGTAATAATTGAATTATAGCATTGCACATATACCAATTGCTGGCAATTTAGGCCCGTTGTGACTATTAATTTGTGGTGTGCGTAGATTTCATTCATTTATTTAATGCATTGAATCAAAGGGACGGACAGCAGGATCTAAAGAGGATCTGTGTGTGTGCGTCGTGGCTCTTTACGTCCAGCTTATATATATAGAATACCAACCTGCCGACATCTCTCGGCTTTACCCTAATGAAATGGCCACAGACAGATCAGGTATAGCCTGACTGTTGTTGTTATTATGAGTGTACAAGGGGGGGGGGGGGGGGGGGGGGGGGGGGGGGGGGGGGAGTGTGTGAGGAAGATAGCAGAGTTCAAACAGGAACATTAGGTCCATCCCTGCCTTGCATCCTTAGTCTTTATAATATGTTCTCTCTGTATAGGCAAGAAAAACATCAGTTGTGCCCTCTCCCTGCTTCCCACTCATTTATTCTCTCTCTCTCTCTCTCTCTCTCTCTCTCTCTCTCTCTCTCTCTCTCTCTCTCTCTCTCTCTCTCTCTCTCTCTCTCTCTCTCTCTCTCTCTCTCTCTCTCTCTCTCTCTCTCTCTCTCTCTCTCTCTCTCTCTCTCTCTCTCTCTCTCTCTCTCTCTCTCTCTCTCTCCTGTGTACTCTACCCCTCCCCTCCCCCCACCCATTGCTTCAGAGGCAGAGAGATGGAGAGAGATCAACGAGTGCATTTCTCCTCACACAGCCTCCCCTCCCCACCCCATCCATCTCTCTCTCTCTCCCATCCATCTTTCGCTCCCTCACTGCCCACACCCCCACCCTATAATGCACCACTGCACTCAGCTGAGAGATGATTCTAACCAGTAGCCATCAAGGGCAACCCATAACAATAATCCTTTTCTTGCCATCTAGCTCTCTGGCTCCCTCTCTCCCTCCACGTTCTTTAAATATATGATTTTTCTCTCTTTCCTTTTCTTCTTTGTGGAATTCTTCCCCTCAAGCTCAATTTTGATTTTCTCATCGACATTGATTGGATGTCTGTGCTTCTCTGGCCCTATTCTGCAGCCGTTTTAGAATTTCGATCGTGTCTAGATCAAGAAAACAAATCTATTCTCACCAAAGGCGCTACGTGCTCCCAGCGCCCCAGCCTGCAGTCGCAGAGGCCGTTTGCCAGAGATCCTGGCTCGATAAGCATATCGTGTATCAGCCTTCGCACAGGCTTCAGGTTTGTCACAATTTCCAGTGATTGACTTCCTCCAAATGATTTCCAACTGATTGATTCTCATTGATGAACATGTTGCTCCTCAGCAACACATGGTTGATTAACTTATTATCTAGATCACATTTTTACTGACTACACACACTGATGCTGCTGTCGTCTATAAAACACAAATGACTAAGAAGAGTATACCTATTTTGTTTTGCGTATACACAATCCATGTGTAACCATTTAAGATAGCAATGTGTTTACTTTCCCAAAACAAGATGAAGTAGTAGCCAATCTAGGTTTGTACATTAATATAGAGCCCACACACGCAAACACACAGCCAATTCCAGGCAGCTCATTTGCAGACAGCAATCCATAAAAAAAAAGAAAAAAAAAGGAACTATTACGCATTGACCAACAAGGATTTATTCTGATGATCATTTAGATAAAAAACTGTTTACTGTTAGACTATTTTACTAAAAGAATACCTAGACCTTGTATTTCTATTATCAAACAAGACTCGCTATGCCGTTTACCGTAAATATTGTGACAAACGCGCAGAGCAATATGAACGCCGGCTGAAAATACCTGTCCCCCTGTCTCACAGTATAGGTAGCCAACTGGAGAAAGATGGTGGCCTTCTGTTCTGCTATTATAGAGCATAACACTGCTTTCCCACTTCCATCCAGCCGTTAGTTAGGGATGTTCCCGACCACTGATTTCCATGAGGTTTAACCGGACGTTTTGTGAACGACTGGTCAAACAATAAGAAAATGCATAGAAATCGGTCACAATGAGGCACATTACAATCTAAGAGGCCACAGACGGTGGGATATAACATTGTGTGTATTATAAGAGCCATTTGAAATGCTTATGCAAAGTTTTTATAAGCTCATATAGGACATATAAGCTCAAATGTCCTAGGACATTTTATAATGTCCTAGGACATTTTATAATGTCCTAGGCTGAAAAGTGTGACATTGTACTCTCAAATGTGTTCCCCACGGCGCCACTTCAAACTTTAAGTGTGGGGGGGGGGGGGGGGGGGGGGGGGGGGGGGGGGGGCAGACAGTAATCTACTGGGGTGAAGAGCACCGTTGAGAAGAGTGAAACCGATTCAATTCAATTATTACATAATAAATAGATGTTTTGGGAAACGACACGTTGTTTAACATTGGTTTACAAGGCCTATTAAAAGCACGATCTAATTCTTCTACGCATGTTTCAGTATCAATAGTGCGTGGCGTGCTTTCGTGATTTAAAGAGGCCAGTCAGCAGAAAGGCGCTCGACCGATACCTTCTGTTTGTGGTGCTAGTCCCCGCCCTCCTTACATACAACACGTTCACCAGTGAACGTGTGTTACACCATCATACTGCAGACGACCAGGTGCTACTCCCCGCCCTCCTTACATACAACACGTTCACCAGTGAAGCCAGTGAACGTGTGTTACACCATCACACTGCAGACGACCAGGTGCTACTCCCCGCCCTCCTTACATACAACACGTTCACCAGTGAAGCCAGTGAACGTGTGTTACACCATCACACTGCAGACGACCAGGTGCTACTCCCCGCCCTCCTTACATACAACACGTTCACCAGTGAAGCCAGTGAACGTGTGTTACACCATCACACTGCAGACGACCAGGTGCTAGTCCCCGCCCTCCTTACATACAACACGTTCACCAGTGAACGTGTGTTACACCATCA
Source organism: Lota lota (assembly GCA_026745465.1). Taxonomy (NCBI): domain Eukaryota; kingdom Metazoa; phylum Chordata; class Actinopteri; order Gadiformes; family Lotidae; genus Lota; species Lota lota. The sequence goes on from JACYXH010000047.1 coordinate 2,902,607, forward strand.
CACTGCAGACGTCGGAAATTGTGCTTACGGAAAACAAATATGAGTTCATTAAGGGGTTTTGTTCGGACGGCGTTATTCTTTAAAACAGATCGTAATAATTATTTCCCCATACATCCATAGAAAACCTGTCCATGTGAAAAGGAATTTAAGAGCTAATGCTACATTTATAAAGACAAAGACACATCAATTGGTATGCGCGCGGACACACACACACACACACACACACACACACACACACACTTACATATGCATGCATGCACTCACACAAGCTTCCAACCACAGAATACCAAGTAGAGAGAAATTTAGACATACTGATACATCTGATGAATCTGTTGCTATAGCAACCAGAAGCAGAAGTGAGCATGGCGTGTGTGGACACACACACACACACACACACACACACACACACACACACACACACACACACACACACACACACACACACACAGTATCACTAGCTCGTAACAGCATGGCTACAGCCCATATTGGACTGGAGCGAATGGAGGGCCAGGAACAGCAGAACAAAGGAAGCGGACACTGATTGTGTTGCTCATGGGCGCTGGGAGTGGATGAGGCATCGGATCCTCCACGCACTCATGTTGATGTGTAAAATGTATAAATGCATAGGATTATTATTTGTATGATATACAAGGTTTATTTGTGTTATTTGTGGCAACGTTCATGTATCCCGGCAACGGGCGTCAGCAGTCAAAGCGTGGTCCATGTCTGTGCACCAAGCACCAAACAACATGTGGTCCAGCGTTGTACGAAGCCTACCAGACCATTTACAGATACATAAGCCCACTGACAGCAGACATTAGAGCGCCCCACCACACACACACACAAACACAAACAGTGTAGTGACATGCGAGCCAACATTGTGTTACTATAGCTCTATTATGGCACCTGCAGCTACATTAATCTTCCTCTAGTTTTCTCCTCTTTCACTCCGTCTCACTTGTTCTCCTGCTCCGTCATTGCCCGAGCATTGCCCTAAACCGTCACACACACACACACACACACACACACACACACACACACACACACACACACACACACACACACACACACACACACACACACACACACACACACACACACACACACACACACACACACACACACACCTCTTCCTGCTGCCCAAATACTCTAATCTGATTTATTGAGCTTGACTGCACAGCAAACATCTAGGCTATCCTGACTAAAAGGACTCCTTTATCCCTGTTACACACATAGAACACAAACACACACACACACACACACACACACACATTTACTGGGACAGACCCATGTGCGTACACACACACACACACACACGAATGCCAAAGTGGTGGCCTAAATACACACATGCATGCAGCGCTAAAACACCAACACACACTTGGGAGACCATGAGCAACTTTTAATGAATTTAACACACACACAAAAAACCATGGTTTGCCTGTAAATGGTGTGACTATGTAGTCGCAAGTGTAATCCCCCGCCAGCCACGAGACTCTCCCTAAACTGAGTGCTAGATCTGATATGTTACAAATTCACATGCTCTAATGGACCGCCATATGGGAATCTTCTCAGAGAGACCAACTACAACAACAAGAATAACTAGCATGGTTATCTGGTTCTTCTGGAATTCAGACATTCCAATTCAAAACAGAGCAAGAAAGGGTGAGCGAGCATTGAGAACTGGATGTTCAAGAGAAAGAACAGAGGGCACAGACAGAAATAAGGTTGGATAAGAAACACAGAGAAGGAATGGGGAAAAGGAGCAAACTATGAGGAGCACAGAAAGGGTGTGGGATGAGGCGGAAGAGGCTGGGAGGAGAAGAGAGGAGGGCCTCCACACAGGAACAGAACAAGAGGAGAACAAAGGATCACGTGAACCAAAGCAAAGGATGCAGACAAGCTGCAAGGGTGGATGAGGAGGAGGAGAAGGGAAATGAAGGTGGGTTGATGGGCTGAGGGGGAAGCACTCAGATACAGCCGGCAGTGTAAATAGAAGATGGCATGATGATCCAGAAGGAAAATCAGGAAAGAGGTGGGTGTGGTACGAAGAAGAGGAGCTAAATGGAGCGCTGACAATTATTGAAAAGCACACGGAGGAAGAAGAGACAGGTGTGCATCAGCGCATCATGTGTTTATACTGGTTGCCTGCAATAGGGGATGAAACAAAGAGCAGAGGAACAAAGGCAAAGGAGACTGATGAAGGCGGAGCAGGTAGTAAGTGTATACACACTCCATGTTAACACACACACACGACTAAAATACCATTCTTTTACAACCTTTTGGTGAATGAAAATGAACTTACATAAAATATCAGTATGAAGCACCAACAAAATGGACTGAGAAAATACTATTTTGAGGTATTGAACACAAAACACACTTATGGATGTACTGCAAAAACATCCAATCGTGTCATTTTTTGTAAGTAGATTTGTACAATGAAAAGACGGACAAAGCAGAAAGGAAAAGCACCAGGAGATAGAGAAGGAACACTGTGACTGAATCTGCCAGGCGACCAGGAGCCTTGGTAACCAGGTTGGAAACGCAGTAACCACCCCCTCCCTGACAACAGAGCCAAATGATGCTGCTGCTGCATTCTACTGCACCCGAATACCAATCAGATCCACAGAGACAGAGCAACAGAGCCACAGAGAGAGAGAGAGAGACAGAGACACACAGAGAGAGACAGAGACAGAGACAGAGACAGAGACAGAGAAATAAAACTAGATAGAAAGTGTAAAATGTATCTCATCGTGCAACGTTTGATTCAAGCTGAACTGGTGGTTGGCCTGCTGTGACCCCTAAAAAGCCTGCAGGGTCAAATCACATGTTAACTTACGGGGGTTACCAAGATTAGACAGCTGAGCTGCAGAGGGAATGAGCATGTGTGTGTGTGCATAGACCCAGTGATGCATACAGAGTAAGACTAGTAGATAGAGGAGGGATGGTTGAGTGAAGTGTAAAAACAGAGACAGAGAGAGAGTAGCAGGCAACACTAATTATGTATATAGTACATAGTAAAATACCACATACAAATCTTTGTAGCAATATGGTATGGTTAACCCCAGCCGTGACCGCTAGGTCCATTGACAATAACAGGGATTGAATCATTTAGAGGCTTCCTAGCAGCAGTCTTTGTCTTGTGATGAGGTAAAACACAGATGTCTGGCTGCAGCAGCCAATCGAGGCCACGGGCACATCCTCCTTGCAAGCAAAGGTTTCTTTCATCAAAATAGAGTAAGACGCATGGTTACTGTAAGAAAGTGACGCTCCCCTGTTCGAACCACAACATAAGGTCCCTCCAGCTTTAGTGTGAAACGCCATCTGACAGGAGTCTGGCCGCAGAGGCTCGGGATGTGCAGTGAAGTGGTTCCACGGGCCACCAGAACCGACGAGTGACAGCTCACGATGGATTCCTCATTAATTAGTCATCGTTTCCTCCTTCCTTGTTCAATTATAAACACCATGCACTTAAATAATGCACCCCTTTTCTGTCCGTACATCTATCTCTGTACCATCCATCTACTGTCACAGGTCTTATGACACATTGTCCTACACTACTACTGGACAACAAAAACCTAATTCACATGGGCTCGCAGATATAGTTGAATGGCATTTAAATGGCATGTCATACTTCTAAACAGAAACATACTACTCCACTTTCAAGTGACGTTGGAGATGAGGCCAAGGCACTTATGGTCACAGACAGTGGGTTGGCAGGCTTCTAGTTTATTTAAGGAAGGCTGATCTTCATTGGAGAAGATGGATTTGCATGTCTTTAAAAAAGGCAAAAACAAAGAAGGTGCCAAAGGAGGGGCAGATTTGACCCAGATGAAAACAAGAGTGGCGCTGATGATGGATTCACACGTCTTAGCAGGGGGGACACAGTGGCTGGCACTGTTGCATCATTGTGAGAGGGTTCAGTGGTGGGCGTTGTTACAAAAAGGGGACATGTTAAAAGAGGCAGTGTGCAATAGAAGTGAAAAGTAATAGCAGAAGTCAACAGTGAGAGCGTGAGTGAATCTGTAACTGGTGAGCTACAAAGGAAATTAAACCACCATAATGCAGCAGGGCTAATGAGTTGCACTCTTTCCAATGACTTGCTTGGGACTTGGAAACACTTGACTGTCTTATCCCACCAGGCCTTGTGCGGGCCAAATGGGATCACTAGCAGGTAGGGAAGGCATGATTCATTCGTCTTTCCGATTCTGCAATCTTACTTAGGAGGATTTTGGAAAATACAAACAGGGTTTCCCACAGCTGAAGCCCCTCTGCTAAATGATCGACCGCCTCTACAAACATATAAATCTATATATACATATAATTTGACTAAAACATTATTATACATGTTTCTTAAAAACTATCCTTCTGTGGCAGATCACCCTACCGCTACATAATACACATTGACAATGTCCACCACTGACACAAAACATAAAAGGTATGCACACACATAAAACATTATAAAAATGTATATTTACACTCTCGGATCAGGCCATCCCCACCAGCAGAATGATCACCTGATAATGCATTCCTCTCTCTGTGTTTCTCAATAAAAAGCATGGAAATATGGCACACTGAATAGAGCGTTTGTATGGAGATGAAAACAGGGAGAAAGTGAAGCTATGGAGCGCTGAGAGAGAGAGAGAGAGAGCGAGAGCGAGAGCGAGAGAGAGAGAGAGAGAGAGCGAGAGAGCGAGAGAGAGCGAGAGAGAGAGAGAGCGAGAGAGAGCGAGAGAGAGCGAGAGAGAGCGAGAGAGAGACCCAGATGGGTAAACATCCATTAGCAGCCTGGTGCAACCTAACTTCTACGCTCTACTGGGAAAAGAACGGAGTAGCCCGATCTAGTGCTTTGTGCACTCAAAAAGTACATTTTTATCAATAATTGGTTAAACATAGTATGTGTGAAAGAAACCTTTTAGGGTTAGGGTCAGCGGCCGCTGAGCTAAATGTAGCGCTGTGACGTCACATTTCTGGAGGTCGGAGATAGGAATTGACATGGGAGCACTCCTTCTGTAAGTTACTGCAAACTATCGACAGCGACAAATACAGCGATAACAAATTGAAACACAGTCGGACTAATCGACAACATGGCTAGCTATTTAAATGACTAATTCTCAAACACAAATCAAGCTCAACGTAGACAGTGAAACCATTTCTCAGGCTACCGTTTCCTCTGTCCCCCGCAACGATCATTCTGACTACCGAAATGCTAACAGCTAGCGCTAGCAAAGATGGCCGCTATTTCTTCTGATTCTGTTAATAAATATTGACAGCAGCTGGTGCAGGTGACATATCATCTGATCAGATTGAGCCGGTCTATACAGATGTTCCATAGGAAGGAGTCGAGGGAGGGAGCGGTAGATGATCAGACTGCGAGCTCCGTCTACGCCCTACGCTGGTGGTGTTCCTGTGACCACGCCCCGTCACGCTGGTGGCGTTCCTGTGACCACGCCCCGTCTACGCTGGTGGCGGTCCTGTGACCACGCCCCGTCTACGCTGGTGGCGTTCCTGTGACCACGCCCCGTCTACGCTGGTGGCGTTCCTGTGGACCACGCCCCGTCTACGCTGGTGGCGTTCCTGTGACCACGCCCCGTCTACGCTGGTGGCGGTCCTGTGACCACTCCCCGTCTACGCTGGTGGCGTTCCTGTGACCACGCCCCGTCTACGCTGGTGGCGTTCCTGTGACCACGCCCCGTCACGCTGGTGGCGTTCCTGTGACCACGCCCCGTCTACGCTGGTGGCGTTCCTGTGACCACGCCCCGTCTACGCTGGTGGCGTTCCTGTGACCACGCCCCGTCTACGCTGGTGGCGTTCCTGTGACCACGCCCCGTCTACGCTGGTGGCGTTCCTGTGACCACGCCCCGTCTACGCTGGTGGTGGTCCTGTGACCACGCCCCGTCACTCGGTGCATTTAGCCGTGGACTTCAATAGAAATCGTCTAGAAGCCTCAAAATGAGGGCTTATACATTTTTGGCAAAAGGATCGCTTAGTGTTGTAGAATAGTTTTGGACTGCACAGTCGACCGATTTTAGAATATTCTATTTTTAGGGTGAATTAATCCTTTAATAGTTCAAAAGGTTCATTCTGATGGACACATTCTGACCCTATGAGACCATTGAGTTCATCATCCAGTGTTTCTGTCTCAAATATATTCCTTGTCTCTTATCCAATACCACATAACAGCCAGTGGTTTACTTTTGGAGGAGAGAGCATACAAATGCTCTCTGTCACTCTCTCTCTCTCTATGTATGTACTTTCATAATCTCTTCCTGTGTGTGTGTCCATATCTGTCCTCTGTTCCCATGTCCATCTCTTCCTCTCACCCCTCTCCCTATCTACCTTCTCCTCACAATACACCCCTAATAACAGCAGTGTTGCATCGAGACAATCGGTCAGTGCTGCTAGGGCAGCCGCTGCAGATGCAACATGGGAGAATCCCACCACTTCCCCGAAGCTGTGTGTGTGTGTGTGTGTGTGTGTGTGTGTGTGTGTGTGTGTGTGTGTGTGTGTGTGTGTGTGTGTGTGTGTGTGTGTGTGTGTGTGTGTGTGTGTGTGTGTGTGTGTGTTTTCCCGGTGTTGGTATGGAAATAAAACACTTTTTTACATGATGTTTGTTAAGCTGTATTTCGTTTTCTTCTTGGGGTTAGTGTCAGTAATTAATTTGATTTTTGCAAATGAGAGATTCAATTGTGACAGGTTGGGTTTTCAAACATTATACGGGACACACATGAAATTAGATCTTACTGTGCATATCCAATACAGTGCATATTCTATACATCCAGAAAAGCTGTACACAGCCCATAAATGTAAGACTTCCCATTACACATCCAACAATAAACACACACTTTTCCACTGGAGCTTTGAGAAGCTGGTGGTGGAGTTAGAGACCTAGGGGCATTTACCCTGGGTTAAACACTTTTCATTTTATAAACCAGCAGAAAGGCTAGCAACATTTAAGTGTACTGCAAGAAACAATTAGCTTTCTCCGGTCTGAAACTGGGGTGGAACACAAGGTGGGTTTCTTCAGCATGTGATGGTCTAATATAGCTACACTAAATATGGCCATTGGCCTAGAGCATTGGTGTACAATCGGTTAGTACTGTCCAGTCGTCTTTTTGCCCAGAATAATACCAATTATAAAATAGACGGATAAATAAACTGTAAAATTGTTCTAATTCAATCGCAAAACATTATTTTCGTCACCTAAGCGATTTTAGGGTTAAGTTCACTGTTTTGTATTTGCAGATAGTGGAGTGCAGACAGCATTTTATCGACAAATTGCTTCAGTATTGCATTGTCACCCAGCTGTGCGAGGGCCCGGGTTTATCCTGCATTGAAATGTCTTGGGCGGCCCACCGAAGGCTTGTCTCACCCGCCAAACCTTCTACGAGAAAATGCCCAAGAAAAAAATGGTCCGTGCCTTTATTGCTGCAGGTCGGTCATTCCTCAAGCAGGTTCCACTAGACCCCGGCTGCATCTTCCCGGCTGGCGGGGCAGCAGGACCAAAAGGGATCCGAACACAGACGAGGACTTGGGAAATGTAACAATAAAAGGCTTGTAGTAAATAAACTCAAAAAACTCGGTTCCACGAACTGGCAGGAAAACAACCAGAGAACCGCAAGGGGACATGACGAATACAGCCCACCGACAAGGGAACAAAGAAAGGGAACTTGTTTATGGGGAGAGACTGATCGGGGAATGAGGTGGGAAGATTGACAAGGACGCTCAGGTGAGGGGAATGAGGTGATTGCAGGCAGTATCTGTGAAGTGAGGGGAAAAGTCTAAGGACATCTGGTGGACAGGTGGAGAACGAAAACTAAACAACACAAATACAGAGTCAGACTATGACACTTTTCAGAGGCGGGGAAGAAAAGACAACGTCAACGGCATAGGTTGGCGAGCCGAGCGATCATACAGGAGTAGCCCGGCTAGTTAGGCACAAAATACTGCAACATTACCTCATAAAATAACGGTCACCCCCACGAGACCGTCTACGCACGGTCGGGGGGAATCCCAGTATTGAGTTTGTTGGCTGCTTCCAGGAGCGATCTAGCTGGGCTAGAATGAAAGTGAAGCGGGCACGTTTTTGAGCTTTTGAAAAGAAAGAATTCGAGAAAATAATTGTTTTGTTTCTCCAAGCGGGAAGTTCAGGATTGATGCAGTTCCCAGTTGGCCTGGACACCATCGTGATCAGGTGATGTCCGGTTCGCTGCACGGATCACTCTGGACCTCTGCATCCATTTCGGAGGCCTGGGGGGGGGGGGGACAAACTCCTTCAGCCAATCAGCATGACAGCAACATGTGACGCCATCACGCTGCTCACTGGAAACACATGTTTTCCGTGGACAAACTCTGCTAGTGCATACTGTTGTTCTTGTTTGATAACGGACCTGTGTTTACTCTCCTCTCCGCTTCAGGAGACGCCATAACTGTGTTGCCAGCGGCGGCCTGTATTTTATGTCATCAACTGAGACGCAGTCACTGATTGGTCCGGTTATGTCAATCATCTACGACACAGTCCCTGATTGGTCCGGTTATGTCATCATCTACGACACAGTCCCTGATTGGTCCGGTTATGTCATCATCTACGACGCAGTCCCTGATTGGTCCGGTTATGTCATCATCTACGACACAGTCCCTGATTGGTCCGGTTATGTCAATCATCTACGACACAGTCCCTGGTTGGTCCGGTTATGTCATCATCTACGACACAGTTCCTGATTGGCCCGGTTATGTCATCAACTGAGACGCAGTCCCTGATTGGTCCGGTTATGTCATCATCTACGACGCAGTCCCTGATTGGTCCGGTTATGTCATCATCTACGACACAGTCCCTGATTGGTCCGGTTTATGTCATCATCTACGACACAGTCCCTGATTGGCCCGGCTACATTATGTAGCAAAGCAGAATGTGAGGTCATGTGATCAACCTCAGTTTCATGTCTCAGTTTGTTCTTCTGAACAAAGGTTGCTTTGCGAGCATTGAATTAATAGTTGTGTTCAAGTTCAACCTAGCACAACATAAACTTCTGCAGTCCAACTAAAGGCAATTGGGATGGTGCGTTGCTGCTTGAAAACAGCTGACCTTCAGTCCTAACCTCAGGTCATATTTTACTAGCTAGTTACAAGAATATTTCAGTCCGTCAGCCTGTGATCACGAGACAAATAAAGGTTTCAGTTCAACAAAAACTGATCCCACACATTGCAATCTGAACAACATAGCTGTTGGACCAGTGGCACTTCAACACCAGTGTTGGGGCACGTTTTATAGTTTGCGCTCAACCAAACAAATCCATGTTCAGGATCAACCGGGATGACTCCATGACACCATATCAGTGAAACAATAAACGGGGCAAGAGTAGCGACATATGAAACAAGAGGAACTCTATCAAAAGAGCTCAGGTTTTAGGTTGGAGCCAAAGGGGACTGTATGTTGGCTGGCGGTAGCATTAAGGAGCTATGTTGAGCTTTCTGAACACCCATCCATGCTCACCAAGGACTGATCAACATTTGAACGGGGCTAGCTTAACAATTGGCTGATCGTGTGGCGTTTGCCTAAGGTGTGCTTTCAGTGTCATCAAACTGTACATGTCAAACGCACTACATTAACCTAGCACTTGGCTGTAGCTGCTTGAGCACACACACACACTGCTGATTGGTTCACGTGATGGTCCTATGTTGTTGTTAAAGGCGAACATGTGAATAGGGGCCGACTCTACTACTGATTCATGTGACTACAGTTAAACCAGACAGAGTGTGGGGGAGGGATAGTCTTTGTGTGTGAGAGGGCAAGAGACTTGGAAGACAATGCTAGAATGTGTGTGTGTGTGTGTGTGTGTGTGTGTGTGTGTGTGTGTGTGTGTGTGTGCTCTGTAGCTTAGAAAGAAAGAAAGCTACAGGGGGAAAGTAAGGGGAGGTCTGACATTTTCCATGCACATGCACAATCATGCACAAAAATACACACCTAAAAGCACGCAAACACACACACCGTTTTAGGGTAGAATCAGCGAACAAAGAGGATCTCTGTTTCAGCGAGTGGAGCATGCAGGACTAGGTCTGTATTAAGTTATGTGGATGCAGCGAGAAGCCATAAGTGTGTGTGTGTGTGTGCGTCTGAGTGAGTGTGTGTGCGTCTGAGTGAGTGTGTGTGTGAGAGAGAGAGAGAGAGAGAGAGAGAGAGAGAGAGAGAGAGAGAGAGAGAGAGAGAAGAGAGAGAGAGAGAGAGAGAGAGAGAGAGAGAGAGAGAGAGAGAGAGAGAGAGAGAGAGAGAGAGAGAGAGAGAGAGAGAGAGAGAGAGAGAGAGAGAGAGAGAGAGAGAGAGAGAGAGAGAGATGGTGGAGTGAGTGGGAAAAGGGAAAAGTTAAGAGAGAATAGGAAAGAGTGGACCCAAAGGAGAAAGGGAAGGAAAACAGCAAAGAAAGAATCTGGGCGAGATAGCTGACCTAAATTTAAACCACCACTTTCTAAAGCTTGATGCTGGTTTTGTACAGCAAAGGTTGCTGTACAATCATTTAAAGAGTAGGTGAACCCCACGCCAACTTTCTGATTTTTCTTTCTAAGCTAGTGCTGTTGTTGTGAATGAGCGTTATAATAAGCAATGTTGTTTATGAAATGAGCCACACCGTGGGTTTATGTGTCCGAGAAGCATAACCCCCTCTCGGACATGGACATGGAAATCAAACTCTGCACAGCCACACACACCTCGCCACCGGTGTCCCTTCATTGGGAGTTAAAGAGTAAAAAGTGGTTGGTGGAGACTGGCAAAAGGATTGAACTCGCTCTTATTTTTGTAACACTGACAACATGGATTACTGTTGACTATCATGCAAGACATATAATCACGCTTAAAACAAAAACAACAAGGATTTGGGGTTCACTACCCCTTTAACATTATTCATCTTTCAAATACAGTTTTTTTAATTTAATAGGTTAATAATGATTCACCCATTTAAAATGTGACATTGTATATCATAATTCAACACAATATGCTGCTTTTCTTTTTGCATGTTCAGTAGAACAGTGCCATTATTGGTTTTGTCTGTGGCAGACTTTCGTCTGTGGCATTGTGATACTGTTGAAAAACTAGTATCTAAGTAGCTAAGTTATGCCACTATGAGTGACCATCTTCAGTTCCCCCACTATCTCAAGAGTTGAGACATCACAACATAAGCCTCATAACATACAACAATTGCTGTCATGCAATATTAAAGCCCCTTTCACACATAGTTCCAGGTAAATGACTGGGATAACATTGCAGGCAGCGTTAGTGATTTACACTATTCAAACATGCAGCTATGCTCAGGAACATTTCTGTCCTGAGCCCGTTCACACGTGGTGTCCAGAGACCGTCCAGCAGAGGGCGCTAATGCAACCCTGAGAGGAGCGCCCTTATTTCGGAACGTGTCCCGTTTCCAGAAATTATTTTTTTAAAAGGAGCTTGTTTCCAAACAAAAGAAGCTGTATTGATGCTGCTATCGGATCACAGCTAAAGCATTGGATCAATAGGATAGTCGCGGATTCAAATTCGTCCTCAGCGAAGTCTTGAGAGTGGTTCGCTCACTCTACACTTACGGAGGCCAGCTGCCATACAGCTAGCTGGCGGACTGAAAGGAGCTCCCTCATTCTGGAAGCTGTCCAGCAGAAAAAACGAAGCTTGTTTGCAAACATAAGAAGCTGCATTGATACTCACCGTCGCATCACCCGATAAGCATTGGCGCGTTACGATAAACAGTCGGGAGATTTCACATGCGTCCTCAGCGGGGCCTTGTGATTGGTTCGCACGCCCTACATGAACGCGTCTCACACCAGACGACCTTTACGTGCCTCTACTGTCAGACGACCTAACCCTTTACGTGCCTCTACTGTCAGACGAGCTAACCCTTTACGTGCCTCTACTGTCAGACGACCTAACCCTTTACGTGCCTCTACTGTCAGACGACCTAACCCTTTACGTGCCTCTACTGTCAGACGACCTAACCCTTTACGTGCCTCTACTGTCAGACGAGCTAACCCTTTACGTGCCTCTACTGTCAGACGACCTAACACTTTACGTGCCTCTACTGTCAGACGACCTAACCCTTTACGTGCCTCTACTGTCAGACGACCTAACCCTTTACGTGCCTCTACTGTCAGACGACCTAACCCTTTACGTGCCTCTACTGTCAGACGACCCAACCCTTTACGTGCCTCTACTGTCAGACGACCTAACCCTTTACGTGCCTCTACTGTCAGACGACCCAACCCTTTACGTGCCTCTACTGTCAGACGAGCTAACCCTTTACGTGCCTCTACTGTCAGACGACCTAACCCTTTACGTGCCTCTACTGTCAGACGACCCAACCCTTTACGTGCCTCTACTGTCAGACGACCCAACCCTTTACGTGCCTCTACTGTCAGACGACCCAACCCTTTACGTGCCTCTACTGTCAGACGACCTAACCCTTTACGTGCCTCTACTGTCAGACGACCCAACCCTTTACGTGCCTCTACTGTCAGACGACCTAACCCTTTACGTGCCTCTACTGTCAGACGAGCTAACCCTTTACGTGCCTCTACTGTCAGACGAGCTAACCCTTTACGTGCCTCTACTGTCAGACGACCTAACCCTTTACGTGCCTCTACTGTCAGACGACCTAACCCTTTACGTGCCTCTGCCGGCAGCGTGACTGCTTTCAGCCACAACACAGCCGTACCGGCACTGACCCGGAAATGTTACCGCGTCTTGAGCAGGCAAATTGCCGGTGCAGATTTCCCGGAATATCGATCGCTGTTCCCATTCACACGACATGACCCCGTGCAGGAAATCTTCTGGATCTTTGCAGTGTAAGACTGCATGTGTGAAAGGGGCTTAAGAGAGAACAGAATTACAATACTTGTATACAACCTAAGTGGCGCGTTGGACGTTAGTTCAACCAACAAGAATAACAAGGACAAGAATAAATGTTGGTTTATACAAGGATATAAAGGAAGAGGAAAATTGGAAATTTAAGAAATTGAGTTATATTGATATTGTTCCCATAACGAATGCTGTGTGCGGAAAACAGAATTGAGAATGTATTTTTCCAAATCGTACCTTTGCTTAGGTTCCTCCAGCATTACCTCTAAAGCCCTGAGCCCTCTCTGTTCAATTCCTCTCTCGCTGCCTTCATCTCTCTGTCTCTCTATGTCGCGCTACTCGTGTGTGGCAGTGAATAGTAATGACCTCCCTTTAAGCAGATTGTTGGGCGCCCACCCTCCTTGCACAGAACCTACATTAATATGCACCCAATGCTGCCTCGGTGGGAGACGGGCTGGTGTGAAATGATCGTCCATAATGAGGTCACACAAGTGTCTGAGGGTTAGGCTTAGGCCAAACCAGTGGCCACCAGAACAACTGGTGGACGTCTTGGTTTGTGTTTGAGTGACTGGGAATCTTCAGACCACTCGAATCTTCCATAGAAAGCCATTAATCAACGTTGTCTTTAAACGTTGAATCGTCGTGTAGGTTAAATTGAGTGTGTGTGTGTGTGTGTAATAGCGGGCCATTCTATTGGGAGGATGGGGGTGCTAAATGAGTGATACCATCGCATTGGGAGGATGGGGGTGCTAAATGAGTGATACCATCGCATTGCTTGGCATCTAGAAGGAAATGCCTATGTTTCGCTTTCAATAAATGTCTTTGTTTGTTTGATAACCCCTTTGTGTAATGGCAGTGTCACTATCCAATCATTTTCTTTTTAAGTAGAGCACATTGTAGGCCAAGAGTCTAGTTAGTTTCACAATGTCAGGTAAAAAACTTAAAGAAACTATACTGGTCTTTTGTAAATGAAAGTAGCAAACAGACATCTTAGGCTCACAAACATTAACAAAATGTATTATATGGAAATGATATCCTCTACTATATCCTCTAGACTATTTCAATTTAAACAACAATGAAACCTGGGGAGACTATAATAACAACGCTTATCATAGCAAATGCTACTCACTAACACAAACCGTAGTCGGTTAAGAGCCCCGCGACTAATTGGTAGACGATGAGGGGTCAGTCCAAATATCTGGCAACCCGGGGTACTCTGAGAATAGTGAATCATATAACAATAAAAAAAAAAAAACATTAAAAGGGGAACATACTAGCTATAGCATCGTTGTTGGTGAAGGCACTATTTTGACTTGGCATGTTTCCTTAATCTCTGATGACCATGGCCATTTTATGATTTAGTACAGTACATTTGTTACATTTAGCTCCTTTAACAAATAAAGCAATTTCTTTGCAATTATTTAGAAAATGTGTAATATATATATATATATTAGATATGCTGATGTTGCATTATGACCTTCTATGCCCCCTGAACTTATCTTGTATACAAAATGAAACGAAAATATATGAAATATCTTTTTTTTAATCGTTGTTTAAAGCGGTAAGACAGATAAATAAATAAACATATAAGCAGTCACAAAGGGCTCTAGGCATTATCTGTTTGATAGCACCTAAATAGAATTGTGTTTAAAGCAGCCATTAGTGCCACATGCGCAGTGTGCAAACACAGACAAACCCACGCACAGACACAGACCGCAGGGGTTAGATTAAGTAGTACAACTGTCTCTGTAGTCTCAAATCAACGCCTTCTCTCCTCTCTGGGTCGCCTAGCAGGAAGTCGTGGGGATGTAAACAAACCCCAGTCAGACAGCAGCCTCTCTTTCAGAGTCAAACAGCCAACCAAAGATGACCTCATCAGGTTTGTGTTGGAATTACCAAAGGTTGTATTAGCGATTGTTCTGTTGAAATAGGTGCACGGTTATTAGCTGTTGTTGGACCAAAGCGGGGAGTGTTAATGGCCGTGTTCATGATCAGCTTGTCTATATGCTATTCCTTTCCTGACACAAGCGTTAGCGCTCTACCTACTCCATCTCACCATTTTGACCTTTGACCTCTACGGGCAATAACAAGCGCAACCAATCATAGCCCAGTTTTCGTTAGGTGCAGGTTTCCATGGTGACTCATACCAAGATTAACTGTGTTTTCGTTGTGAGATAAAAAAAAAAAAAAAAAGTGTCCCAAGCCTTTTCCCCCTCAAGGGATCAGGGACAATGCAATGTCGTTTTTTTTACACAAGTACTCCGCAAATGAACGCAAACAGCTAGCTAGTAAGATACATTGCCATGCAGGATGGACTGCATGGGTTCATGGCTGCTACGTAGAGACGTAGCAGCCATGAACGAAATGATATGAGCTCTTGTAGCTCGTAGATTGTGTGCACCTTATTTCAAATGAAGACTTGTTGTGAGTGGTGGTCTGCTGCGCGGGCCCCTTTGAGAGTCAACCCACTGACGAGACCAACGGTGATGGCCAGGCGGCGCAGTGGCTGCCGGTGCTCTGCAGGGATGGCCTTCAAACGAGTCCTTGAAAGCCTGGTGAAACTGCACACCTTCCCCTAGGCCCTTCTCTTCCCCCCCCCCCCCCCCCCCCCTGATCCTCCTGTGAACCCGTGACCTGCTTTACAGTCGCCGTGATCGAACCGCGCCAACCAGTGTGAGCCAAGAACGACGCAATGACGGCGTTTTGTCGCGTGTCGCGCGCCTCTGAACCAGTGAAGGTCTGCGAGCACAGTGCGCACACTACCATCCGCCGCAACGCTGCTGCCCAACGGCAACTATAAAATGCCACGGCTGTGCGACTGTCGGCGCACTTCACAAACGGTGCATCACAGCGACTATAAATTCAGCTTGGCACCCCTAAGGTCGCACACAAATGAATGGATGTTCCCTTCTCCATCTACACTAGCCAATTCTCTCAACTCTGCCGCAGATATTCCCCTAACTGCGGTGTTCTCGCATGTATGGCATTAATGTCTTTCAGCTGTGGACTCAATTGGAGACAGACCAGAGAGGTTGGAGTTGGGCCCCTATATAGCTGCCTTGCACCCTCCCCCCCTGCCCAGATCACAAACATGTGAACAGCCTGATGCATGCGAGTGGTCCCTAGACAATCCAGGGTGTACAGTATAAGGGCTTTGGTGAGTCCACCTATATGCACATGTATGTGTCGGTGACACAATTATGAAACTAAATAAAACAAATACAAGAAGACTACAGATATAACCAATGGCGAATTACAAAATGGCAGATACAGAGAAAACTGAAAGTTCAGAACAAGGCCAGTGAATGACATCATGGAAAATAGGTTTTCATACGTCTGTATAATTACCATCGCTGGCTAGCACTATTACACACTGAACCGGTTTGTGTGTGTGTGTGTGTGTGTGTGTGTGTGTGTGTGTGTGTGTGTGTGTGTGTGTGTGTGTGTGTGTGTGTGTGTGTGTGTGTGTGTGTGTGTGTGTGTGTGTGTGTGTGTGTGTGTGTGTGTACCTATATGTGTGTGCATGTCTACATATAAACCAACTATTTCTCCTTACATTTGGGCTCAAGTAGGACTAATTGACCTCAGGTTGCAAAATAAGTAACTACAGTTTGTAATGCGCAGTTCGCCATTGTTCATTATTCATTGTTATTGCCTTGTTGGATAAGTTGGATCTGTAGTTGCAGTATAAATATTAAGAACTCTCTAAATTGTACAAACAGACACGCATGCAAACACACAAGCGCAAATAAGTTGCAATTTGTGTGTTCCTTAGCTTGCAGCCTATACTTTGAGTCTAGTTTGAAAAGCAGCTCCATCTTAATTACATGCCACATAAAGATTCCAACCTCGACTTCTATTCTGGGGTCAGTCAACTATAAAGCCCAGTTCAGATCAAAGCTTTGGACAAGAATGCATGCAACGGTCAACTGTTTGTAAAATAATCACAAGATAAGGTTCTGAAATTGGGCTGTTCGCATGGCTGCAGCAAGCAGCCTGTGGAGCCGTCTGGGGCTGTTGCAGCGGCAGACACAGCTAACGCTAACGTGATGCCAGCAGCTAGGAGGTGGTGTTGCAGCGGCAGAGACAGCTAACGCTAACGTGATGCCAGCAGCTAGGAGGTGGTGTTGCAGCGGCAGAGACAGCTAACGCTAACGTGATGCCAGCAGCTAGGAGGTGGTGTTGCAGCGGCAGAGACAGCTAACGCTAACGTGATGCCAGCAGCTGGGAGGTGGTGTTGCAGCGGCAGAGACAGCTAACGCTAACGTGATGCCAGCAGCTGGGAGGTGGTGTTGCAGCGGCAGAGACAGCTAACGTGATGCCAGCAGCTGGGAGGTGGTGTTGCAGCGGCAGAGACAGCTAACGCTAACGTGATGCCAGCAGCTGGGAGGTGGTGTTGCAGCGGCAGAGACAGCTAACGCTAACGTGATGCCAGCAGCTGGGAGGTGGTGTTGCAGCGGCAGAGACAGCTAACGCTAACGTGATGCCAGCAGCTGGGAGGTGGTGTTGCAGCGGCAGAGACAGCTAACGCTAACGTGATGCTAGCAGCTGGGAGGTGGTGTTGCAGCGGCAGAGATAGCTAACGCTAACGTGATGCCAGCAGCTGGGAGGTGGTGTTGCAGCGGCAGAGACAGCTAACGCTAACTAATGCCAGCAGCTGGGAGGTGGTGTTGCAGCGGCAGAGACAGCTAACGCTAACGTGATGCCAGCGGCTGGGAGGTGGTGTTGCAGCGGCAGAGACAGCTAACGCTAACGTGATGCCAGCGGCTGGGAGGTGGTGTTGCAGCGGCAGAGACAGCTAACGCTAACGTGATGCCAGCAGCTGGGAGGTGGTGCTGCAGCGGCAGAGACAGCTAACGCTAACGTGATGCCAGCAGCTGGGAGGTGGTGTTGCAGCGGCTTTTGGCACTTGTACTTTGTTGCATCTATGATTGCATGGTTCATAAGGAGTGCAATGGCATAGCAACGTGCCATCTTTGGCAACCCAGCACACTGTCAGAAACGCAGGAGTCATTAGGCAGCTGTCATTATTGCTGTTGCGTGTTCCTTTCACAGATGTTGGTGTCTAAATGTGTGCTGACGCGGACGAGTGAAAGTCTAAATAACACCGGAGGAAGCTGCATCCATTTCCCGCCCCTGGAATGTAACGACGAAGATGTCGACGCTTTCTCTGCGTATGGAGGAGTCGGACGCGTTCCCCCTTGTGATTGGATGCCCTCCTTGGACCGTCTAATGACTAATACACGTTTTGGGTGCATTTCCACCTTGCTTTGTATGCGTTTTGGCGATGCATGATTCATATCCGATTGCCCAAAAGACCCGTTCATGTCAGGTGCAAAGAGGGGCTCTTTGATCTAAACTGGGCTAAGGATGATCTTGCTATTATAGCAATTGTTAGTTGCTTGTGCTAAGCAACCCGTAATTTCAACGTGAATTTAAAAGTCCCGTTGTTAAGGGGAAAAGCTAAACTTAATATTTTCTTTATATTAATTGCAAGTAAAACTGTGATCATAGCTCCTGCAACTAGGCAATACATTTAAACTGTATTGTACAATGTTTGGAGAGTTGATCTTGATTTAAAAAAGATATCAAAACTACTGATGTGTACAGCAGATTAAACACCATCGCCTACCCACTACAATAACAAATATTCAAACACATAGAAATCCTGAGTCATTTAACAATGAATGTTACATATTGGAGAAGAGAAGGAGTCTGTGTCTAGAATACTCTTAAGCTATAAATCAATAACATATCATGCATGCATTGTGCACATGTGTAGCCCAAAGCACACAGAGTGCACATTTTTGGTTCATATTTGTAGCGCGGCCCAAAAAAGCTTGCTTCGCAAATGACTCAACATTATTTCTTATCATCCTGACACGGACGCGCGCTTTGGGCATAATATTATTGTTAGGCAGATTAGTGAAAAAAACTATCTCTAAAAGAAGCTATAGCGTCTTGTTTGCTGTGCAGCTTTTCAGAATGCAGCATGAACAAGATGAGGCGGAGCCGGGACTTGACAGGAATGGCTTTGAGGCAAACATAAACAACAACGCTACAAACAACTGTGTGCGCATGCTTGTGTGTGCCCACGTGTGTGTGTGAGTGTGTGAGAGTCAGTATGCTGACATTGATCCAGCAGGCCACAGGGCAGGCTTTCTGCCCTGTAGCCCTGTGGCCTGCCCTGACAGGGTAGGCTTTCTGCCCTGTGGCCCTGTGGCTCTGTGGCTCTGTGGCCTTGTCAGGGTAGGCTTTCTGCCCTGTGGCCCTGTGGCCTGCCCTGACAGGGTAGGCTTTCTGCCCTGTGGCCTGCCCTGACAGGGTAGGCTTTCTGCCCTGTGGCCCTGTGGCTCTGTGGCTCTGTGGTCTGCCCTGACAGGGTAGGCTTTCTGCCCTGTGGCCTGCCCTGACAGGGTAGGCTTTCTGCCCTGTGGCCCTGTGGCTCTGTGGCTCTGTGGTCTGCCCTGACAGGGTAGGCTTTCTGCCCTGTGGCTCTGTGGCCTGCCCTGACAGGGTAGGCTTTCTGCCCTGTGGCCCTGTGGCTCTGTGGCTCTGTGGCTCTGTGGCTCTGTGGCCTGCCCTGACAGGGTAGGCTTTCTGCCCTGTGGCCCTGTGGCCTGCCCTGACAGGGTATGGTTTCTGCCCTGTGGCCCTGTGGGTCTGTGGCTCTGTGGCCTGCCCTGACAGGGTAGGCTTTCTGCCCTGTGGCCCTGTGGCCCTGTGGCTCTGTGGCCTGCCCTGACAGGGTAGGCTTTCTGCCCTGTGGCCCTGTGGCCCTGTGGCTCTGTGGCTCTGTGGCCTGCCCTGACAGGGTAGGCTTTGTGCCCTGTGGCCCTGTTGCTCTGTGGCCTGCCCTGACAGGGTAGGCTTTCTGCCCTGTGGCCCTGTGGCTCTGTGGCTCTTCTGCCCTGTCAGGAAGGCACCTGGCGTGGCTGTCCGGTCGCGATGAACGACGGCCACCCTCTCAGTGACAGACAACAATCATAAGGGCCCTTTCTTTACACTCGCCTGCCCGCAACGTCTTGTAGGTAGCCCGCCAAGAGCGAGGTCACTGTGTGGTCGCGTGCCTCATGGGACACATGGAAGGACCCAGTATGTGGGCTGGAAGACCAGGACCCGCTGTTTCTTAACGTCTACATCTTCTGTTCTTTCCAAATAATACTTTAGTGTTGTTGCTCTAAATGTTAGATGCAAAGCAAACCTTTTTTTGTGAACCCCACCCCTCTCATAACAGAGAATATTGCCACGGCGTCTTTACAGCAGCGCGCAGTTATAAATGCTAGTGCTTGGCCCTAGTGCTCATTGGTTATGCCGAGTAAAAGTCAAAGCTTTGGGCTGCCAAAAGCCTTCCTCGTCATCAGGTTGGACTCATAACACTATCCTTGATATCTGTTCTACTAGGTGTCCGCTTTCAGACAAACCTGTCTTAAAACCCTAGGTTTCAAATGTGGAACATTCAGTTGTTTAAGTAAAGGAGAAAGGCCGGAAAAAACACCCACGCAGACACACACACACACACACACACACACACACACAATGTCTGAAAACCAAGACACAAACATAACAGGATTCCTAAGCATGTAAATGGGAAGCCGCACACACCCATCTTATGTCGTTCTCCTTTCTCCTCTCCTTAGTCTGTACCATCTTTCTCTGTAACAAGACTTAAAAGGTTTAAAGGCCATGGCTAATTCACTGTAAACAAGGATGATGTAGTGCTTCCGCAGCATGGAGGCACTGAATATTCTGTATTCTATTCATATTAGATCACGAACTCATTCACGTGAAGGGCTCTCTCTCTCTCACTCTCTCTCACTCACTCAAATTCCCCCATCCCAGTTTCACATCGCATGTTTTCTGGCTGTTTGAAAGCTGCACGTGTGTACCGGTGTTCTTCCTTGCACCAGTAGTAAAAAGGAGAACATGGAGAGATAGGCACAGAACTGACAAGTTATATAAAGAAGACAAAGAGGCCAGAGAGAAGGAGAAATAACCTGTGCAAGAGCAGCAAGAGAGGGAGAGAATGCGTTAGAGTAAAAGAAAAAAAGGTGGTTGTTACTGTAGTGCGAGTGCTGGGAAGAGAGTGGGTGGGGGAGGCAGACAGGGTGGAGGTCCTGGATTGTCACCAGGGGCCTCGTCTACACAACGTCTACACAAAAGAGCCTGCACTGGACACACTGGAAACACTGGACCCTCCAGAAAACCCCGTGTGGAGCACCAGGTCCTTAACACAACCTACTGGACCTGAAGACAAACACTGGACCCTCCAGAAAAACCCCGTGTGGAGCACCAGGTCCTGAACACAACATAGAGGACCTGAAGACAAACAAATAGAACAAATGCTTGTTTGTTGTTTCCAGTGCAAAGAAATAATGAGCCACCTGTGAGTACTGTCTAGTTTTCCTTGAATGGTATATTGTCAAGCATTCCTTTGGAAATTATAATTTGTATAATGTTTCTATCTTATAGCGCTGCAAAGTGCAGACGTTCATGGCAGCTGGTGTAGAGGCAAAATAAATGTTGGACGAGGTCTAGAAGAAATCAGGGAAAACTAAATCATCCTTCAGTTGGATATAATTTAAGAGTTTCTGACTGGAAAAATGTGTACTAGTGTTCTCATATGAATAATGTATAAACTGTTGGTAACTTTACAAATACAGTTACCAACAGTTCAAACCTCATGTGGATAGGTCTGTTATTGTGTATCATTTGATTAAAACTATCCAGTTTTGCTTCCTGATAAGGAAAAATCGGTGTGTATTTCTTTTAGAGAAAATCTTCACGGATTCATGCAAAAACAGGCATCAGTCCTTCAATTTTCTTTTTTTGTGTCTTTATCTGTCTTGAACTTCTCTTGGATGTGTGAATACTGGAAAAGGGACACTAGTTCTGCACTGTCAGGATTCTCCAGTAAGATTAAAAGTGTGGCACTTAAGTGTGTGCACTTTAGCAATCTTGGATATAATATCTCAACGCCTCATCTAATTTGGTCATGAAACTCAATTACAATCCACTCAAAATGACCATTTACCATTGAAATATTTGTTTGGGTACCAGGCTGTGGATGTGGTCTTGCCTGTCATTTGTGGTAGCAGTTGTCTCAACTCAAAAAGATGTGTTCAGTGTGATGATAGATTTATCTTACACCTAGACCTAGGAAACAAATGAGGAGCTACAGACAGACCACAGATGCTAAGTATACAGAAAAAACCCTTGAACGAGCAAAGGTAGCTAGGGTTTAGCCATGCACCGTGTGTGCGTGTTGTGCGTGCGTGTGTGTGCGTGTGTGTGGCAGTGAGACATCTGCTGTGAAGGTCAAGTTTCAGGTCTGTATGGAGCCAATCGATGAAGCCAACAGTAGAACACCCCTTCCTGCCCTCATGCAGTGGAAACCCCTCAAACGCACACACAAACAGGGACACGTGTACAAGTGTGCTCTAACACACACACATACACACACACACCTACAAAATGCACAAAAAGCCTCAAGTGGTTATGAACTCCAGACATGGTTCCATAAGGTACCAACACACGTGTATTGTATATTTATATTATATAAATACATACATTGTAAAACTCCCAAAGACAGTGGTTATAAATCATTGCATATCACTCAGACCTGGTATTAAGGGTTATTTGAATGAGCAAGAATGAATAACCATTATAAGGTGTAAATTGTTTTCTAGAAGTAGAACAAAACAGAGAACAATATTTGCTGGTTATCTAAGCTTATTCAACATGTGAAAATGATCACGAGGTCAACATGGTGCTGCACGTCTATGCCATAGCTTAGACATGCCACTGGCCAAAAGGAGCTAGAAGAGAGGTCAAAGACAAAACTTTGGACCAAACACACCAAAACATCCTCCGCCAATGACTGAACTACATCAACAGCACGTGTGTCACGGTCAACATTCTGGGGGCAAAAGATGTATTCGAAAGGAACTGTCAGTGACTTTGATTTGTCTTGGGTGAATATAACCTGATAAATAAGCAAGTGTTTTGTTTTGTTTGCTAGTTTGGAGGAAGGTTGCCAACCTTTCAAGCAAAGAAGAACTCTCTTCAGTTAATTCTCGAGATGTGTATTGTTGGAATGTTTGTCTGCTTGGTGAGAACTAAAATAATAGCCTGGAGGCTGTTAAGTGAAGTATTTCTTTCTGTTG
The DNA here is from genome assembly GCA_026745465.1 of Lota lota. NCBI lineage: Eukaryota > Metazoa > Chordata > Actinopteri > Gadiformes > Lotidae > Lota > Lota lota. The sequence goes on from JACYXH010000047.1 coordinate 2,925,605, forward strand.
CAGGTGAAAAGGGGTGGCCATAGTAGCGCTTCTCTATCGTAATTACACAGCAGGACTCCACTACAACTGCCACACCTTATCTTGTGTGTTTGTGCATGTGTAACAACCTGTTTGGAATACCTCCCAGTAGGCTTCTGCTTTCAAGGTGTGTTCTCTCTCTCTCTCTCTCTCTCTCTCTCTCTCTCTCTCTCTCTCTCTCTCTCTCTCTCTCTCTCTCTCTCTCTCTCTCTCTCTCTCTCTCTCTCTCTCTCTCTCTCTCTCTCTCTCTCTCTCTCTCTCTCTCTCTCTCTCTCTCTCTCTCTCTCTCTCTCTCTCTCTCTCTCTCTCTCTCTCTCTCTCTCTACACCATCCTCTCTCTCCTCTCACTCTCCTCTCCTCCCGCACTCTTCTCTCTCACTGTCTCTCGCTCCTCACCTCTCTCCTCCTCCCCATCTTCACCTCCCACATCGTTCCTCTCTTCCTCTCTCTCTCTCACTACTCTCCTCTCATCCTCTCCCCCTCACTCTCGGTCTCTCCTCTCTCTCTCGATTTAGTGGATTCTTGTCTGTGTATTCCTTACACTAGAACATAACACAACAACTGGCCCCCTTGTTCATTTCCATGCCAGACTAGTGCCACATTGACAAGACCCAACAGACCTCAACACAGACGTGGGAATGCCAGGAGGAATTGAAGTGTGTGCGTCCATACACTTTTTTGGGTGTGAACATGTGGTTTTCTCTCAGGTGTATGTGATGCAAGAAGCGAAACAATGAACAAGTTGTGCAGCCTCGTTTGGCCTGGCCTGCTGACTGGTTGGAGCGTTTGGCTCACCTTTTGAGGAATAGTTAGACAGATGGATGGATAATTGGATTGAATGATGGAGAACTGCCTGGCTTGCTTGCTACACATTTAGCAGAATGGTGCTCTAGTTGGACGGCTAACTGTCCTTCACAGTTAAGATAGAAGACAAATAGCTAACTCCTCAATGGCTAGCAACATAGGCTTTTCAAGCTTTAAACCACATCATTTCCAAATACAAAACAGTCATGGTAAAGGGACAGGGACGGATCAGGGACTTCATCCTTCATTATGGTTTCACAAGCTCTCTGTGTGAGTAAAATGTGATTCTTTTCTGACAATAGCTTAAATAATGTGCTCAAGTCACGTCTCTTGTGTACTGTACCTCTTCTGTATGAGACGGACAGTAAGAGTGAGGAATAAGGGAGAAAGAGAGAGATAAAGAGAGAGAAGAACAAGGGGATCTTTGTGGGTCAACAGAGCCAGGGAGCCTCTTCCTTGATGAGGTAACAAGCATTAACTTGTTTAATTGGGGCTCGCATTCCAGCTGAGGCACGTAAAATACCTGCTGCTACCGCAGAACCGAGTGGGACAGCAAAGGAAGAGCATGTAGTAGTGGAGACATAAAACGTGTAGTGCGCTAAGACAGATAAAAACAGAAAGAGCAAGGCAGATTTTTTCCCTTTGTCTAACTGCCCATTGGTTTTGGAGAGGAACCCATCAGAGGACCGCAGAAGGTCATTTTGGTCTGGTTAAAATGTGAAAATGAATAGCGGAAATGGGAGATGTATAAGAGAACTGGGTGACAGGGGAGTGTTACTGAATTCCTACTGTGTGTGGAAATATTGGATTATTTGCAATATTGCCCATGTAAGTTATGTATGCCAATCAAGCATGAATGAATTGAGGTTGTGAAATGGTGGATATGAGGTTAAAGGTTTGGGGATGGAGGGAAACAAATGAACATAAAGGGAAGCAAAATATCCAACTGCATATAACCATCTGGAAGGAGTTATTCTAGTTCACTTTAGCCACACAGGACAAAAACACAGAAGAATGAAGAAATAGGGAGAGGACATTAAAAACAAAGAATAATAAAAGTTTGTTGTTGTTGTTGTTGTTGTTATATTGCTTTTTTTCTGATTGCCTGTTACAATTTGCTCCCCTTTGCACCAACAAAGCAGGCCTCCTGCACAAATCAATACCAGACTACGGACTGTTCCCCATACAAAACAAAGGATGGCATGATCAGTTTGCTCAGTCACTAGAGTACAGATGATGAGTACTATCATTTAGCAAAGCACTCCTAATCAGGAATGAGCTCGTGTAAACTACTATAACTATTGCTGCTGATAGTTCTCCACATAACATATTTACATCTTGATAAAGAGAAGTAGAATCCAAGGAATAATAGATTGTTTCCTGTGGTCTCAGGCAATATCTGAGTCTGTCCACGATGTCTGTCTACAGCGCTCCTTAGCATGCACGCGATCGGTTGATCTGGCTATTTCTATTCAATATGGTAGCACAGTGATCATTTATGTCGTTTATCAGATTCTGTACACAAATCAATTAAGACTCACGTTGGATTTCAATATCTGGAGGTCATTATTTGATCTATTACACATTATGTGAGTGAAGAGGAGCAGACCTCTACTCAGTTCACCAATTGCATTTGTTCTCTCACTTCCTACCGGCGGTGAGAGAGTTAAGTGCTGTGCAGTCGGTGAACTCAGAAGAACCGCCGCTCACGTGGCTAAGCCACTGTTGCTAAGGGAGAGAGGCCAGACAGAGCGCTCTCTTTCTCCTTGCCTCTCTCTTTCCCCCTCTCCCGCTCATAGTGGCACGCTGCTAATAAGCGAGTTCAGAACATTCACTCTCTCTCTTTCGCTCTCCCTCTCCCTCCATCTGCCTGTAGCTCTCCGCTGTCCCTCACATATCAAAGAGCCAGCCAGTGAGTCATGCAGCAGCAGCAAAGCTTAGCCTCCTCCAGAGCACAGGGCCAGGCTGAACATAATACTGGAGGAGATTAGACGAAGAGAACTGCGGCGCACACCTAAAACACCCACTTTGGACTTTTACAAATCAGACCAATGTATGAAATAATTGTATTTCTTATCAACGGTAATAATATTGTGATGCTGAGCACCGAGGAGGTACGATACAATTTAACATGGGAATGTGACTTAATTTTGTAATGCGCTGTAACGTTGTGCACATCAATTCACATGGACCACGTTGACGTCAATGACTTACTGTTGCACACACACTATGCAGGGGTCACGTTTAACCTCTGACTAACAAACCATTTATTAAATTCACAATATGACATATTACTATGCAGCCTTTCCTTCCATCTGCATTGTCTGCAAAGGTTTTGGTAGATAGCACGGGAACATTAGCTACACATTCGCTAACATTAACATGGAGCTACATTTCTTGAATCCAGACCGAAAGCAACAAAATAAAGAGGGGAAAGCATTAATGGTAAACAGATGCTAATTAGTTCAGTTATTTCACAACAGGATTCCTGTCGTTACATTCCAGGGTCATCTGGGGTCAGGGAAAAGGCAGCATTTTTCTTCAACCTCCAGATTTCACACACAAGAGATCGGGGCCGAATACACTGGCAGTCACAACCTTAGTTGACGCGGAACCCCATGTGACATCAATGTGCTTTTACCCTTCCAATGTCCCAGGGCAAGATTTACCAGCCGGAAATAACAAGGAGGGCCTGAGGTCTGCCTCTCTGACAGCCTGGTGACAAATGCACAAGGACCCTACTATAGCCATGCAGACCTCTCTTCTGGGGAACTCCCCCCTCAGACCTCTCCTTTTCCCTGCAGGATTCAAAGACGCATGCATGGACTAACTGCATGACTTTGACAACTAGGGTGCCAATGAACAAACTCTTTATTATGGTAAAGTTTGGCTGGTATCTTATAAGTGAAGGCTGGTGAAAGCTTCCGTAGCTTCAATGAAGATGACAAACCTGTGGGCTCTTGTTTCCAACGATCAAACTCCTTTGGCTTACAGAGCTAGGGACTTAGTTACGCAGTTAGACCCTTCTTAACAAGACAATGTCATACTTATGAGGACCTGAGTCTTCTGTTACACAAATGTCACACTCATTACACATTATTGTGTATTCTCCAATATAAACAAACAATGAAATGTTAGGCCTAACAACAAGCACTCTACTGCTACTGTCTAATGGAGAGAAAAAGCTCATTATGAACAGTACTTGTAAGCCACAATTACATGATTGGAAAGGAAGGTTTCAAACTGAATAAATCCTATTTATTAATTGCTCAGAGTTACTGGCTATGGCTAAATAGCTTTCCACCGAATCTTTGGTAAAACAGTCCGCTTAATGTAGCCAAGCCAGCATAGTTTGGCAGCAGTCCTCTAAACTTTATTGGATATTTCCACTGCTTCCAAGAAAAAAGTTTTCCTAAAAAAGTCAAATTTTGAACAAGTAGGCTTCTTAGTACATCTCCGTGCTTGAAATTGTGACCGTTTTGGTCGCGTATGCTCCTGAAATGTAATCTGCGCGACCTCTAAATATAATTGGGAGCATTGTGCGAGTGCAAATAGTTGTTCTGGAGCAACCTTTCTCTCGAACGTCCCTTTGTACATTTGCTGGTTAGTGGTACACTCAATATGGGCCTTGTTCTGATGAATGTACCTGTATTTGGTACATTAATGAGTGCATTAAATGAAACACGTTAAAATTACAAGCATCTTACCAGTACCTCCTTATAAGGCTTGTACATGAGAATGCATCATGGGAGGTTTTAACATGCAGCCTTCTAAACCAATTGTAATCTGGTGATCCATCACGTATTGATCTCGTTAAATGTTATGGTTGGATTAAGTGCGCCTGTTCCTTCGTTCAACAGACTTTTCTTGTGTTTTGCACACATTACTTTACTGGCCTTGTCAATGCAGTAATCATCAGTATGCAAATACCTTACTTCATCTGTTTATTTAGTCTTAACCAAACTAGGTTGTGACAGTCAACATGGATGAGAAGATAACAGCAGCAGTAATGCTCTAGTAGTCAACCAAGTTTATCTAGAGACACAATCATTCATGTTCATCTCAAATACTGTGGGGGCCAATGGAAATGTCCCTAGCCTACCTTAGGCAGCCTACACTCCTCAAAGGTGCTGTGTGTAAGAGTTGAGAATGGAAAAAGGATTTTGAGACTAACCCACCAAGACCTCCCCTCCATCTCTGCTGCCTCCTAAGGATTCTTGTATTCATGCCCTGTGGTGGAGCTACAATAATGCTGTGAGCGCAACTGTGATCGACAGGCAAGAGGATTCCCTGAACCAATCAGGGAAGGGGTTCTGAGTGGTAGGAAAGCTGGGGGTGGTCTAAAATCTAAATTGTCGCATACAGAGGCAGGCAGGCACCAGAATATATATTCTCAAGGAGCATTTTACTCACTAACAGCTGACCTGTGGCTATGGCATTTCTTACAAATGGCACTTAAATCATAGCTCTTAAATCTTACCTACAGCACCTTTAATGACATGCAACTCAAATCATTGTAAGTCACTTAGAAAAAAAAACACGTGCTTGATGACCACATTTATAGGATATACCATTGTGATACTTAAGCGCCTTCAACCCAATTCTAATATTTTTAATGGGGAAGCATTTGGGGATGCTGTTGTGGATGTGAAAATGGTAGCATTGTAGGTGGTTCTTTGGGTAGACCACTCAGGCCCAGTCATTCATACAGGAAATTATAGCAGCTGGTGAGTGGTACAAACCTTAATGTATTCCCAGGGTTATCTGGGAGGCCTGTCAGACTTTAGAGCGAGTGCTTTATGGCTGCCTTATGTCGTCCTCTGGTAGGTAGGTAGCGGGGGGGGGGGAGAGAAGAGAGAGAGAGAGAGAGAGAGAGAGAGAGAGAGAGAGAGAGAGAGAGAGAGAGAGAGAGAGAGAGAGAGAGAGAGAGAGAGAGAGAGAGAGAGAGAGAGAGAGAGAGAGAGAGAGAGAGAGAGAAATGGGGGGGGGGGAATGGGGGAAGGGCAGTTAGCCAGCCAAACAACCAGCTAGTCCATCCTGGTTTCAGATTACATTTAGTTTCCTTAGGCACCAGAAAACACACCACTAACACTCTCAGTATCCAGTTGCATCAGTGCCACAGAATACCACATAACCCTGGGCAGCACAAAGCACTACTGCAAGATTAATACTTCCAATATCAAGGTCATCAAAAGAAACCACGTTACCATGGTTTACCATCATTATCTCGATTGACGTTGGATATAAAATGTTAACATAAACCTAACCCTATTTTGGAGATTATGAAAATTGGTAAAAGCCGGTTGCAGCCTATATTGAGAAATATATAAGCCTTGACGTAATGCTATAATTTGTATCACAGGCAAGCTTCTAAAAAGTAGAACACTGCATTCCAATTCCCATGTGAATGGAATAGTAATTCAGGAAAGAGATGGCTTTGTGCTAGAAAGGCCTGATTAGTAAATATGCATTGAGTACAATAACATGGATGCTTTTAAACATTTACTGAAGCTAGTCATTGTAAAATGTTGAACATCTCAATTAGAAAGTGAAATCTTCTGTGTCTGTATACTGATTTCCACATTTTGACTGTTTTCTAATTAAACCACAGATGGACCGTGGATGGATTAACACAACTAAACATGTTTTCAAGTTAAACTCAAGAGCCATTTGTAGGTTCTGTATGTGGTTGTGGAAAACATATTTCTTGTAATTACAGAATAGAATTTCAGAGAAAACAGAAAAATGTAAAGAGAGTAAGGAAAATGAGCTCTGAAAACATCCTACAGTAGCATTGCTTGCTACTGTACACATACATGCGTGAATACAAAGCCACGCAACTGTAATGGAGACAATGGCCCCTATAGGGTGACCTGGGTGCCCTGCTATCTCATCCATTGTGAATACAGATGAGCGCAGCCACTTTCTGATGAATGTGCAAATGTTGGGTGTTTTGCAGCCGAGGGTCTTTTCCTTCTGGTTCAACCCCCCTGTATGTTTGTCCCTAAAGGTCTGCAAACAAGGCAACCAAGAGAAGAGGGTGCGATATAGGCTTCATGATTTCATTCTGAAGTATCTGCCTGCTAAAATTCCATGGTCCATTTTAGGAAGAAATATTACCTTTCATAGCCTAGTATGAGGCATCCTTGCAGAATGGGATGGCTTTGGTAGATATATATATAATTATCGTTGACCTACTTAATAAAGATATAGATAAGCACAGGAAAGGGCTTCTGTACTTACATAATGTTGTACGATTTCATAATTATTTAGAGTGGATTCTGTATAGTCTAACACAGTATAAAACAAGATTGTGTTGCTTAATAAGGCTACGTTGTCGTATAACGGTAACTGTATACTTAATTTACACTGTTGCTACCAATTCTGTCCAGACAGCAATGATCTAGGGCTAAACCTTTGTATGATCTAGTCTAATATTTCCAACAAATTGAGCAAAATTAATCATCCAACATGAACTCCATTAGCTTTACTCTATATGGCCCACATTGAGCTGGCTGTGGGCCAGTGACGCTGTGGTGAACCAATTGCCAGTCCAGCTGTCGTTTACCAAAGTACCACAGTCATTAACAATGCAAAATATCAGAACTATTAGCGTACTAACGTTGTTTAGGCTGAAACTTTGAGCGTAAATAATTACACTCCTGTATAATTCAATGGTTCAATAGTTTCATGCCTGTATTACAATACAGCACGATTAACCAGTTAATAAAATGCAAAACATGGCTATCCCAGTACAAGTCTGCACTAGAACTATGACCAGAGACACTTGACAAAGGTCTGACAGCCTGGCTTGACACACTTCTTCTAATCTAATCTCCAATCCTCTTCCACTGTATTCAGTCAGCTAGTTAAGCTGCTTGCTAATGAGACTTTGCCCTATTGTATGGCTTTAAACCAGACATCCACCTAAATCCCGTCACATGGAAAGACCAGATTCTACAGGGAATTAGAAAATATTGGGGACAATTCTTTTTGCTATGTCTATAATATAAATATAATATAGGTAATGTGGAAAACAGAATAGGCGCTTAGAGATTCCATATATGGAACATAAAATGATATTAAAATGTATTGGCATTGATGTAATACATTTTGTTAATTAAATACTATAGTCTAACATGGCTTATAGACTACAGTCATATAGCAATGACACCAAACCCAACGTGAAGCACTAGAAAACAGTACGCATGGTTTAAATCACATTACCTATAACCCTCTCAACCAAGATTGGTATGGTTATTATATATTGGAATACACGCTGTGATGTTAACATTAAAGCCAAACATAATTAGTGGGGTTGTTGGTTCTGTTGTGTAGGAAGTCTACACGTTTTCTTTTATATTTCCACTACAATGTCATGCTTATCAGACATTTAGTCACATATTACACTGCCATAACACCATTCAACTACCATATTGTACAGACTGTTGTACTATGTATCAAACTGTAACTACTGTCACCTATTACTTGGTAGGATAAATCGTTTAAATTGTAGTTTAGTATAAATATCTAACAAGCTACATGTGGGGCAGTGTCTAACTGTTCACATGGAAAGCTAAATGTCTTCTTTGAACAAAAGGAAGCAGGGAGTACACTGTGCAGTAAGCATCCCTGTAAAAAGGTCTTGTCAGGGCAAACATTTCATTGTTTGTATTGGCAAACAGACCAAATGTGTTGGTGGAAAAAAGATAAGTAACAGTATCCTCAGAAATATGTGGGCTATTCCTAAAATTGTGATTTAATTAAAATGCAATACAAGGTTAGGGCTATTTCACAAATCTTCCAAAGCAACAAATGTTGTCTTAAATGACACAAAGCATTTTAACTCCAGACAAACTGACTATTGTTCGGCCTGCAGCAAGATAGTTTTATGTTTTTACAAGTCATGGAATTCCTAAGGCCTGTCCAAGTGGGAGCAAGGGTTGCTGTCAGAGAAAACAGACACCGGCTTGCGTTGAGAGCAAGGCTCAGCCACATAGCACTGTACCTAAAAGGTAACGTTGAACCGTTCAGTGAACAGTTGAACGTTACCTTTAGGTACAGTGCTATGTGGCTGAGCCCTGTACCTAAAAGGTAACGTTGAACCGTTCAGTGAACAGTTGAACGTTACCTTTAGGTACAGTGCTATGTGGCTGAGCACTGTACCTAAAAGGTAACGTTGAACCGTTCAGTGAACAGTTGAACGTTACCTTTAGGTACAGTGCTATGTGGCTGAGCAGTGCACCTAGAGGTAACGTTGAACAGTTCAGTGAACAGTTGAACGTTACCTTTAGGTACAGTGCTATGTGGCTGAGCACTGCACCTAAAGGTAACGTTGAACCGTTCAGTGAACAGTTGAACGTTACCTTTAGGTACAGTGCTATGTGGCTGAGCACTGTACCTAAAAGGTAACGTTGAACCGTTCAGTGAACAGACACAGTGCATCTAAAATGTTCATCTAGAAAGCTAACATTCAGTTTGCACTCCTCGGCTGAATAACGGTGCAGACGAGGTTATGAAATGTAGTGTGCTTGACACTAAACTTCCTGAAATATAGTTTACAGGTGTAACTGAACTGATCTGATTTAAATGTAACGTTTGATGTAACCTTCCTGCATTGTTCGCCAAGTCGATTTTGTGGCAAATAGCACCAACGTAGGAAAACAAGCCCTGGTTAACTTTTCTTTTTTTCTTGTTTTAAATATCGTCGATACGAACATGACATATATTTTTTTTAACTAATAACAGTATAAATAAATACTAAACACTTAAATGTGTGGTGTGAATGCAATACGGTTGTTTTTCCAAGCTTCCAGCAGCCCCTCATTTGGTTGCCCGACCGGGTTAGCTTGCTTCTTGTGGTCGGATAAGTGGACAGCACTGTATGGATGTCACAACTAGATCGCTTAGGCCAACAGCCACATGCAATAAGCATGTATTCAATGGAACAATGCGCGGAAATAAGGAGCATTCCTGTTCAATTCCCAAATGGTAAGCCTCCACAACAACACTGCTGTCTTTCAAGCCCTAACCGCGAACAGTTCCGAGCGCCAGCCAGAGGGTTTTTCCATCTGATTTTGCATGTAACAGAAATGCGTGCTGGATGAATCTCGTGTTCGCTCTTACCGTAAGGTCGGGGTTGTCGTTGTCACGGTGGCTGACGGCTCGTATGACACCGGACCTCCATGGCCAGCGGCCGATGTCCCCGCTTTCAGGCGGCTCGTCCCCGCTTACACAGAGGAACCGCTTCCCGACCAGCTCCGGGCGAGCTTCGACTGCCATGGCCCCTTTACCAGTCAGAAAAAACCCCCCTCGGAGAAAAAAAAAACAAACTTCGACAACGACGCCCTTACAGACCTGTCATTTACTACATGAAACCAGCTCTGAAACCCTACCAAATAAAGAAAACCAAAAAAAAAAAAGGAGCCAATATGTGTGACTAAAATCTGCAAAACGACTCGGGGGATTTAAATCTCTAGCAGTCTCCACCCGCTAAGCACTCCGTCTCTGTTCGCTGTGTGTAACACGGCGCAACGCTAGTCCTAACCACCGCTGCCTTTCACCGAGGTGTTCCTCCGCTGAAGACCCGCATGTCACGGTGCAGTGGCAGACGTGTGGTCACATCCGCCACGCTGAATTTTACTTGTCGCATGCTTTGCTTTAATTGTCGTTTTTGACCCGTGTCAATGCACAGTATAATTACACCATAAACGTGTCAAGCCACTGGGAAACGTACGGTAGGACGGTTCAATGCAAATCGCCAATGTTTTGCTGTCTCATGGTCGTGTTAAATAGTGCCCTGACGAAAACACTGCCCTGATCCTCACCCGCACATCTGTCCAAAAATAAGCAATGAATATGTTTTACTCGAAATGAGAACATTCTAACAGCATCCACATTCAAAATTGAATGAAGTAACACACTACTTTAACTTCCCTTTTACGCTTTAATCGAACCTAAGTATTTGCATATTCCACAATTAATATTGTTTGTGATAATTTAGTGGCATTATATATTTCATATAATGTGCATCTGTTTGAATTAGGAATGTTTTCTGTTAATGACAAAAGGGTTGTAAAAAGGGGTGAAGGCAAGACTGAGAGAATAATACCAAAGAAAGGTAAGACAAAGAAAAGAAAAAGGTAACATGGGAGAATGAGGCGAAGCACCAAACATGTGTGCCTGTGCCTGTGTGTCTAAAAGCAATACTTGAGGTAAGAAATCACGCTGGATCAACCTTCAGGGTAGAGTTTCAGGGAAGCTAAATAGAAAAAGATGGTGAACATTTATAAAGGGAAATGGACACAGAGATGGAAACAGATGGATGGAAAAATATATCTGGAGGGGCATCCATGAGGAGGCAAATACAATAAATGAATAATTTTGCAAATTAATGACAAAAGGCAGGAAGATCTACAGACAGACAGACAGATGGATAGATAGATAGATAGATAGATAGATAGATAGATAGATAGATAGATAGATAGATAGACAGACAGACAGACAGACAGACAGACAGACAGACAGACAGACAGACAGACAGACAGACAGACAGACAGACAGACAGATAGACACATAGCTCGATAAATAGATAGGCATGATAAGGAGTATTTCAATGTAGTATTTCTGTATTTTTGTTGCACGTTTGGCTCTGTCTCAGGCAATCTATGACCAGCAATCCTCTGCTGGGAATCTCCCTCACTAACACTGCTCCCCACTGCTGCCTGTGCACCTTCATGAATAACAAGTAGCTATGGACCTAGCCACCAGAATATGCTCACACACACACACACACACACACACACACACACACACACACACACACACACACACACACACACAGACATACACACACATACACACACATACACACACATGCACACATGCACACACATATACACACACATACACACACACACATACACACACATACACACATGCACACACACATACACACACGCATACATACACACATACACACACACAAATTATCAAACATAAAAGGCACAGTACAGTTATACAATGCATAAAATAATGAACTCAATAAATACATTTCAAATTGGCACATAGGGATTCCTAACAAAGATCCAGAAATACACAACCCCACACAATATCCCCACTCAATCTTGCTGGCTTACACTATTTATCACACATGCAAGCTAGATGCACAAATTATAAATAATGATATACAAACAACACACACACACCCCACACACACAGAGACACACACACACACACACACACACACACACATTTACACAGATACACACACACACACACACACACACACACACACACACACACACACACATTTACACACAAAAAAACACATGCATGCATACTATAAAATAAAATTCAACGTTACGCACACAAATTAACATAATATTCTAAATGTATGAATTTTGAATAAAACACACATAGCCAGACTCCCACACACACACTCAAAATAGATCAGTGTTTTTACTCACTGTATTTATAATTAGTTTCAACTAGTTATTAACAAATCGATTTGACCATGCCTCTACTGTATTTTCATGTCCCCATTGTCGTTTTAACTAATATGCTAAATATACGATTTGTAACCTCTGGGTGCTTGTAGCTAGACGCTGTTCATGGGATTCATACATAATAAATCAATAAATTGAAACGTCACAAGAGAGACCTGCTGTCCATCACTTTAATTATTGCTAACCGTGCCATTTAAGTGCAGACATTTCCTATCAAAATAGCAAACACTCGGGGATCTACCCAGGGCACTTCACTTAAACAGCGATTTTCCTTAAAAAAGCGTTCAACTCCGTGGCCTCGTAACGCAATTAGTTCATAATTTACACGAACTGCGGTAACTGGATTACCATCCACCGCCGCTGTCAAAACGAAGGGCTTCCGTCCTTGAACCAATGGCCTTCGTGTATTCAGTGTAAACAGACCGGACGGACCAATCACAGTGTGGAAAGGGTTGTTCTTTCCCGCACGTCACTGGACGTTGGCGCACCTATCTGCGTGTCAGACAAGAGGCAGAGAGGTAAGGCAAAGATGGCACCACGGAGGAGATGAAGAAGCCGTGAAAACAAAACGTTATTGGATATATATATACATATATAGCTACATCTCGCAGAAAGGGCTACAACATATATCCGTGTATAGGTACCATTTGAAACGATGCGACGCTTGAGACTGCTGGTTGCCTCGAAGAGTGCGTGATCATTTCGTCGGCGTTGGAAAGGGTCGAAGTTGGTCGTGAGTGACTTGCCCCGGCCTGGCCCTCTCTCATCTGAAGCTATCGCAGCCACCAGCCACAAAGAAAGCCATGGTGTCTTGGATGATTTCACGAAGTGTTGTGTAAGTTGAACATCGACATACTGCTTAGTAGATGAGCCAAACTACCTCTTTTACACACTGGGGGGGAATAATTCACAGTTGGCAACTGGGCTTTGTTAGCATGCTAAGCTATCTGGCTCGACCCATATAACAAGTATTGTTATTTACTTTGGACCTGTGCTTTTGGACACATCAACTGTTGTGTACAAACATGCAGTAGATATGGGCATAGTCATCCGTTGTGTCGTTTTGTGACGCTTGTGGGTTTGTGCTCTTCTGCATTCCGTGTGCTGTAATGCTCGCTGGCGCTCCAAACTTGTTGGACTCGCCATACTGAAATGCATGACACCGATGTGAGTCACTTGCAACAATTTTAGTTTGAACCATGGCCCAGTGGAAAGTTGAGCAGTTACTTCACGATGCAATCCCATGCATCCCAACGTTGCCTCCTTGTCTGTAGAACAGAGTGTTAATAGTTAGCCTTAGTGCACATACATTGTGGTCAGTGGGGGTCGAATAGCTTTCTGTCCCGTTGTTTTTAACTTCTATAACAGACCGTCCTGAGTAGGACCGCTGGATTGTAGGCCTATCTTTTTGACCACAGGTTACCCCACTTATTTATTAAGTAGTAAGTATTTTAACTTTGCTATGAGGTTACTATTGCATATGCCCAAGCATAATGGTGGTCTTGTGCAGAATGTCCTCCCCCTGAAGGATATTTCTTTTGCATGTTACTTTTTACACGTGTTAAACGCTGCAAACGTAGTCTTTCTCCCCGAAAGAGCATCCACAGAGGATGACATGCTAGTGTAATCATCTAGTCTACCAGTGTTGTGCCAAAGCCGTGGTCAGTAAGGAATGGAAGCCAATATATTTCTAACTGGTCGTGGTTCCTCATTTTGTTAATTGTACATCTACCCTCTTGGTCTCTTAACCATATTTGCATGTGCCCTATGCAGACTGTGTATCTGCAGAGCCACTTGTTTGTTTAGGAAACAGAAGTCCTGCATGTTTTGTTTTTTACCTGCATCAAAAAAAGAAACAAACACTTCAGAATGCAAGGAAAAGCTCGGAAAACACACATTAAATGAGTAAATATTGCATTCAAATAAATGTCATGTAACATGTAAGTGGCCGTCTGGCTAGTGATCGCAACGAGTCCTCATGACTGCACATCATCATGCCATGCAGAAAGTCCTTCTTACTTAGGTTTATTTTTAACTCCTTTAACTCTCCAGCTCAACAATTTGAACATGTTAAGGAACAAGTAACTTCAAATGAACAAGCTAGAAAGGCACTCGGAGAACGGATTGCAGGTCGCGATGTTAAAAAAACGAAATGTGTGGTTCTGATCCACTCTTTGCTGGGCTCTTCCTTGGCCACTGCTGCACCCGTCCACAAAGTTTCATGAACATTGGGCCAGTGGTTTATTTTTTTTTCATAATCCTGGGTACAGACAGACAGACAGACAAACGGCACAGTAAACGACCTCCTCGGCGCTGGTATAAACTAAACACAAGGGGTTTGGTTGCGGTATTACTACAAACCGCATGGCGGCACTGTTCGAACACCGCAGTGAGGCCATTTGTATACCGCTGCAGCCCTAGCTACTATGGCAAGGGGCTCATGCCAGCCAACAAGCTAATGTGCACTGTAACGTTACAATGTTACAACAACGTTCAACATGCTCGGTTAATTTTCTTTTGTGTGATTGCTTTGACCGTCAGTGACAGCGCTGTGCTAGACCACGATTGAATCCGCCACGTAACATTAGCTACAGGTGTGGGGTGGTCACCTCGTCTACTGGTAGGTTAGCACGTTAACATTGCATGCGGCTATATGGAAGGAAATGACATAGTGTGAATAAGCTTAACAAGAGTACAACTTAAGCTCGTTATCACCGTGGACAAGGTTTCAGCCCGAGTCATGCAGGTACATTCTCTCCGGCAACGGTGGTCATGACAACGACTCCCAATCAGACAACAGATTCAACCCTACCTGATGACGTCATCAACTACGTCTTTTGTTGTTGTTTTGATTGAGAGACCCCTAGCAGCAGCCATTACACAAAACACCTTCAAGAGAATCGCTGACGACCGTGGTTATGAAACATAGCGACGATCTTAAAGGCCAAGTAACAAACACGGCTTTAGGTCGAGTCAATCACACGAGGCTTACAGCCGAAATATGTGGGCCGCGACTCAATGCGTCACACCTGTGGGGCACAGCGCTCACCTGCCATACAGGTAAATATACAGGTAGGTTTGTAGCGTGGGGTTGGGTGCATTGCCGGTGGTTTCCCCCCATAGATAATTGGCTTCACTGTGTGCGTATTGGGTTTGGCCAAGTGAGAACACAGTTGAAGTGATGGTTAGGCGACTGTCGGCTTTAGACAACGACTAAGAGTCAACGAGGAAAACCTTTTGCGGGGGCAGCCATACTAATTATGATGATGTACTTGACTACAGCCAAAAGAGTTGCATTAATTAAATAATATTCAAATACTAAACTAATGAAGGATACGTTGATTAATTGAATATTTGGGAGCAGCACCTTTTTTGTCCTACATGTGCAACGGCAGCAAAAATGACAACAGAACGTGAGGATCTATTTTATAATTAGTACTTATTTTTAAAGAGCGTTATAGAGGCTACTGTAGGTAACATTTTAATCTGGAAAGAGAGCACAAGAGTACAATAGACCCTCAAAGAAAGCTCCCTCCCTCCTTAAGTTTCTCTGCCATGAGAAGTGTTGCACACTGCGCCTGTGTTGAAGCTTAGCTATATGTGACTGACCGCTTAGCTAAATGTGACTGACCACTTAGCTATATGTGACTGACCGCTTAGCTATATCTGACTGACCGCTTAGCTATATGTGATTGACCGGCAAGATGGAATTTCCCGAAACAATTAGAATGGAGATGCCCTGATTGGCCAGAAATTTGGTGGGAGCGGTCTTAAAGCACCTGACAGCACCTGAAAGATGTCTATGCCATATTTGACAAATTACACCCAAATAATAGCTCTTACATCATATAGGTAGTAGGGGCGTCTGCGACTAAGATTTTGCATAGTCAAATCAAATTTGTCAGGCCAGACCCACTGAGTCAGATACACTATAAATATTTGAAAAATATTTTCACCATATAACGACAACGTGCGTCCGTTCATGTCATCTGCATTCAATTAGACAGAAAATAAGGCTAACAGTAGCCTTATATGTTATAACATGGACTAATATAATATACCTTTGTCAATCGTACTCAAACAGTAGCCGGTCTCTGTGGAGAAGGAAAAAATAAAATCTTGGTCGTCTGAAATTCGACGAACTCTATGACCGATGTGTCGGTGGGGAATCCTTTTGAATAATAATCTGCACGTTAATCTCTAGAATAACTTAATCTCTTAAATTTAAACTCTACCTGGTAGCCTAAATATAACGTGAGGCGGCGATCACACCGTTCTTAAACGCGTATCTATACACGTATTTAGACGCGCATAAAATGTAGAATATTCTCAACGCTTGGCCCAGGCAGCCAATCAAATCAAAGAGGCGGGCTTTACTACATGACCACGTCCGTACGGGTTTGAGGTTAGGGTATAGGGTTAGCGACAGCCAAACCAACAGTTGGAAAATGGCAACTGCAGATGAGCTGTCGATACCGGCGGTCTTCGCGTTTGAGGAACCAGCGCGCGCCGCGCTGTTTCGCCCGAAGCGGCCGCGTTTGTGATCGCCACGTTGGAGGAAGTCGGTGGGTTTCAGATCCTCCTTTTGTCCCGAGTCCGACTCGGTCATGTCAGAGCTTCACTACAACGCGGGTCGCACACCAGACGAGCCACAGAGCACCGTGTCGGGCAGCGTTGGAGTCTAGGTTTTGTTCTGCGTTTAGTGGGTCCCAAAGGATGGCCCCTGCGATGCGGGCCAAGGTGCCGGATCTGACGTGTTCATATTCAAGGCTGAACGCTTTTCCTTTTCATTACTACAGCGTTGTTAACGCAAAAAGCTAAACTACAATATCGCGTAGGATTGTTTGGTTGACGTGGGTGGCTTTCGGACCCACACACGTCCAAGCCCGACTTGGTAGAGCTTAAAGGTAGCCTAACATGTTCAAAAGACAGACAAGTTTATTGAATTACCAACCCGTTATTACTAGTAAGTAGAGCTTTTTAGTATCTTTTGGCCTTGTTAAACATTGAAATGGCTGCTAAATATATTCATAACCCTTCTAAAACCATTGTCTTATGTGGTTTTGTCTTGATGTGAATACTTAAGCAAACAGAACAGAGCTCCCCGTCTCCACAACCACCAGCCACTATTTCATCTCATAGATGTACTGTATTAATTATGATGCATTATAAAAGCTTTTCTTTATTACAGTATATTAGGCTAATAGTCGCCTTCATTTTCTGTTAAATGTTGACAGATGTGCACATTGTCGTCATTGTGAAAAGTTTGTTGGTTTGTGGTGTCATTTAGCTGGGGCCTTGGCCTGGACACTACTGAAACCCTGAATGGTATGAATATATACCGTCATTTGTATGCAGTGATAAAAGGTTTTGTTCCATGGTTGGTCCATCTTTCGCCCAGGAGGCAAACTCCCAAGAAATCAATTAACCAATTGTTTTGAGAGTTTGCTGACGTTGGCAAATCCCTTTTTTAATCCGAGTTAAACCTGGTATCAGAAAGCGCACAAGGAAAAGTCACAAGGATTTGCATTTGAAATGAGATTGATTCTTTTGACTTGTTTTAAGGTGGTTCATCAGATGTATAAACTGCCCTAAATAACAAACAGACTTAAAACGAAAACGCAGAATCGCATTGTCAGCTGGCTGGTTTTTCCAAATGTTCTACCATAGCTTTAAATAAAAGAGATTTAATGATTTCAATCCTTAGACAAGGATACAGCTACACAACAACCCTAGATTGTTTGATAAAGAATGACCTTGCTATTTATATAACTGAGTAGTCTGCATGCCAAGCACAAGATGCTATTATTGAGCAGGGCGTGTGAAGACAAGTTTTTCAAGCCGGTTCACATTTTGGATTTCTACATTCTCTACCAGGGATAGGGCAGATATTAACTAGACATCCACTATATCACGCACTACTATGCTTGTTCTTTATCATCCTCCCATCGAATACCCATGCTCCTTAAGCCCAGCATCCCCTTCTCACCTCACTACATCTGGTTCCTCCTGCACACCCTGCACCCACACTGTGTGACGTCAAGGACCTGAAACCAAAGCCTCGTCCAGAGGGGCCGTGTTTTCTCAGCTGCGTGAGGAGCGCAAAGAAAGAGAACGGGATGAATGGCAAGATTGGATGGGGGGGGGCGGGCGGGGGTTCTTAAAATAATTATTTAATTGTTTCAAGACCTTCATCCCTCTTTCTGTGGGTGTGTAGTTGTGTGTGTGTGTGTGTGTTACAATTTAAAGTGTGTGATAAGATGGGGTTGGTGTGAAAGAGAACTCAATTGCCAGCACAGAACCTGGGACAAGAACGATATTATAGTGAGACTTGTAAAGAGTCAAGTATGTTGAACACTTTGCCCTAATACCACATCATATACTAATAAAATAGTCGCGTTTAGTCATTTCTAGTCTGGAAAGACGAGAGTGAATGGCCCAAATACATTATTTCAAAAGTATTCGCTGTGATTGTAACTAATGTTCGATTATTCTGAGAGAGAAAAAAAGGAAATTGATAGTGCGTGTCTTTACCTGCCTGAATCCGAGCCGGCGGAGAACACGGCTGCAGAATCACGTTTTTATCTACTGATGGTTTCTCCTTTTAATTCCCACAGTGTTATTTTAATAACGCAGAAAGTAAAACAACGATGTCGCCTAGGATTGCTGCGTGGACGTCCGAAGCCAACTCGGCTACTGCAGAACTTCCATGTAGCCTTAAAGTATTTACAAGGCCTACTTCCAATTATCACAAACGAAATGGGTGGTTTGAACCTCGTGCAAGGTTCTGGAAAACCCTTGAACATTTAACAGCCTATTAGTATATTATTGTTTCAACCAGTTCTTTTATAGGCTAGTCTGTCTCTGTCGGTCTTGCCGACCCTCCTACTGGAAGACAGGTGTTAGAGCTGTCATTGTAGGTATTCTAATAATGTTCTAACATCCGAATACAAATCTAACGAAGGATAATCCTGCCATCCAATGTTTACCCAGACCATCATTTGATGATGGTTACCTTTTACCTCAACTAAAGCGTTGATGTGAAACATTCTCAGACTGAGGAATGTCTTACATATTGGTTATAATAACATTAATATAATTATATATGTTATGTTATGTAGGCCCATCACTGGTACATTCAGAAGAAATTTATCCTAACCTACCTGGGGTTCGCAAATATACGTAGGCATCATGTTTTTAGAAGCAACTATTGGGATTAGAATACCTACGTAAGGAATAAATACCTGAATATTCGGGCTCAGCCCTACTTGCTATTGTCCAAATGTTTTTGATTAGTTTGTGGCTGCTGCTTTAAGTTTCTCTTTGACATCACACCATTAGTCTTATTTCTAATATTACGCTGACTGACGGTGTGTGATGGCGAGACTCTTTTTAAATGAAGGGAAATTAGCAATTGGAAACCTTTTACCTGCTATTATCACACCAATAACAATGGTGCATTATTGATGTGTGCAAGGTCTATAAATGATAGCCTTGTAGACTAAATGCATACCTTTCTGGTCTATGCCTGGCTGCCCCACCACAGTAGATACTGTATATAGACATATGAAAGAATGCACGATGTTACCAGAGGGACTTAAAGAGCCAGTGAACCCAAAAACACTTTACTTTTGTTTTAAACATATGTCATTTGTCTTATATGATCGTCAACATAGCCTATGCCATTTTATCACTCTTACTGAAATAAGTTCCCAATTTAGAGAAAAAAGGGGTAGAATCCTATGTTTTTGCCATTCTCCCCAAAACACTGAACGTTCCACTCTGCTGCGTCTTTTCGTGGTGTCCAAGTGCCTCGGGACGCCACGACCAAGGGGCGCCAGAGGACGTGTGGAGCTCTGTCTGGGCGGTGTGTGTGGACGTGTGGAGCTCTGTCTGGGCGGTGTGTGTGGACGTGTGGAGCTCTGTCTGGGCGGTGTGTGTGTGTGGACGTGTGGAGCTCTGTCTTGGCGGTGTGTGTGGACGTGTGGAGCTCTGTGTGGGCGGTGTGTGTGTGTGTGTGGACGTGTGGAGCTCTGTTTGGGCGGTGTGTGTGGAGCTCTGTGTGGGCGGTGTGTGTGTGTGTGGACGTGTGGAGCTCTGTCTGGGCGGTGTGTGTGTGTGGACGTGTGGAGCTCTGTCTGGGCGGTGTGTGTGGAGCTCTGTCTGGGTGGTGTGTGTGGATGTGTGGAGCTCTGTCTGAGTGGTGTGTGTGTGGACGTGTGGAGCTCTGTCTGGGCGGTGTGTGTGTGTGGACGTGTGGAGCTCTGTCTGTGCGGTGTGTGTGGACGTGTGGAGCTCTGTCTGGGCGGTGTGTGTGTGGACGTGTGGAGCTCTGTCTGGGCGGTGTGTGTGGACGTGTGGAGCTCTGTGTGGGCGGTGTGTGTGTGTGGACGTGTGGAGCTCTGTCTGGGTGGTGTGTGTGGATGTGTGGAGCTCTGTCTGAGTGGTGTGTGTGTGGACGTGTGGAGCTCTGTCTGGGCGGTGTGTGTGGAGCTCTGTCTGGGCGGTGTGTGTGTGTGTGGACGTGTGGAGCTCTGTCTGGGCGGTGTGTGTGGAGCTCTGTCTGGGTGGTGTGTGTGGATGTGTGGAGCTCTGTCTGAGTGGTGTGTGTGTGGACGTGTGGAGCTCTGTCTGGGCATCGGTGGACTGCAGCGTCCGAGAGAAAGCGGAGCTTTTCGAACACTCGTAGTATAACACCACGGTGTGGGTGGATGGTGAAGCTCTGTGTGAGCAGCGATGTATTTAATGTCCACGTCCAAGTGAGGGTTATGCTTCCCGGACACCTATAGTCTAATGCTACGGTGTGTGGCGCATTTCATATGCGACATCGCTTATTATAACGCTCATAACTGACACACAATGACGGTGCTAAAAAAACATCATCAAGTCGTCGTGGGTCGTAACCATGGGGATAACACGCCCCCCTCTTTCTTAAAACTCAGCCCAAAATGCATTTTTATAAATCTCATAGTGTTGGAATTCCATCTGAAACAGTGGGCTCACTGGCTCTTTAAAGAGAAGGAAGAAGAGCCAGTGCCACAGCTGGGAGAGACAGAGCAGGCTCCAGCAGCCTGTGGTTTCCATAGCAACAGCCATGAACATAAACTGCTGCAGAAACAAACCAGCATGCCACTCACCCAGGTGGTTCTCCTGGGTTCTCCCCTCCTGTTAGACACTGTCGGTCATTTTCTACCGAATACATTTATTATTGTTGACATCGCATGCAAAGATACAGAGAGTAAGGGACTACGAGAAAAGTAAAACAATTCTGGTTTATGTTGGGTAACATCTTTGTCTACAGCTAGGGTAGGCAATTTGGAGAAACCAGCCAGAGCAAGCTAGTTTTTGAAAGTATCCAACTGAAAAGATCCCACCCCTCCCTTCAGTCCTCCCTCCAAAGCCACTCCCCCAAAACACGTGACTAGCTGGCTAGCTTCAGCATCAGGCCTGCTAGCCCTGTGCAGCCACTTTCCTAAAACACGGGACTAGCTGGCTAGCTTCAGCATCAGGCCTGCTAGCCCTGTGTAGCCACTCCCCTAAAACATGTGACTAGCTCGCTAGCTTCAGTATCAGGCCTGCTAGCCCTGTGTAGCCACTCCCCTAAAACACGTGACTAGCTCGCCTGCTTCAGCATCAGGCCTGCTAGCCCTGTGTAGCCACTCCCCTAAAACACGGGACTAGCTGGCTAGCTTCAGCATCAGGCCTGCTAGCTCTGTGGAACACTCATGCCATGCGTAATGAGGGCTGAGCATGTAGGTAGGTAGACACAGAGAGGTAAGCATCCAATCATTTCATTTTGGACGAATGAATTGATTGGACAGGCTTGTTACAGGCCTGAGAAAATATATACAAGATCTATGTATGTAAAGGCAGGCGTCCCAAAATGTTTGGCAATGTAGTGTATCTAATCTATCTAATCTCTGGTTTTATAAATGTATATAGCATCTAGTTCAATACATTCAATCTATATCATCTCTAGTTCAATACATCCAATATTCTCGCTCTCGCTTATTTATATATACATCTTTATTTCAGCACTATATAATCCTACATCAATAAAATTATATAATCTGCTTCAATGTAGTGTAACATACTGGGTATTCGTCTAAATGTCTTGTGCCTGATGGTCCTCCATTCTTTACTCACTTTGCAGGCATTTCTCAAGTAGATGTTGTGGATTCTGTGTGTTTGTTTTCCGTAAGGTCAAATGAACTGCTGTGAGTACTTGTCTCATTGTCTTAAGAGGCAACATGAGTCCGCAAGCCAAAACCACTACGGCTATTGAGTCATGCAGTGAAAGTCAAAGTTCAGCCCCGCCCGCCACTCCTGTGTGTCAAACAAACGGCTTGACGAGCAACAGTCAGAGACTATTAGGAATGAAGGCGAGGTCCTCTTCCTGCTGTGAATATGACATCGATTATCTTTTCATTATCCTTTTCTGGAGACGGTAAAGTGCATTTAAAATAGTTCATTTGATTTTTGTACCCTGGTGATTCTAAATCCTTTATTTATTTATTTTTTGCCTGTTCAGAGACAAACTTTCTTAGAAATAACGCCTCAATGCCTTACGATGACACAATGTTTTATGATGGGTTAAAGCGAAGCTACAGAACGACCCATGATGCAAACAATTCGTTTATCAGGTCGTTTTTTGGGGATGATACAATATAATGTGACTGAATTTCTGATTGTTTGGGTTGTTCTGATTGACGTTTAGTTTTTGTATGTATAAACCATAATATAGAAGGGCTAACGTGCCAGGGGAAGTATTGTTGCTGTAGTATTTTCACAAACGTTAGATTAATATTCAAAGTCTGATAGCAGACTAGCTCAAATTTGGGTGAACTGGGCATTTCACTTTTCGACCAGTTGCTGGAGACAGGCAATTATAAGCACATGTTTGGCTGACGAGCTGAAAATGATGGCCACTAAACTACAGCAAAGCTCTATGGGGCTAGCTTGTCTACTGGTCAGCCAGTGTGGCCACTAAACTACAGCAGAGCTCTACGGGCCTAGCTTCTCTACTGGTCAGCCAGTGTGGCCACTAAACTACAGCAGAGCTCTATGGGGCTAGCTTCTCTACTGGTCAGCCAGTGTGGCCACTAAACTACAGCAGAGCTCTATGGGGCTAGCTTCTCTACTGGTCAGCCAGTGTGGCCACTAAACTACAGCAGAGCTCTATGGGGCTAGCTTCTCTACTGGTCAGCCAGTGTGGCCACTAAACTAAAGCAGAGCTCTATGGGGCTAGCTTCTCTACTGGTCAGCCAGTGTGGCCCATTAAATCTGCATCACTGCATGTGCACGATGCACTGACTGAAGTGAAATAAAAGCTATACTTTGGATATTTCTATTCAACCTAGCCTAAAGTTCAACATTTAACCTTCACACAAATCAAAACGCAACAACAGCCTACATGACAGACGGGCAGCAAGATAATAATGTGGATAGACCTTAAGGCGCTGGCAGACACCTATCCTGTCAAGTCATGACAGGGCTTCACTGGCCCTAAGCCCAAACCCAAATTGTTCCCCTGTATTACCGAAGCATGATTTCAACAGCAGCTCTCTGTCGGAGACAAAAGAGGGAAGGCTGTGTCATTTCTCCTGTTTTTCCCATGCTGAATTGGACATGGAATTATCTTGGGCATGTTCCTTTCTAGACTTTTGAGTTTACGTGTTCACCTGCTGAGAGTACTTGATTATTATCATTGGACACTTGTTTAATCACAATTGGTTACAGCTACACACAGTTAGCTTGGCATTGGGTTGCCTACAGTTCCATGCATACCGATGACGATGGTATGGCAAGTGGGAGAATATTTAATGAGCTGAGATGTTTTTAATGAGATGGACACCTTTTTCTTTCTTTTTTTCTAGGCTGCTGTTTGGGACTCTCTATCCAGCATACTACTCTTACAAAGCAGTGAAGACCAAAAATGTCAAAGAATATGTAAGTATATGAGTATAAGATTTTAATACTACTACTTTTTCTACTGCTACGCACACACATTACACATTTTCCAAACCCCAATGGCTAAATTGAGCTGTGTACCTCTGCTTGTCCAGATTTATTAGCATTTGCATGCATGTCTTTCTTTGGCCATAACACATGTGCACATCCTGTTTGAATCCTAATGTCACACAGTGAATGAGATAGGCAGATAATGGTGAACTTACATTCCAGATGTTGTATTCCTTTTACTTGCCATTGATATATTTTTTCTGATTGCAAAACAACATGTCTATAGCTTATCAATCGCTGTTCTCAAAATTACGATTTTACTTTTAACTGGATTTTACTGGATGTGCAATATTTAAATCTGATTCCGATTTGGGTCATTATTTATTTTGCAAGAAATTAATTTAGACGCAGAGGCGTTGAATTATCGTTCATGGACTGAGAGTACATTGTGGAACTCGGTCTTCCTTGTTTTTTAGACCGTTATGAAGTGATGCCGATGTTTATTTCTTTACTAGTTTATCTTTTACTCGCAAACCTCTAATGTAAATGAACATCTGGGCTTTACATCGTGACGGCATTAGGAATGTTTTATCACTAGAACTGAAATTGGCTCCGATTTCTTTCTTTGAAGTGTTTGTGTTTGTAATGTCTACCTGTTAGCCGCTCAGGAAGATAAGCTGCAGCCACCGTTTTGGTCTCCTATCCTCCTATATCTACATCTAATAATGTCTCCTGTATCTTAAGGATATGACTGTGTTTGCTTGCTACAATCCAAAGTAGTCGAGGCAAGTAAACATAATATTTGCAAATTACGTGCTCTCTGTTTACAGAGTAAGTTCCGATAGTAAATACGTAAAGATCGCCTTTATATCGGCGTAGAAAATACAAATCGTTGATCATCCCTTCAACTGTCGAGATAGATCGCCAATTGGCTCAAGCCTGACTCAGACTAGACTCGCATTTATTTTATGATGACAAGCCAAATTCATTGTTGGCGTAACAAAATTAGTCCCCAAGAATGTATTTAAACCAATAATACGATCATATTTGTGAATAACACCAAAAGGTTGTTATACAGGCTAGTGGTTGCGGTACAGTGATTATCGAGGCCAAACCAAGATGGTGGATGTGCCTCAGAACACACAATGTAAACCTCAGAAAAGGACCAGTACTTTACCCGTAGGTTTTTCTCACCCACCTGATGCTTCAACTTTAAAACTGAGATAACCTTCTTTTTTGTCCTAGTTTCCCCTGCATGGAGTGAGAAGGTCACTGTTCCCTAGTCGCTTGTGCCTCATGAGTAGGACATCATGGCCCGAAGCTTACGCAACTGTATAGCCTAGGATGTGTGTAGAACCGGACCTTCTATTCAACAAGCTGGTGATGAGTCCTATCTGTGAAATCCACACTCACACTTGAACATTTGAAAGTGGGCCGTGTTTGCTTACTCATTCTCTGCAGCTCTGCCCCCTTTCTCTCGCGGTTCTTCCACACATCCAGTGCTTTGTAATGGTTTCCACGCAGACACCTTTCCTCTACAAACCTGTCTGGCCCGAAGGCTCACTGAGCATTTCTTCTACTTCTGTACAAGTATTTCTGTATTTTGTTGTGTTTGAGGCCAGATTTTAAAGAAAAATAATTCTAGAAATTTCACTTCCACTTTTGGATTAATTGTATGGTATTTGGTTGGCAAATGTAATAGATATGATCAATTGTGCATCAATTGATAGACAAATTTGACAAAATATCAAAAATATTTATAGAACAACATGGAGGTCAATCTTTTGTATTCTATCACTGTCAGATTCTGGTCGATTGGTTGGTCGATATGCACTCGCTGGTGTTGATTCAATCCATTATTTTCGGGGCGAGAGGGACATATGAGACTGTTGTTTAATTTTTGAGTGATAGGCTATATTGTGTTACAAATCAAATTAATTATGAATAAAAATAATATGCAAGGCTCCGCAGTTTCTGTTATAATAATCAAATGGTTTCATAACCATACGATTGGTTATAAGGAGGTCAAAATACCCCCGTTTTCACAACTTTGAACTCGTCCATCTTAAGGACGACTGCTAGTCTACTTACTGAACATTTACTCGGCTACAAACTGACACCATGTCAAGTAAGTCGTGGTGTGGCAGCATTTGGTTTCAAAAGGACGACAAAAAGAAAGCGGGCTTTCTAAAAACGGTGCTGCTCCATCAACCTTCATGTCTAACGCCCGGCTTTGAGTGAGACCGGATTCAGACTTGGCCATCCGTTGAGACCCATTCTATTGAACACAGAGCAGACCCTACAGTCTTCTGCCGTGCTGTCCGACTCGGACCACGAGTGGCTCTGAAACCCGCTGACTTCCTCCGAACACCACTTACGTGATGTTCGGTAGAGGAGGTAGAGTAGTGGGATGTTCGGGCTAGGAGGTAGAGTAGTGGGATGTTCGGGCTAGGAGGTAGAGTAGTGGGATGTTCGGGCTAGGAGGTAGAGTAGTGGGATGTTCGGGCTAGGAGGTAGAGTAGTGGGATGTTCGGGCTAGGAGGTAGAGTAGTGGGATGTTCGGGCTAGGAGGTAGAGTAGTGGGATGTTCGGGCTAGGAGGTAGAGTAGTGGGATGTTCGGGCTAGGAGGTAGAGTAGTGGGATGTTCGGGCTAGGAGGTAGAGTAGTGGGATGTTCGGGCTAGGAGGTAGAGTAGTGGGATGTTCGGGCTAGGAGGTAGAGTAGTGGGATGTTCGGGCTAGGAGGTAGAGTAGTGGGATGTTCGGGCTAGGAGGTAGAGTAGTGGGATGTTCGGGCTAGGAGGTAGAGTAGTGGGATGTTCGGGCTAGGAGGTAGAGTAGTGGGATGTTCGGGCTAGGAGGTAGAGTAGTGGGATGTTCGGGCTAGGAGGTAGAGTAGTGGGATGTTCGGGCTAGGAGGTAGAGTAGTGGGATGTTCGGGCTAGGAGGTAGAGTAGTGGGATGTTCGGGCTAGGAGGTAGAGTAGTGGGATGTTCGGTAGAGGAGGTAGAGTAGTGGGATGTTCGGGCTAGGAGGTAGAGTAGTGGGATGTTCGGGCTAGGAGGTAGAGTAGTGGGATGTTCGGGCTAGGAGGTAGAGTAGTGGGATGTTTGGGCTAGGAGGTAGAGTAGTTGCACTGTGGCCGATTAAGTTAATCTAGAGATAACAAGCACAAAAATAATTGGTCGTAGAGCTGGTCGAATTTCAGGCTGCTTAGTTTTGTTGATTACAGCCCTAAAAATTCACATTGTTTGCTCAGCTAGCCCTTATAGCCAGAGGCTACATAAATGTACCGGCACCATGGCTGTCTGCCCACTGCTGCTGGCTTCTTTGGGAGATAAGAATGGTCTGGTTCATCCTCGGATGACCAGATGGTGCTTGTAGAGGCGTTGGAGGGCCAGATAAGGGCTGCTCATCCCTCTGGCCTGTGTAATATCCCCATGCCCCGTGGAAGAGTACAGTCTTCCACAGTTAAACCGAGCTCCTAAACTGAGGAGACGGGAACAACGAGATCCAGCTATAACTTAAATGTGTTTCCAATAAAGATGCACTTCCAAGCGTTGTTCTTTTCAAACGATCCAACACATCTCAAAACTGTTTAATACTCCAGCCCAGCACAGGTTAGTCTGTCGGTGTCCTCTCTCCCTTTGTTTGTTTTGGGGGGTCTCGGTACTGTTCTCAGTACCTGATTACAAACATGTTGTCTGTCAATCTTTCAGTTTAATCAGGGCATTAAGATCATGAAATTGAATTTACAAACACAACAAAGGCTGGAGATTTGAACTACAACTAAAGAAACCAGAAGGTTAATTATGGTTAATTATATACACTTATTATCAGAACAAACATTAAACAGAACCAACACGGCTTTACGTTAAACACCGAATAAATACAATTATAATGTAAACAACTGCTGTGATTCCCATCATATCAAATGCCTGGTTTCAAGCGTCTCTCAGACATTTTAGAGATAGCATGCTGAACATTGATTAAATAAAAGAATACATATGTAAACAACTGCTGGAGAGTAGAGCTGAGGGAGTGACGTCTGAGCATCCATGACACTCATTAGCTTCATAAGCTAATGTTTTTCAACCCTGCTTATAGGCATCATACCTTTAGCCAAGATACACTACCTAATGCGCTGTTTATTCCATTGTGTTGCTTCGATTTATTTTTGGTTTGGGGTAGTGGCTGAAAAAGCAGACGCATTTATTAGTTGTCGAACTTGGGCAGTTTGCCTAGCAGCGGGGCTGGGCTGTTGGCCACTGCTTGGGGGGGGGGGGAGGCTGGCGCTAGCATGGCAACAAGCTCTCTGGCCTCCGGAGAGCTCGGTGGGCTGGTTCCTTCTGAGATGGTGGAAGAGCTCGGTGGGCTGGTTCCTTTTGAGATGGTGGAAGAGTTCGGTGGGCTGGTTCCTTTTGAGATGGTGGAAGAGCTCGGTGGGCTGGTTCCTTTTGAGATGGTGGAAGAGCTCGGTGGGCTGGTTCCTTTTGAGATGGTGGAAGAGCTCGGTGGGCTGGTTCCTTTTGAGATGGTGGAAGAGCTCAGTGGGCTGGTTCCTTCTGAGATGGTGGAAGAGCTTGGTGGGCTGGTTCCTTTTGAGATGGTGGAAGAGGTCGGTGGGCTGGTTCCTTTTGAGATGGTGGAAGAGCTCGGTGGGCTGGTTCCTTTTGAGATGGTGGAAGAGCTCGGTGGGCTGGTTCCTTTTGAGATGGTGGAAGAGCTCGGTGGGCTGGTTCCTTCTGAGATGGTGGAAGAGCTCGGTGGGCTGGTTCCTTTTGAGATGGTGGACGAGCTCGGTGGGCTGGTTCCTTTTGAGATGGTGGAAGAGCTCGGTGGGCTGGTTCCTTCTGAGATGGTGGAAGAGCTCGGTGGGCTGGTTCCTTTTGAGATGGTGGACGAGCTCGGTGGGCTGGTTCCTTTTGAGATGGTGGACGAGCTCGGTGGGCTGGTTCCTTCTGAGATGGTGGACGAGCTCGGTGGGCTGGTCCCTTTTGAGATGGTGGACGAGCTCGGTGGGCTGGTTCCTTTTGAGATGGTGGAAGAGCTCGGTGGGCTGGTTCCTTTTGAGATGGTCTGTGGCGTTTCCCCGTTCTGCTGAGGACCGCTCGTCCACATGTTTTGCACCTAATGCTACGGGTGATATGTGGTGTGACCTTTCTTAGGTTCAATTACTTAATCTTTGGCGAAGGTTTCCTCCTTCTGAGTAGTAGTAGTAGTAGTGAACTACTCCACACGGGTGGTCATGCTGAGTGGGAGGGCCGCCGGAAACAAGCGTCAACCAGCCCCCGCTCAGGGCCGCTCGTTCTGCTGGCAAAATACCCAAACGGCGCTCGGAGAACTTCCATATCTTTGGGGGGTTTCCGGGAGGTGCTGCGTGCATGTACGTCATCACGCACTGACGTTGCCCGGTGGATTGCGCTTGAACGCGCTGCACTGACTCAGGGCGCTGCGCCGAGTCAGCGATTGATGCTGCTGTTAAACGTATCGATAATATCGGAAATGTATACTTTTTTTTAAACATACCACCTGTGGGAGTGTGTGTGGATGGTGGCTGGTTTAAGCGGCCTCACCTGGCCCGAGTCTCATTCTATGCAGACTCGGCGTGTAGTAGTGGACTTTGCTACACCACCGTTATCGCGGCAGATTTGTTGGTGATAGATATTAATATTGATGTGTCGTCCAGCCCTATGTATTTTGTCATCTTAGAATGAGCCCTGTATACCACAGGGAGCCTGGCCTCTTCCACACAGCCATGGCGAATCCCCATGTTTCTACAGTAGCCCAGAACAGACAAACGGCTCCGGAGCCAGTGCCTTTTTAAATTAAATAAGTATTTAAATCGCTATCTTACTTGTAAGGTACAACCTATAGTTTTACAGACTGACTAACATCATTAGAATTGATAAACCTATCAACGAACCTCTTCACTTGACACTTGGCTACTCGGACGATGGCGTCATTTTGGAACTACCTCCTGGCCCCCTATAGGCTAGTAGGGGCCAGCGTGGCTTCTCTTGCATTGCTGAGGGCCTCACAAAAGCGACGTCTTGGAACAAGACCCTTGAAAGAATGTGAACAAAAGTATTAGCTGGGACATCTGGGTGAACGGGTCTGGTCACGTCCTTTGTCTTCATGTTTGTTGTGACCTCTCATGGTGCTGGGGGCGGTGAAGCGTGTAATTGGATAACAGCAAACACTCAGCCGACAATAGTCAACTTTCCCCGGGGTTGAAGACTAAAACGTCCTGGACACAAATGTTCTTGGAAAAGGTGGCTTAAAGCTTTCAAATCCAGGCAAACTTGAATATCTGGATGGTCTTACAAGGCTATAGTAGGACTGCTGATCTGAGATTAGGTATACCGAAACGTAAAAGCAAGATTGTAGTTGTGTTGTGCACTTGTCCTTTTATAAAGGGTTGGCGGGTTTTATATAGGCCTTTTAAATTATCGACTGATAAAGCGATCAATTAGTATTAACCAAATAGGCTCCACAAAGACCTATTTGTCTCTGTTTAGAAGATCATTTCTGATATTGTAGGTAACATTTGCTGTACAGCGTACCTTTGCTCAGCCTTTGTCTGTCTTGTCCCCCCCCCCCAGGTAAGATGGATGATGTACTGGATCGTCTTTGCTCTTTATACAGTGGTCGAGACCATCACTGACTTAACACTGGCCTGGTGAGTTGCCGTATATAAGCAGATAAATCAAATACAAATATTTTGTTACGCCCACACACACAAATTCTGGTATGCTACAGAATGTGTAAACCAAATCACCTAACTGATGGTAAGAATCTTTTGTAATGGGGATGATGATGATGATGATGGCTGAATGTGTGGGAACGAAGATGCACCATGATATTGATATCACTGTGGTAATTATGTGATGGATTGTATACATGCATACTTTGTGTAAGGCTATATTGTGATCTGTATTAAGTGTGTTTTTAAAAATACAATTCCAACGTCACATCGTACAATTTTGTAAAACAACACAATCCTCACATAAAACCACAAAACCATTTTGGAGTTGAAATGGACCTTAAACAATTATCCTGTAACTAAACTACAACATGCATTACATCTCGAGGCCGTTCTAAAATCCCAGAGGTTTTGTTCTGGCGACACCTAATACGTAAAGATCGGTTGTCAAAGCCCGATGCACGTGTGTCTCTCCTCCCAGGTTCCCTCTCTACTATGAGCTGAAGATAGCCTTTGTCGTCTGGCTGCTGTCTCCCTACACCAGAGGAGCCGGTCTCATCTACAGGAAGCTTCTCCACCCACTGCTGTCCTCCCGAGAGAGGGTACTAAGACTCTACATCATTTAGCTTTCTCGGCCTGCTATGTGGTTGGTCTTGGGGTGAGCGTCACTGGATAGGCCTTTCCTGAGTTAAATAGTTGACTCACTCTCTCCCTCTTTTTCCCCTCTGTCTTTCCAGGAGATCGATGAGTATATAGTCCAAGCCAAGGAGCGGAGCTATGAGACCATGGTCAACTTTGGCAAGCAGGGCCTGAGTATAGCTGCCACTGCTGCTGTGACAGCCGCTGTAAAGGCAAGTGTGTGTGTGTGTGTGTGTGTGTGTGTGTGTGTGTGTGTGTGTGTGTGTGTGTGTGTGTGTGTGTGTGTGTGTGTGTGTGTGTGTGTGTGTGTGTGTGTGTGTGTGTGTGTGTGTGTGTGTGTGTGTGTGTGTGTGTGTGTGCGTGGGTGGGTGTACCTGTGTGGGTGTGTACCTGGGTGTTTGAGCCTCCACAGTGTTGTGCTAGTGGCACAGACTTCGGACCCTCATGCTCAGACTTTACCATGCACAGGTAATGCCAGGTGATTAGTCTTGAACCTGTAGAGAAGTCCTATGTTTCGCTCTGTACTAATGGGTGACATTAAACGAATTCCCAGAATTGCCTTTTTTATGTCTAGCTTTGGCTAAACGTGTGTGTGGTATTTGTGTACCTTTTAAAAAAAATGTTTTACCTTCAATCTTTCTTTGTCACCTTGTTAAGCCCTCTGTGTGGAACTTGCCTGAAAATCTCAAACTAAAAGTTCAGAAGAGCGTTCAGTCGTATTGTTAGGCAGGCTGAAAGAGGAGCCTCTTCTCAATATATAGAGCAGCACTCTAAACAGGGCCAGCAAATGACCTCATTGTGGGTGTCAACATATGTCTGACATCCATACCAACTTGTTTCCGAAGCATGAACCTTGTACATGTGTACATTCAGCATTTGGTTTTCGTAACAGCTCTTGCAACTGGCAGTGCTGGACTGCTATTGGGCTCTAGGTCAGAGTGATGATGCAATAATGTTCCTATCATGTGCAGGAGTTGGCCTGGGCTGTAGATATGTTGAATATATCTATTCTTTGACAGATCTGTTCCAAATTAATGTGACATTAGTGCCAGGTGTTGGTGCTAATATTCCAATGATACTACAGTATTTGAGTATTTAGTAGTATTTAGTATTTTAGTATTCTAACGTGTCTAGGTTGAACCAGACCTGGCCTGACAGACTTGTTCTATACTGCTTGAGCCTTGGTACCGAACATTACTATCTACTATGTTGTTAACATCTTGCAGAGTTCGATATGAAACCAATCCCTGGGATTATTTACTATATACACTACCTTCCCCAAACTCTGCTGCACGCACGCAGAAAGAGATGGAGGTACAAACATAATTAATATTGAAATCCTAATACCTTTTTGCCGGTTATCTCTGCTCTCTCCGTTTCCCTCTCTCTGGTGCTGACCCTGCTCTGTCTTTAGGACCCCTGTTCTTCACCCGGCTCCTCAGGGAGGTAAAGCATCCAGAACTTCCAAGTATTGGCAGCATGAAAACCCCTGTTCTGCTTTCCCATCCACATCCTACCATGTTTCAGCAGTCTGCATGTCATTTCCTTTTGGAACATCTCCATACTCTTTTCACCTCCCATCGGCCCTTCAAATGACCAAACGCCTTGTTTTCCAGTTCAGATGGACAGACGGAGGTGTCATTTTAGATTGTACCTGCCAAAAGCAGTTTCAAGGAGTAAACTAACACAGTCTGGAGTGATTTCATGTGTGTAATGCATGCTACAGCTGTTAAATATGTAGTTCTTCTTCTTCGTGCTTGCCCATAGCTGATAGGCCCAAAGATGAATATAGAATCATGGGCCATTGAGAGAAGGTGAGCCATCGACTCCGTGATTCATCAAGAGCAGCAGAGTTTTGACTTGGATGATAATATCTACGGACAGAAGTCTGTTGTATCACATTGGTGCGGTCTCCTGATCTCCTGGCTCAGCTGGGTTGGGGTGCTGTCTCCTGATCTCCTGGCTCAGCTGGGTTGGGGTGCTGTCTCCTGGCTCAGCTGGGTTGGGGTGCTGTCTCCAGGCTCAGCTGGGTTGGGGTGCTGTCTCCAGGCTCAGCTGGGTTGGGGTGCTGTCTCCTGGCTCAGCTGGGTTGGGGTGCTGTCTCAGCTGGGTTGGGGTGCTGTCTCCTGGCTCAGCTGGGTTGGGGTGCTGTCTCCTGGCTCAGCTGGGTTGGGGTGCTGTCTCCTGGCTCAGCTGGGTTGGGGTGCTGTCTCCTGGCTCAGCTGGGTTGGGGTGCTGTCTCCTGGCTCAGCTGGGTTGGGGTGCTGTCTCCTGGCTCAGCTGGGTTGGGGTGCTGGCTCAGCTGGGTTGGGGTGCTGGCTCAGCTGGGCTGGGGTGCTGTCTCCTGGCTCAGCTGGGTTGGGGTGCTGTCTCCTGGCTCAGCTGGGTTGGGGTGCTGGCTCAGCTGGGTTGGGGTGCTGTCTCCTGGCTCAGCTGGGTTGGGGTGCTGTCTCCTGGCTCAGCTGGGTTGGGGTGCTGTCTCCTGGCTCAGCTGGGTTGGAGTGCTGTCTCCTGGCTCAGCTGGGTTGGGGTGCTGGCTCAGCTGGGTTGGGGTGCTGTCTCCTGGCTCAGCTGGGTTGGGGTGCTGTCTCCTGGCTCAGCTGGGGTGGGGTGCTGTCTCCTGATCTCCTGGCGGTTCTTCAGACCTCAGGCTTCTCCCTGTTTGGCACACGCCTTCTTGGGCAGGTCATCTCCTGTCTCATTTTGCTCTCGCGGAAGAAAAAAGCATGGATGAGTGCTCGCGTCCTTTTTCCTGAGTCGTTTTTCCAACGCCTAGGGTGTATCCAAAAAAGCCTACAGTAATAAAGCAGTATCCTGTATAAGTAAGACGGCTACAGCAGTGTAGGAGTAATAAAGCAGTATCCTGTATAAGTAAGACGGCTACAGCAGTGTAGGAGTAATAAAGCAGTATCCTGTATAAGTAAGACGGCTACCGCAGTGTAGGAGTAATAAAGCAGTATCCTGTATAAGTAAGACGGCTACAGCAGTGTAGGAGTAATAAAGCAGTATCCTGTATAAGTAAGACGGCTACAGCAGTGTAGGAGTAATAAAGCAGTATCCTGTATAAGTAAGACGGCTACAGCAGTGTAGGAGTAATAAAGCAGTATCCTGTATAAGTAAGACGGCTACAGCAGTGTAGCACTTTTCATCAAAAGGATAATGCAACTGGTCCCTTAAGCAAATGTCCTCGTTGTCCAAATATCCCTGCTTTATATTTATTGTAGCTTTTGTTGTGTTTCCTTTTGTGCGTGAGCACTATCAGCCCATTGAAACAGACTTATATTAATTTGCATGTGGTTTAATACAAGTGGGTCTTAGTTGGGTTTAAGTTGGGTTTTTGACTGTGTGTGTGTGTGTGTGTGTGTGTGTGTGTGTGTGTGTGTGTGTGTGTGTGTGTGTGTGTGTGTGTGTGTGTGTGTGTGTGTGTGTGTGTGTGTGTGTGTGTGTGTGTGTGTGTGTGTGTGTGTGTGTGTGTGTGTGTGTGTGTGTGTGTGTAGGGTCAGGGCGCCATCACGGACAGGCTGCGGAGTCTGAGCATGCACGACCTGACCCAGATTGGCCAACAGGACGAGTCCCGGGGGAACCAGATGTACCCGTACAGCTCGTCCAACCCGGCGGTGAAGAGGGCTCAGAACCCGGACGCCGTGGACAGACCAGGTACGCCCCCCTTAGGCTGGATCACAGGTTCATTCTGCTGCAGACAGACCAGGTACGCCCCCCTTAGGCTGGATCACAGGTTCATTCTGCTGCAGACAGACCAGGTACGCCCCCCTTAGGCTGGATCACAGGTTCATTCTGCTGCAGACAGACCAGGTACGCCCCCCTTAGGCTGGATCACAGGTTCATTCTGCTGCAGACAGACCAGGTACGCCCCCCTTAGGCTGGATCACAGGTTCATTCTGCTGCAGACAGACCAGGTACGCCCCCCTTAGGCTGGATCACAGGTTCATTCTGCTGCAGACAGACCAGGTACGCCCCCCTTAGGCTGGATCACAGGTTCATTCTGCTGCAGACAGACCAGGTACGCCCCCCTTAGGCTGGATCACAGGTTCATTCTGCTGCAGACAGACCAGGTACGCCCCCCTTAGGCTGGATCACAGGTTCATTCTGCTGCAGACAGACCAGGTACGCCCCCCTTAGGCTGGATCAGAGCTTCATTCTGCTGCGATCGCGTGGTGTTTCAGAGCCTTGCAGCTGAAAGTGTTTTGATGTCACCGGGTGCAATTGTTTTATTCTCGTGTCTGGCTGTCCACAACAAAACGGACCAGACCCGTTCCCAGCTTGACCTAGCAGCGATTAGGTGACACGAACCCCCCCCCCCCCCCCCCCCCCCCACAGACGGACGACGCATAACAACTTGTGGATTGTTATTCCAGGGATCCCATCAGGAGTTACTTTGTCTGTTTTTATTCTTTGTACGTGTCCTACTTTACACCAATGCATTTGTCTGTGGTATAGGCACGGTAGGCTTCATAAATGTCCCGTGAGCGCGTGTCCTTGGGTGGCCACGCCCCCTTCCTGAGAGAGCAGCACATGACCTTCAGCGTGCGTCGCCCACACAACAGGGTCATGTGACTGTGGAATGTGACTTCACTTTGTGAGTCATAACACTTACTTGGGGAGAGTGGAAAATAGTGGGTGGAAGGAGAGAGGGAGAGATTAACGCTAGGTTTCATAGGAGAGACTAAGAAAAGCCTCTGCAATAAACAAATGCACACACTGACCCATTCAATTATGTAATTCGACATTCAACAATTGATTAATGGTCGAGTCCTTTCATATTGGAATGGGTTAGTGTACCACTATTTAATGCTACTTTAGGTCTTGTGCAACATTCATGTTTCTTTGTACATTCACGTGGGGTTGAATGTCGCTTTGTGTTCTAACGGGAAAGTTAAAAACTGGATGTCTTTTCATGACTATCCGTCTCCTCTGTCTTCAGGGGAAACCATAGGATCCCTAATGCCCGTATCGTATGCAATGTTACACCAAACCATCCGTCTGGACTCGGGGTCTCTCGTTACCTCAATGACGTACACTTGTGTACACGTACACTCTATGACGAGCACATGCCCAGGGCAAAACAAGACACAGCAGCCCCTCAAAACAACCCAATCTCACAGTCGGACTCTCGTAACAGCCCTTTGCCTCTGCTCCCTCTTTGCTGCCCTCCATTTCGCTGCGTGTGCGATGGGTTGTGTGGGAAGGGGTGGATGAGGGAATGAAGGTGAAGAGAACAGGAAGTGGCGGGCGTGGGGCGACTTAGGTGGGTTGTACAGAGTGGAGATGTTGGAAGTGACGGCTTGAGAGAGAATGGGCAGGCACTGAATTGAGAAGGAGAGGAGGGTGGAGGGCTGGGGCGCATACACAGCAGCGCAGGTGACCGTAGCTCGCTGGAAGAGAGGGAGGGAGGTCTGTTGGGAATTCAGCTCACCCAGCAGAAACAAGGGAAAAGGAGACACTATACAGATGTGTTCACCATGTCACTATCACCTCCCAACTGGGCCAGCTATTGCGTCCATGTGGTGCACACACACACACACACACACACACACACACACACACACACACACACACACACACACACACACACACACACACACACACACACACACACACACACACACACACACACACACACACACACACACACACACTACACTCTACACTCTACACTCTACACTCTGCAGCTCCTGTGCCCCTTTGAAATAAAAAGAACAAATCCTGGCTTTTTCTATGTTGTCTGGGGGCGGCCCAGAAGCCTCTGACCCGCCCTGGTTTAGGAAATTTGAGAATTCAAACCTCCGACTTGTAATGTAGAGGAATGGCTGGAATCTGGAATTCCCGGAAAGCTCAGTCGTGGTAAAAAAAACAACTAAAAGTGTCCCAGTTGTTGAAGGAAGTATTTTTTTA
Organism: Lota lota; assembly: GCA_026745465.1. Taxonomy (NCBI): domain Eukaryota; kingdom Metazoa; phylum Chordata; class Actinopteri; order Gadiformes; family Lotidae; genus Lota; species Lota lota. Next base: position 2,963,153 of record JACYXH010000047.1, read on the forward strand.
GACCATCAACAATGTTCTCCTCACGTTTGGAGTTTTTCTTTGTGTGATGGAGCTTGGCCTGTGGCCAGGTGGCTGGTCTCATCCAGACCTTCAAACACGGGGAGCTGGCCCCGATAACACTGGGGCCCGACGCCTACGGACTGCTGGCCTACAGAGGGAGCCCCACCTTCAGCCCTGCGTCGGGGTGAAAGGCTGCACATTATTCTCTGGCAACATATGCACAGCAGTTGCGTTCCATATTTCAGTCTGCCTTGACCTGAATGTGTGGTGTGCTATAGAACTTTGTGCTGTGCTGAACATCACTAGCTAAAAACAATAAGATACTATAAGAGTACTATATTGTAGTACTTATAGGACAGATGGACTACTCTTTACCACTGCTCTGCTCAATGACATGTAGGAGAAATTACAAACATGTCCTTCTGTCTCAACGCCAGCAGCTGGAGTCCTGAACGAGTTGTTGTTGTGAACCACCACACACCTCCATACCCCTGTAGCGGAAGTGCTGTGGCACCACCAGGTCTGAAAGACGTGCCCCGGCTACCTCAGCGTTTAGCACCATTTGGCTGGTTCTTTTTTACGTATACATCTACGTCTGTGTAGATGTATAACGATTGTCCTGCCAAATGAATCCTTTCACACGCACGGCCTTCCTCAGATTCCAGCTTCTCTCTGGCAACGCAGGGGATTTCCCCCCCCCCCCCCTTCTCTTCCTCTTCCCTTGGTCTGATAGACTCCAGATGTGGCTGCAACAGCAGCCCCATCGCGCCAGGGAGGCACCTCAAACCCTCGCATGAGGGAAGGAAGCCCTGTTGGAGAGATTGGGGCCCTTTATTTAGCTCTGAGCCGTTACACTAGTGCAACATGTCCCTATACTTCAATGTCTGTACTGTTTTCAGCCCATTCTCTAGGATTCCACAATGAAATCTTTGTTGTTGTTGTTGTTGTTGTTGTTTTTTGTGGCGTTTTGGGGAATCCAGGAACAAAGGAGCCGCTTTTGTGATTCTTGCATGTCTCTGCCTCCCCCTGCTGGAGCACTGTGGGCGTTACAAGTCCACCACTAAGGCTGTTCTAACACGGTGACTGTGTGCGCAGAGTACTACTATGACCAGGAGGACGACCGGACGGACGAGGAGGCGGAGCCTACCTTCTCCGAGGATGAAGCCGTCACCCAGAGGGGACTGAGGCGCTCGCAGAGCGTCAAGATCACACGCTCCCGTGTCCGCAAAGACGTGAGTGGCCGGGAGCCCGTCACTACGGTGCCTGTCCCCCTCCCTCTCCCACTAATGTCCCTGTCCTCCTCCCTCTCCCACTAATGTCCCTGTCCCCCTCCCTCTCCCACCAATGTCCCCCTCCCTCTAATGTCCCCCTCCCTCTCCCACTAATGTCCCTGTCCCCCTCCCTCTCCCACTAATGTCCCTGTCCTACTCCCTCTCCCACTAATGTCCCTGTCCCCCTCTCTCTCCCACAATGCATTTAGATTTGAACAATAGCTGTCAACGTGAGCACAATTCTAATGATATCTTAGCATAAGTTAACTCCCTTGGAATTCACCAAAAAGGAACATGTATTGGTGTATTTAAAAATAAATGTCTTAACTGAATTTTATTTTTTATCAGACACGCTATGGATCCCTCAAAATCAAAAGCAAGAAGAGACCAACGCTGAGTTCTGTTAACTACGCAATGTAAACACACACACACACACACACACACACACACACACACACACACACACACACACACACACACACACACACACACACACACACACACACTCTGCTGTCTAACATACAAGAGGCTGAAGTCATTGCAGGAAGGTGTCCTTCTATGCAGTGGAATTGCCTGGAACTGCACATCTATTGGTTCAAATTATTGTTTTAAATTTCTGTATGCTGAACTCTTTCGCGGAAAGAGACATTTTATTCACACAAATATTTGTATTTTCAATTACATAGTGAATTAACAGCCGATCTTTTTAAAGAAAATTGCGTTCTAATTAAGATCTACTGTTGACTAATTTTTCTATTGTTTTTCTTTTGTCCACAACTTCTGTTCTGAGCGTATATTATTATTCTGGTTGTTGTTGTGTTAGGGTTTACTTCCAAAGAAAGCAGGCAAATCCCACCCACGACTAAAACTATTGGTGAACAGAAATAACTATAAAAATGGTTTCTTAAAGAAGTTGATTGAACTGCTGCATAAACACAGCCATACTAATGAAGAGGAACAGATTAAAACCATGTGTAGGCTTACTTACTTAATTTGAATTATGTAATCTCCTTGATCGCTTTGCATTCTGGGACCCTTGAGTATTTACCAGGGGTGGGACCATGTTGTTGTTTTGCAAGTCACAAATAAGTCGTAAGTCTTTGCACTCAAGTCCCACGTCAAGTCTCAAACTTTGGATTTTGAGTACTAAACAAGTCATAGCTCTAAACCAAATGCATTTTCAATTTGTCATGGTAATTTATCAAATTTACACCAATCATCAATGCTTTAAAAAAAAAATTTTAGGTTTTTTTAATAGGTTTGGTAAAACAAGTGCGACGGGACTTAATCAAATAAAACCCTTGGCTGACATTAGCTCTGCTAACGTCAGCCTCTACATACCGTTCTTTGTGCTTCAAACGTGGAACACAGTTGGAAGTTGTCTGTAATTATCGACCCGCACGTTTTGCATACTGCAATTCATTTTATTTGTTTACCCCGGCAGGAGTTATTTTTGTACGCTAACAAATTGATATTTGGTATCAGTGTTTTTTCCAACTGGTGCTTCTTCATGGTTCTTGACTGCAACTGGATTGGATGCTGTGGGATTGTCGACACAAAGTAGATCTGGGGAATTAAGTGTTGACGTGCCGGGAATGAAAAGCATAACCATTAGTTGATTCAGGAACATTTAAGGGAGATCAATTGGTTCGTGGCACACTTTTTAAACACCATACCGTTTCAACTTTGGGCTTTGGTGAAGGTATCCCGCATCTTCAGGGCCACGCCTCATGTCCAAGTGGAGTCACGGCTCAGTGGCGTTCGAGTCCAAGGCCAGTTGCAAGTCTTTTGATTTAGTCGAGTGGGGTCATCAAATGGGACTAGAGTCTGACTCTTTCCAAGCCATGTGACTGTAGTCCACACCTCTGGTATTTACACAGCCTTAACACTCCCATGTATGACTGTTTGGAGATGTTGTCTTTGTCCTGTTAACATCTCTCCTTGTAAATATGATTTTTTTTTTTGTATGTATCATTGGAGAGCAATGTTTTGGGATGCTTGCATAGTTTTTATCAGTATGCTTTTGATATTGGGTTTCTTTTTGTTGTATTGTGACCACTTCTTTTGCACACAGGGCTTGCTCCTGATTGTCATGGCTTTTCATCTCATTCTAGAATATAATCCTTTTATAGGGGAATCCAACAGATGTAACCCAGGGGAAAAGCAATAGCAACACCCTGAGCATTTTGTTTGCATGCACGTTGCCTGTTAATCCTCACAGAGCAACTACCTTCATGCCACTAAGAAGATGTTAGCTTGAGTAAGTGATCATAACCAGGACTCCATAGGATGGACAAGGTGCCTTCATAACCAATGCTAATCAAGTGGAGCTAAACAGACTAATGTGGAATTACATTCCTCTAATAAACACCAGCTTTAAAATCCTCCGGCAATGTTAACATGTTTTACTATGCATTGTGGGTCCTGATCTCACTAGAGATGTGCAGAGAGAAAGCCATGGCCTTCCTGGCAGGCTTTCATGTGTCAACACTAAAAACCTGTTGGGAGCAGGAATACACATTAAAAGTGTTGCTCCTCTGTTTTAAAACGCCTATACCAAAGCTCTATCTCTATGGCGCTGGCCTGTTTGTGGCGATGTAGGTGCTGATGGTGCTGTATTTTTCAATGCAGTCAAAGTATATCTGAATAAAGTTTGTTTGAGAAATGAAAGTGTGTTGTGTGGTGTCCTATTTTTTTTTCTGCAGCTGATTATCATTTCATCAGTCCAGCCCTTTCCTCTGCGCTCCAGGGGTGTCGAGTGGGATTGTGACGTGATACGATATATCGAGTGGACTTTGATGTAAGGTTTGAGTTGGCTTTGGCTAAATCTTTTCAAATCCAGCAGTTATTGCACACTACGAGCAAACAACACTGCTGGTGCGAAGGTTTACTATAACGTGGACCTATAAGTAACGTTTGTTATTCAATTGAATTAAATGTACGAGGTATCATTGTACAATCTGGCTTCAATTCACCACCTCACCATCTGCGTCGCCAATCTCCCGTCTCTCTGGTGTTCGCACGCAGAGTTTACGCACAGCTGCGCACATCGTCCCGTCAGGTTTGTTTTATAGATCACTCATTTTGCGTGGGGAGGAGGCGTAGACCCGTGCCTCTTTCAGGCCCCTTTTTGTGCGAACGCCACGGTTATACATCACCCCCCCCCCCCCCCCCCCCCCCCCAGATCTACCACCTCCTGACCAATCACTATGTACATACTAACTATTTAGGTTAAATGGAAATTGCATTAAACAGACAAACTAGTATGTGAACACTTTAAGATTATTAGCCTTTGTGATCTGCTTTAATCAGTATTCTTTTTCATTATCTCGATCTTTGCAAATCACGTGTTGCCCTCCTCTAACTGTAATTAAGACCCAGGACGCAAGAGGGCAGTAGAGGCCTATTTCTCCCCTGCAGTCCGACATGGCTCGAGGTTTCATGTTATATAATGTGTTATGTGTTATAACGTGTTATGTTATGTGTTATAACGTTATGTTGTGTTATCATATAATGTGTTATAACATTATGTTATAATGTGTTATGTTATAATGTGTTATAATGTAATGTTATAATGTGTTGTTATAATGTGTTATAACGTGTTGTGTTATAAGGTGTTGTAATGTGTAATGTTATGTGTTACAACGTTATGTTGTAATGTTATGTGTTGTAAAGTTATGTTATGTGTAACGTGTTATGTTATAATGTGTTGTAACGTATATATTAACGTAACATTTACAGCCAAAGTAGCCTTTAGGGGACCTATAAGAAAGGGTCACGTAGTAGATGCGCGATACTTTTATTTTAATTATATTGTTTTGTAGCTAAATGTCACATGTACATCCAAATATTTCAAATGAGAAGTTAATGTGCCGTTATGTATATATGAGTTATGTAGCTCGCCATCCGCCTCAGAATTTAACCCTGCCCGGGGTTGCATGGGTTTCATCTATAGACCAACAAAAACGCAGATATGTTGATATAATAGCTATGCATCTATTATTTACAGCCCATGCCCTATTAGCCTTGATATGTTGTTAAGTGTAGGAGAAATGATAGAGCTATGTAGCAGCTAAGCTCGTTTGACTTGGGCCTGCTAGATAAGAGCTCGGAGGAAATGAGAGGTGGTGGAAAGGCGTTGTACAGGCAGGGGAAACAAAGACGAGCAGCTTAAAGGAAATTTGAAAGATAAGGTGGCGATGACAAGGTGTTGTTCCACTGACAACGGGAGGGGGGGGGGGGGGGGGGGGACACAATGCAAGCAGACAGTGGTCGGTTTCTGAGGTATATCAAATATACAGGCTATCATATAAGAAGTACCTGTTTTCACAAAGGCCTAATGAAATACAATGTCGTTCAGAAAAGGCTGATGAGCTAGGCTAGCCTGCTATAGCATTACTTCACGAGCTTATTATTAAAGGCTGTCGCGCGAGCAGTCACAGGGGTGACAAAGCATGTGACGGATCGCCTGTTTGCATTGTGGGTGATTTAATATTTGCCCCGTCCGTCTGTGCGTTGCAACTTGCGACCACAACGTTACCGAGGCGCTTGGTGACGATCACTCGGCCCTGATTGGCCCCACGAAGGATGCGCGCTCACGACGCCTGACGGATTGACCGCGGCGCGCCGTGTACCGCTCACTCGCGCTTCCCTGTCAGCTGTGACCCGAAGAGGCGCGAGGCGATGACAGAGCGGCTGCCGGGGGGCTGTGGAGACCGACCGAGCCAAAAGCACCGGTTTGTAGCAGGACGATGAGCAACAGCTCCCACACGACAGAAGGCTAGTGACGGTCGACGTCGTCATTTATTTATTTTTAAATCCCCTCCTCTTCGGGCACAGGACGACTCGAGAAGTAAGCGAAACGAGGCTCCCGAGTGAAGCCGTGCGATGCGTTACATGCCCAGGGAAATGCCTTGTTTTGACAGCAGAAATGACGGCGGCGTCGGTGGCTGCTGACGAGCTGGAGCTGTCCGCTGTGCTGAACAGCGGGCTGGGGGAAGTGAGGGGCTACACCCGTGGGTCGTGTGTTTTGGTCAAGAGTAAACGCCAGAGCCGCTGCACCCTCCCTAGAGAAGGTCTGCTCCGACATGGTCCGCTGTGGGACCCGACTGGTAGTCGGGTTGTGACTGGAGCCAACAGTCACAACAGAGGAGTCGTTGGATCTTAAACAAGTACAGCCACACTCACTTGGCGTTTGTTTTGCAGCTTTATAGCCTCATTTTGACCAATGCTTCTCTGCTGTTTCTATAACAGGAAATGAAATAGCTTTTCCACAGGCTTAAATTGGTGGGAATAATCATGTAGGAATACTAACATAGACCGATGCCATTATTTGGAGCAATTGAACACATTAACTGTACAAGCAGATGTATTTTTTGATCCATACTTGGAGCAGACTAAGTGAACCTGGGTTGGGGTTGTCCCTCAGGACCAGACTAAGTTAACTCTGGGTTGTCCCTCAGGTCCAGACTAAGTGAAGCTGTGTTGGGGTTAACTCTGGGTTGTCCCTCAGGACCAGACTAAGTTAACTCTGGGTTGTCCCTCAGGTCCAGACTAAGTGAAGCTGTGTTGGGGTTAACTCTGGGTTGTCCCTCAGGTCCAGACTAAGTTAACTCTGGGTTGTCCCTCAGGTCCAGACTAAGTGAAGCTGTGTTGGGGTTAACTCTGGGTTGTCCCTCAGGACCAGACTAAGTTAACTCTGGGTTGTCCCTCAGGTCCAGACTAAGTGAACATGTGTTGGGGTTAACTCTGGGTTGTCCCTCAGGACCAGACTAAGTTAAGTCTGGGTTGTCCCCCAGGTCCAGACTAAGTTAAGTCTGGGTTGTCCCTCAGGACCAGACTAAGTTAACTCTGGGTTGTCCCTCAGGTCCAGACTAAGTGAACTATGTGTTGTCCCTCAGGACCAGACTAAGTTAACTCTGGGTTGTCCCTCAGGTCCAGACTAAGTGAACCTGGGTTGGGGTTAACTCTGGGTTGTCCCTCAGGACCAGACTAAGTTAACTCTGGGTTGTCCCTCAGGTCCAGACTAAGTGAACTCTGGGTTGTCCCTCAGGTCCAGACTAAGTTAACTCTGGGTTGTCCCTCAGGTCCAGACTAAGTGAACCTGGGTTGGGGTTAACTCTGGGTTGTCCCTCAGGACCAGACTAAGTTAACTCTGGGTTGTCCCTCAGGTCCAGACTAAGTTAACTCTGGGTTGTCCCTCAGGTCCAGACTAAGTTAACTCTGGGTTGTCCCTCAGGACCAGACTAAGTTAACTCTGGGTTGTCCCTCAGGTCCAGTGGTCCACCATGGCCCAGACTGACACCAGCAGCACCAATGGAGTGGTGGATGATTCTCCCAACATGCTAGTCTACAGGAAGGTATGCAAGACACACACACACACACACACACACACACACACACACAACAGGAAACGATCAAAAGACCGGATGGACACCGAGAGAGAGGAGTGGTATGTGTGTTGTTGGGAGCGATACAAACCCGTCTGTTAACATGGGGTGTAATTGTACGTGTGGATTTAGAGGAACGCTAGCACCGCGTTGCTTTGTAACGCTCCACGGGTGAACCGGTTCGGTCACACCAGGACGGGAACTCGGCGGGACGTCGTGCCGCACGTCGCCGGTGACGTTCTCCGGTGGTCCGGACACTGTGCACGTTTATGTTGTGGGGGGGGGGGGGGGGGGGGGGGGGGGGGGTGTGAGGGTGGTTATCGCGACACGCAGAGCACCGCACTGACCCAGCGAAAGAAGAGGAACCGCACCAGCTGGCCCAGGTTGACCCGGAAGTGGGAAGCGACCCCGAACAAGCCGAGCCCCGGGGAGTGGCGCCACCCCGCCGGGCGCTTGTCCCCGTGTCTCCTTTCTTGGCCGCACCCGGGGGGGGGGGGGGGGGGGGGGGGGGGGGGCTAGTAAAACGTTTCGGACTTACCCTGCGGCTAGCTCGTAACCGCGCGCGCACACAGGACTACATTGCATGCTGTTGATACCGCTGGCTTGGATAGAACGGGTACAGCATAGTGAATTAATAGGCGAGCTATTAGCTAATAGGGCTGGCCCCACGGTGACCACAGGGGGGGGGGGGGGGGGGGCTTTTAGCTGCCCAGTGCTCCGCTCACATCAAGTAAGCATGGGGAAGTGAGACTGGAAATTGCTTTTTTGTGGCAGGAGGGACCGGAGGGGACTGGATGCTGTTCCGTAACACCCCCCCCCCCCCCCCCCCCCCCCCCCCCCCCCCCCCCCCCCCTCCCCACACTTCCTAAAACCCTGCTTCACACGGAGCTCAGGAAATGAACCTGGAACATAATATAGCGAGAGGTGTTGTGGGAGATCGTGAGGTGTGAGGACGTCAATATGGTGTCTGGAGCCCTGCTGACTAAACAGATGAACCTGGCGCCCAGGTGTTCTCCTCTCACACAGAGCGAACGGGTGCTCCAGGTCTGGGTTATGAGGGTTAGGGTTAGGGTAGGAGGGAGGGAGGGAGGGAGGGACCGTGGAGGGAGGGATATCCACTATAGGTTACAGTGTTTCCTTGTAAAATTCCTCTAATTATTTTTATTTTTATTCTCCTCGTCTTTGTTGTTGTTGTTCTGTTCATGTTCTCATTCTTCTCGCTCAAGGTTACCTGGCGTACTCAGCGTAGCAGGAAGTAGAATCAGGAGAATGGAACTTGCATTGCGGTATTGTTTGGCTCGGCCTAGAGCTTTCCTGTTCATCAGTCCCCTGTGCATTTTGCTGGTGCGGTTTAATGAGGTTCAGATGTCATTCGCTTGACCTTTAAACATAAACAAACACCCCAGGAAGGGAGAGCAAGCACTACTTATTAGGAACAGGACTAATGTCACTGCACCATGCAAAGCCCTACGCTCGCACACATGCACACACTCACGCAGACAGACAGACAGACAGACAGACAGACAGACAGACAGACAAAAGATTTAGATGTACCAATAATATTCAAATAAAAGCTCTCTATTGAGATTTATTTTAAATTTGATTTTTTATTTTTTCTGACGTGATAGTGAGGGGCGATACGACAACAAATCTCTATAGCTCTAGCTTATGTGTTTATTAGCATATTTAGCTGTATCATCGATCTTGTGCTGTCACCTGCTAACTCTTTTGCTGTCATATACTCCTTGGTCATGGTTTCTCTTGAAACATATATTTTCGATCTCAAGGGGGGACTAAACTGTTAAAATGAAGGTGAAATCAGTGCTTACCAACTTTTTCATTTACTCAACAGATTGAGCAGTTTAATGACCGCAGAAAGGCTGGTGGAATTAGCTTCTGGTGCATCAGCTCAAAACAAAAGAACAGAACAGAAGCGTAGGAGACCACATATAATACATAAATAGACAAGACACAACAAATAAACTACTAGCTATATAAAAGGTGCAGTGCATATTCTATGTTAATTATTCTGGAAAAAGGTTCAATTTGGTGCAATTGCCAAATAAGTGGATGAGTAACCAAACAAGGCTTATCTACTGCACAGTAACAGAAACTGATGGAGGTGTGAGATTGATTAACGTTTCAGAAGTATGAAGAAACCTTTCCAGTGTCGGGTTATATTGATGCGTGGGGATCTACATTTGAGTCACTACCTAAATATATGTTTGAAGTGTGTTTGCTTTATGTTTGAGAGCAGATGCACTCCAAACTGAATGGATATGCCCAGGATAGACTGGGGTCGTTCGTTTTGAGAGGAAAACAGCAGTTCCTAGATTATACTTCCTCAGTTAAACCTGCACTGTGTCATCTTTGTACTGCAGCTATTTACTCCATCAAAAAATATCGGAGCTATCCGAACGTTTCTCAAGAATAAAACCTGTCCATCTGTCCAGCTATTTCTTCTCTTTAAGTCATTTTGTTCTGCCCCGCTTTTGCTGAAAATGATATAGCTGTTCCTACAACTCAAGCCATTAGAGGTTGCTTATGGGAGGACTTGCGTCGTGCAGATTGAAGGTTTTTCAATAATGCCATTGATGCAGGGTGAGGCACAGAGAGAGCTAGGAGAGGAGTTCAGGTGGCTCATGCATCTAGTAATGAAGTCCTTTGGAGCCTCCCCTCTGAGAGCGAGACCCCCGGGAACCAGATCCAGGATGTGGGGGAGCCGGGATTAGATCTCAGAAGCAGAGGAGAAGCATTCATTTACATCTGTTTGGTTTTCTAATGATTCATGACATTGAATGCAGTGGGAATAGTGAAGGTATTTGGGTTATCCCTTTGATTGCACAGATCTGCTGTGTCATATGTTATGTCCTTGGTAGTTTAATTTAAACCCTGATGAAATTAGGACATTGTCAAAATGTGACGTTTGTTACTGCAATTATACATTTTTAAGCTCTAGCGAGCTTGTTTAAGAGTCAGTGAGATTTCTCGCTCAATATTATTCCATTATCTGACGGGCGCTGAAGGGGTGTTGCAATTCTTTTCTAAAAGTGTAAGATGTTTTTAATCGGCCGTGACCTCATCATCATCGGCCAATGCAGACGTTCTCAAAATGACAGTATCGGCCAATATTATCTGTTTGAGCTAGTCCCCGCCCACTTTCAAATGTAGAGAAGGCTTTCTGTCCGACTCCTGCCAGACACCTTTTCATTTGGGGGTGGGGCTATGTTGCTATTCAGGCTTTCCATATTTCTTGCACAAAGCCCACTCGCTTCAGCAGAATTCTCCAACCTCCAATAACATGTGTAGCACGTGTTTTTGAAACTTTTTGCATTTAGGTCGAGAAATGTACCAGGAATCAGATCGATCCAAAGCACTAATACTAAACACTTTTCATTCTAAATACGTTTTAGGGTTGGTTTTATTCAAGCAAGCAAATTCCAATTTACTCTCCTCTGCATATGTATTGTGTTTAATGTAAAAGTAAAGACATAAGGGGCTATTCTGTGTGTAATCCTAATATTTGCTGAACATGTTTAGTTGTGCTATGCTGCTATACTTTACATTAGGGGCGTTCTCGACTAAGATTTTGTATGGCCGTGCCTGGTTTGCATAATATACAGAATTGAAAGGCTATAATAGATGTATGAAATTAAGCAGTTATCCGCTGTGTGTGGAGACGGAGAGCTCTGTTCTGTCTGACCACACACGGTGTTCACACCCCATTGTGACAAAGCCTGCATCGTTAAAGAGACTGTAGAAGCATTTTACTGATATGTTATGAAATGTAAGATACATGTGCATGTTACGTTTCAGCGTGTAGAACAAGTGCACCATTCAGTTTAACAGAACATTCCCAATGGAATGTCCCGCTGTTACACAACGCACAAGTTTCCAGACGCGACAGTGTCTTTCTGTCAATGATTGGAATCGTGGAAGATTGGAGGTCACCCCTAGTTTACCCACATAACCAACAAATGAAACCAGATTGGTAGGATGCAAACACATAGAGGTCACTTATAGATATGGCACATATCTCTAGGATTGTCCATTTGTGTGACAAACCCACATCAACCATCATCTCCGATGGGTTAGGACAGCATGGAGACAGTATTGTAAATCGGCCCTTGGGACATTCTAAAATAATGAGAGGGTGTGTGTGTGTGTGTGTGTGTGTGTGTGTGTGTGTGCTGCTAAGGAGCCCATGTTAGACATATGAATGTTGGTGAAACATCATTATTATCTTATGATGTGTATCTGCTCCTTGACACTATTTTCTACATGTTATTCTTTCACACAATCGTCCTCATTTTTCTTCTCGAGCTAAATTTGCACACCCTCATTCGCACACACGCACGCACGCGCAGAGTCACACCACAACCAAAGCATGACCTAAACCTCTCCTAAATGCCATGTACACTTTGTGGTCGGAGCTAAGCTTGGATTTCCTCTGAGCCTAATTACCCCCGTGTTGTGTTTTCCGATATAATCCCTAATGATATAAGCTCCACCTTGTCCCCTGCTGGGAGCTGAAACCTTTGCCTTGCATCCAGAATCCATTTCTACTGCTACAGTCACTAGCTCTGGTTCTACCACTAGCTCTGGTTCTACCACTAGATCTGTCCCGTTCTACCACTAGCTCTGGTTCCACCACTAGCTCTGGTTCTACCACTAGCTCTGTCCCGTTCTACCACTAGCTCTGGTTCCACCACTAGCTCTGGTTCTACCACTAGCTCTGGTTCTACCACTAGCTCTGTCCCGTTCTACCACTAGCTCTGGTTCTACCACTAGCTCTGTCCCGTTCTACCACTAGCTCTGGTTCTACCACTAGCTCTGTCCCGTTCTACCACTAGCTCTGGTTCTACCACTAGCTCTGGTTCTACCACTAGCTCTGTCCCGTTCTACCACTAGCTCTGGTTCCACCACTAGCTCTGTCCCGTTCTACCACTACCTCTGGTTCTACCACTAGCTCTGGTTCCACCACTAGATCTGTCCCGTTTTACCACTAGCTCTGGTTCCACCACTAGCTCTGGTTCCACCACTAGCTCTGTCCCGTTCTACCACTAGCTCTGGTTCTACCACTAGCTCTGGTTCCACCACTAGCTCTGTCCCTTTCTACCACTAGCTCTGGTTCTACCACTAGCTCTGTCCCGTTCTATCACTAGCTCTGGTTCCACCACTAGCTCTGGTTCTACCACTAGCTCTGTCCCGTTCTACCCCTAGCTCTGGTTCTACCACTACCTCTGGTTCTACCACTAGCTCTGGTTCTACCACTAGCTCTGGTTCCACCACTAGCTCTGGTTCCACCACTAGCTCTGTCCCGTTCTACCCCTAGCTCTGGTTCTACCACTAGCTCTGGTTCTACCACTAGCTCTGGTTCCACCACTAGCTCTGGTTCCACCACTAGCTCTGTCCCGTTCTACCCCTAGCTCTGGTTCTACCACTAGCTCTGGTTCTACCACTAGCTCTGGTTCCACCACTAGCTCTGGTTCTACCACTAGCTCTGTCCCGTTCTACCCCTAGCTCTGGTTCTACCCGTAGCTCTGGTTCTACCACTAGCTCTGGTTCCACCACTAGCTCTGGTTCTACCACTAGCTCTGTCCCGTTCTACCACTAGCGCTGGTTCTACCACTCGCTCTGTCCCGTTCTACCACTAGCTCTGGTTCTACCACTAGCTCTGGTTCTACCACTAGCTCTGTCCCGTTCTACCACTAGCTCTGATTCCACCACTAGCTCTGGTTCCACCACTAGCTCTGGTTCCACCACTAGCTGTGGTTCCACCACTAGCTCTGTCCCGTTCTACCACTAGCTCTGGTTCTACCACTAGCTCTGGTTCCACCACTAGCTGTGGTTCCACCACTAGCTGTGGTTCCACCACTAGCTCTGGTTCCACCACTAGCTCTGGTTCTACCACTAGCTCTGGTTCTACCACTAGCTCTGGTTCCACCACTAGCTCTGGTTCTACCACTAGCTCTGGTTCCACCACTAGCTCTGTTCCTGCCCATTCCATTCAGAGCTCATTTCAAGCTTTGCTTTGGAAATCTCTTCCACGGAACTTTAGAACTCAATTCATGATTCCATGTTAATTAGTAAATGGGTCCGGCACTTCAGCCTCAGATTAATTTCCCCTAAGTGCAAGACAGAGCGCTTCAGGCGCTCCTTTGTGCCAGCAGCCATTAGGCTGTACAACAACCCCCAACCCCCAACGCTCTTGCTTTAGGACACTCAATAAATGTATGGACACTACCGCACTCTAGAGTTTATTTATATTTACATTAGACTGTACTGTGTATGTATGCATGTATGTATGTGTGTATGTATGCATGTATGTATGTATGTATGCATGTATGCATGCGTGTATGTATGTATGTATGTATGTATGTGTGTGTGTGTGTGTGTGTGTGTGTGTGTGTGTGTGTGTGTGTGTGTGTGTGTGTGTGTGCATGTGTGTATGGGTGTGTGTATGTATGTATGTATGTATGTGTGTATACTTGATATTTGATCTCTGGGCCACTTTTTTTTTTACATAGCATTTACACACTTTATATACTGTGAATTGTACTGTCACTGGGCCACTTTATAATTTATACTGTTTAAACAGTTTGTCCTGTTTGCCCTGTTTGTCCTTACTTTAGCATTTACTTTAGTAATTATTTTCACATTTCCTTAGCATTACTTTAGCACTACTTTATATTGTATTATATCTTGTATTTCTTCTTTGACTGCTGCTGTGCTGTAACACAAGAATTTCCCCTCCGGGGGATTAATAAAGTGTAATCTAATCTAATATAATCTAATCTAATTGCCAGGAAAGGCAATCTCTAAATCTCTAATACGGTTGGTTATTAGTATACTGTCAAGCGACAGTTTGTTCATTTATTCACATCTGATTGAGCTTGATTGAGCTTGATTGCACATCTCTTTGAGTACATTTCAACCAGTTAGGCTCAATTTGGTGTTGGGGGTATGTGGGAGTGTGTGTGGATGATGGCTGGTTTAAGCAGCCTCGCCTGGAACAACATGGAGCACCAGGACATGCATCATCCTCTGCAAACTTTACAACAAACTGGTTCCAACACCACCACCACCACCCTGCGTCCTTGTGATGGAGGAGCCCAGTAAAAGTCACCTAGGTGGCGTGTAGCAACAGACGTTGTTCCACTAAGCTAAGCTTCCTCCCTCTCTCTGTCCGAGCAGACAGGAGCTCATGGTGGTGCATGATGCTCGCGCTGAAATCTCTTTGATTCCTGTCTTCAGATGGAAGATGTGGTTGCTCGGATGCAGCAGGAGAAGAACGGAATTCCCATCAGGACTGTGAAGAGTTTTTTATCCAAGATACCCAGTGTCTTCTCAGGTAGGCCTGTCTTTCTGTCTTCTACTGTGTCTTCTCAGGTAGGCCTGTCTCTCTGTCTTCTACTGTGTCTTCTCAGGTAGGCCTGTCTCTGTCTTCTACCGGTCTTCTACTGTGTCTTCTCCGGTAGGCCTGTCTCTCTGTCTTCTACCTGTCTTCTACTGTCTTCTCAGGTAGGCCTGTCTGTCTGTCTTCTACTGTCTTCTCAGGTAGGCCTGTCTGTCTGTCTTCTACTGTGTCTTCTCGGGTAGGCCTGTCTCTGTCTTCTACCTGTCTTCTAATGTGTCTTCTCAGGTAGGCCTGTCTCTCTGTCTTCTACCTGTCTTCTACTGTGTCTTCTCAGGTAGGCCTGTCTCTCTGTCTTCTACCTGTCTTCTCAGGTAGGCCTGTCTCTCTGTCTTCTACCTGTCTTCTACTGTGTCTTCTCAGGTAGGCCTGTCTGTCTGTCTTCTCTCTGTCTTCTACTGTGTCTTCTCAGGTAGGCCTGTCTGTCTGTCTTCTCTCTGTCTTCTACTGTGTCTTCTCAGGTAGGCCTGTCTGTCTGTCTTCTCTCTGTCTTCTACTGTGTCTTCTCAGGTAGGCCTGTCTGTCTGTCTTCTCGCTACTCTCACGGTATGGTAATACCTGGGGTCGTGTTGTGGCTCTACAAACTCTGGGTGATTCAACCTTCATAAGCGTCTCTCTAATGAGGACAGGAGAGACACTGTCCCCAAGCCAACACTGATTCTAGTTTGTAGATTCAACTGTTGAATTGGTTTGGTTCACCACAGAAAAACACTAATTATACAGGAACACCACAAGAAAAAGCATATATTGAAAGAGACCTTCAAAATATAGAAATGAGTGTTATCAAAGTCCACTGTTAACTATTGGGTTGCTTTCCTAAATAATTGATGCAAGGCTGAATCATAAGACCTTTTCATAAAGCGCTAGTCATAACTGGACATGTGATTACATTAATAAGTAGCAGTCTTTATAGACTAAAGTTGACTTTGCATAAATGATTAACAGATTGGATTCCAAATCAATAAATATTGTATTATTCAATAGATTACCTGTGGTGTATCAAACATGTTTGTGTGCAACCAAAGATATTGCTTATGTTATTTGTGTCTTAAAACAATGATCAGCAATTGCTATTTTCACATTGATGGCCATCACAAAAATACTTGGGAATCTAGTACATGCTGTACAAATACTAGAAACCTATAATCACCCACAGGCTGTTCAGGCAAACAGTAAACACACACTCAGAATATTAGATACTCTCCAATGATAGATGTGTAATAGGCAAAATTGTTCAGTCGTTTGGATCCTTGGATCAATCTCTAAATATGTTCAAATAGAGCTTTTGTGCAACCATTCAGCAAATATTATTCTGCAGGACCACAATCCCCCCCCCCCCCCCCCCACACACACACACACACACATTGTTTGGCCTAAGCCACACTGGTTTGGGTGGGGAATTGGGAGAGAAACAGAGAAACATTTTTTTTTGCTTAATATATATACGGTATATGAATTTATGCTAATTTAGAAAGAGCTTAGATAACTCTGACGTGGAAGGGGCCCCAAAGCGGGACGGGGCACAGGGCCCCCAGAAGGTCAGAACGGCCCTGGTAATGGGGACGGGAATACCTCACGATATGATATTCTCGTTTTCAGTGCCCATATCGATGTATCGCGATTCTGTAAATACTGCGATCAAGTAAAGATTGCAATACGATATTCAGATTTTTGTGCGATTTGATCTTTTGTGTGGTTGTACGTGTGTTCAACGTTGGGGTTCTACAGGCATGTCGTTGTTTTTTAAATGAACTGACTGCAGGCCCTTAGCGCCCTCTGTAAGATGGCGCTCTTCATTGACGTTTCTGGCATATAACAGTAGCATGAACGTGGAGTGATTGCGTACTTACTTGTATCAATCTAAATTGTGATGGAGGGATTAGGGGATGGAAGGATGGGGTGGATAAAGGATGGAGCGACAGACGCCCAGGTGCACAAATGGATTAACACGAGCAGGAATGAATGGCTTGGGTCTAGGTGGTGGATGGGTTGACAAGCAGCAAAACACCAGACCCAACTTTAAGCCGTGTGTGTGTGTGTGTGTGTGTGTGTGTGTGTGTGTGACATACTAATAGACATTCACACTTAAAATCAATAGCTTTTGAAAGTCAACGCTAGCATAACATAAGCTACAATTATAACAACATGCAGAGTGCTTTTGTGCTGGGCCATTCTAAAATTGGAACAAAGGACTAAACACATAATTCACATCCTTGACATCCTGACTAATACCTAATAAGGAGTAAACCACGACGGGATAACGCTTGGTTGTAAGGTTGTAGGTTCGGTGCTCAGAGGGTTTGGTAAGACGATGGTCACCCAGCAGATAACCAAGCATGCAGCGGCTCTCTGACCCGTGGGTTGGAGTGTGTGTGTGTGTGTGTGTGTGGGGGGGGGGGGGGGGGGGGGGGGGCGGGGGGGGATACTGGTGTTAATCAAACAGGATGAAAAGAGCCAGTGGCGACAACAACTGCTATTTGAACGATCTTGATGAGACAAGGATGCAGGTAGCCTCTCAACTCCCCATCCAACACACACACACACACACACACACACACACGGGCATCGCGACCCGGTTCTATAAAGACCGGGTCAAGGTTGCAGATTGCAACCTTGTGTAAGGCGCCGGTAGGTATTTCCGTTTTGCAACAAAGCATCATTACATTTTACCGCACCAAGGTCGATTTCTGACGGTTTGAGCCTGTGAATAAAACTGTTTACCAATCAGTCGGGTATCTTTGTGATAGTCACCATGGTCACCGTACATGTGGTAGGACATGGCGGAGGTTACAGCCTATTTAGGTTTCTCACACACACTCCTCTTATTGCAGCCATAGTGGTCAACTACATTTATAGACCTATAATTATGGCTATCTGTTGTGTATTGATCGTTCATCAGCAGCGGCGCTACAAGCCAATGTTTACTTGTACGTCCCACAGTGATATGTTATGTTCCTTTTACATTTTGAGATCCTTTTGTCCATCACTTTAAAAACATAAATATATATCGATATTTTGAGTCAACCTAACACTCACATTAATAGCTTTCCCCCCATCCCTGCACTCAAACGTGTTCTCTTCATGATATTCTGCCAACAAAACATATTGATGGTGGTGGGGAAATGTATTGTTATGAAACAATGTGTTATAACCATTCATATTTGGGCTTCTGTTGGTTTTTCAGGGTCTGATATTGTCCAGTGGATGCTTACAAATCTAAACATGGAAGATCCAGGTGAGAGAAATTGTGGACATGTTCCTATTGAACTGAAAGCGTGATGTGATTGACAGGCTGGTGTTTAGTGACCTGTGGACCAAATCAGAGGAGTGAATGTCATTATTGGAAGTGGAATATTAGGCCTCACTCAATCTCTTTCCAATGTCTCAATAAAAATGAGCTTTACCTTTTCTGATTTATTTGATTAGGATTTCTTTTCCACAGACTTTAGATCAGATAGAGCTGCATTCATGCAGAAGTCCAGAAGATTAACCAAATATCAGCAAACCAACTGGATGTCACTTGGTACCAATTCACACATTTAAAATAAGCAATTGTAATAGTAATAATAACCAGGTACACTACAACTCTCCCTCTCCTGCATTGGGTACCTCCATCCACTTTATACACATTAGTCCTCTTCTTACTGTATTTTACTAATGCATATAGACAGTTTAATACAATGGTCCACTTCCTGTAAAGCTTTTGCGGCTAAATTCTTCTTTCAAAAACCTTTGTCATTGTAGCAATGTCAACTTGCTACACGCCACCTAGGTGGCTGCCCCGCTCCACCTAGGTGGCTGCCCCGCGCCACCTAGGTGGCTGCCCCGCGCCACCTAGGTGGCTGCCCCGCTCCACCTAGGTGGCTGCCCCGCTCCACCTAGGTGGCTGCCCCGCTCCACCTAGGTGGCTGCCCCGCTCCACCTAGGTGGCTGCCCCGCTCCACCTAGGTGGCTGCCCCGCTCCACCTAGGTGGCTGCCCCGCTCCACCTAGGCGGCCGCCCCGCTCCACCTAGGTGGCCGCCCCGCTCCACCTAGGTGGCTGCCCCGCTCCACCTAGGTGGCTGCCCCGCTCCACCTAGGTGGCTGCCCCGCTCCACCTAGGTGGCTGCCCCGCTCCACCTAGGTGGCTGCCCCGCTCCACCTAGGTGGCTGCCCCGCTCCACCTAGGTGGCTGCCCCGCACCACCTAGATGGCTGCCCCATGCCACCTAGGTGGCTGCCCCGCTCCACCTAGGTGGCTGCCCCGCTCCACCTAGGTGGCTGCCCCGCTCCACCTAGGTGGCTGCCCCGCTCCACCTAGGTGGCTGCCCCGCTCCACCTAGGTGGCTGCCCCGCTCCACCTAGGTGGCTGCCCCGCTCCACCTAGGTGGCTGCCCCGCTCCACCTAGGTGGCTGCCCCGCTCCACCTAGGTGGCTGCCCCGCTCCACCTAGGTGGCTGCCCCGCTCCACCTAGGTGGCTGCCCCGCTCCACCTAGGTGGCTGCCCCGCTCCACCTAGGTGGCTGCCCCGCTCCACCTAGGTGGCTGCCCCGCTCCACCTAGGTGGCTGCCCCGCTCCACCTAGGTGGCTGCCCCGCTCCACCTAGGTGGCTGCCCCGCTCCACCTAGGTGGCTGCCCCGCACCACCTAGGTGGCTGCCCCGCTCCACCTAGGTGGCTGCCCCGCTCCACCTAGGTGGCTGCCCCGCTCCACCTAGGTGGCTGCCCCGCTCCACCTAGGTGGCTGCCCCGCTCCACCTAGGTGGCTGCCCCGCTCCACCTAGGTGGCTGCCCCGCTCCACCTAGGTGGCTTTTACTGGGCTCCTCCAACAAAGGACGCAGGGTGCTGACGTTGACTCCGGTTTATTTTAAAGTTTTTAGGTAATGCTACATGGCCTGGTGCTCCATGTTGCCATGTAGGAGAACTCTCCCTGAGGCTGTGTGGCGACGGCTGGTTTAACCTGTTGCACACTGATTACTCAATGTGCAACAGGTGTGCAGCCTCACCCCGGCCCCGGAGTCCAAGCAGACTCGGCCAGGTGAGGCTGCTTGAACCAGCCGTCATCCACACACACGCTCCCACACTCATGTTACACATGTACTAATCTTGGATCCAGAAGTTCTGCTATGTAACAGCAGAACTTCTGTCGGGAGATGGCACTGAGCCTGTCACGCCAAGGCTAGGCACGCCTTGTTTTCCTGTTTCCATGCGGAGATATGGGACTCAGAAGGGGTATTTCTACACTGTCAACACGATGGGGATTTGAAACCTTTACAGTCACTTTATCTTAGAACGTTGGTGTCCGGACAGGATGATTTCACTTGTCTTCCCACTGGCAAAAGTTAATTAATACTCATTTGAAGCAAATACAGTGAAAAGCCCCATTCCTCCAGATTTGAATTTGCCTGCCATAAGACTTTAGATTATTAATCTAAATTATGATTTGTGAGACTACCCGTGTACATACAGAAATGTAGTTGATCATGTGGTAATCCTCTCTCTCTCTCCCTCGCTCTCCCTCGCTCTCTCTCTCTCTCTCCCTCTCTCTCTCTCTCTCTCTCCCTCTCTCTCTCTCTCTCTTTCTCTCTCTCTCTCTCTCTCTCTCTCTCTCTCTCTCTCTCTCTCTCTCTCTCTCTCTCTCTCTCTCTCTCTCTCTCTCTCACTCAGTGGAGGCTCTTCATCTGGGAACGTTGATGGCTGCCCACGGCTACTTCTTCCCCATCTCCGACCACGTCCTGTCCCTGAAGGACGACAGCACCTTCTACAGGTTCCAGGTGATGCTCATGTCCCCCTCACAGCTCCTTCTACAGGTTCCAGGTGATGCTCATGTCCCCCTCACAGCACCTTCTACAGGTTCCAGGTGATGCTCATGTCCCCCTCACAGCACCTTCTACAGGTTCCAGGTGATGCTCATGTCCCCCTCACAGCACCTTCTACAGGTTCCAGGTGATGCTCATGTCCCCCTCACAGCACCTTCATGAGGCAGCAGGTAGCTGCGGCCAGACATGAGATGAGACATGTCCATGAGATGGACACAGGAGCGCAGACATCAAGAGAAACATCATCTCAAATCTCTAGTTTTAGTAAAAAGAAAAATAGGAAACCAAAAGGTGCTTCTTCACTAACGCCATGTCAGTCAACTTGTTGGTTTCTCTCTTCTCACATGTGATTGTTCTCTCTCTTCCTCCCCGTCCCCACCAACCAGACGCCTTACTTCTGGCCCTCAAACTGCTGGGAGCCAGAGAACACTGATTATGGTGAGTGACCGCAATAGGATGTATTGTGCTGCAGAAGTAGTTTCAATCACACCTTTCATTTTTAAATCCCATATCTGCTTTGTATTTAAGCTATAGGTGGGCCGCTATGTGAATTGATTGTCTAAAATTCTCCTTTGAACGGTCAATGAAATCGCCTGCCTTCGAACTGTCAACAGATGCACTGGACTGAATGCCACCATTAATAAATAAATATATTAATAGTTGGTATAAACAACAGTAGCAGATGGAAACTGATTTATTAATAAGTTGCACAGGAGAAAAACATTTCAACATTCAAGGGTTTGTTAAAAGTCAGAGGAGAGATAGATTACACTATGCAGATGATTTAAATAATTCTTTATTTAAATCATTAAAAGCATTGCATCTGTTCTGGCTCTACCAGTTTAGCTTGCCGGGTCTTTTCAGTCTCTTTCCAAGAGAGTCCCCCCTTTTGCCTTCAGGAGTTGATTTGAAGCCATGCTTTGATGGACAACCGATCAGCCAATCACATTGACTTAACGTCCCCTAATAAATACTAAGAAATACAGGTTTTTCCGAACAGCAGTCACAGCCTGCGTCTTTTGCTCTGATACAAATCCAACAGTTCACATCTATGTCCGTGTTTGGATGCTATTATAATTATCTTGCTGCGATCAATACATCGATCGATCAATACATCGAATAATACGATTGAACACGATCAGTACATCGATACGACCGTCTTGTGCTCGCCGACGCTACAATGCTTAATGTGCGCTCTTCTGCAGTGGCTTCACAAACCTTTCAAACCACAGCACCCCTTTACAGCAATACCGCAAAACGGGCAAAACACCTGTTCAAATGTAGTATGTACCCAACGGTGTGTGTGTGTCCAGTGTTCACGTCCTGTTTGGTCACCAGCCTGAGACCAGCTTTGTTGTCTCGTTAGATAAGTAGCTGCAGCAATGCACACAGGCTACTAGTTGTATTTTTATTAGGTTACATTCATTTGATCTGTGGCAGATTAGAATGTGTTTGTTACAATGTTTTACAATTTGTGTACGTGGTTGAAAGGTGAGACTCAGCAGGCAATCGTATGACCAATCTAAATGAGCAGAGTCGCCAGCGCTTTAATAACACTCCAGAGTTGCAGTTATTCTAAAGCACTACACATGTACGTTGTTCATCTGTTTCAGTAACAAAAGAAAAGCGAGACTGCCTCTCACTATTTCCATAGCTGGGTCTTAAGAGAATGTAGTGACCGAGCCCACAGCATTGTAGCATGACGGCTTGGAGCCGAGCCACTGTAGCTCAGAGGCGCCCTCACTGTTCCTCCCCTTCTCCATGTGCCCCTCTCCCATGCGGGCCCAGCCGTCTACCTGTGCAAGCGGACCATGCAGAACAAGGCCAGGCTGGAGCTGGCCGACTACGAAGCGGTATGCTCCCCATCATTGCAGCATTGCTGCAAGTAAAAATAAAGTCTGACTCAAAAAAGATAAATAACTCAATAAATAACTCCATCCATGTGTGTGTGCGTGATTGTGTGTGCATGTGCGCGTGTCATTCAGGAGAGTTTAGCTCGACTTCAGAGAGCCTTTGCCCGTAAATGGGAGTTCATCTTCATGCAAGCAGAAGCACAAGCTAAGTAGGTGGACCCATCTGCCCTTCACACAAACAGATCAGACGTCAGCACATCCACGAAACACATCTCTCCCTCTGCTTCTGCTCAGGGTGGATAAAAAGAGAGACAAGGTTGAGAGGAAGATTCTTGATAGCCAGGAGAGGGCCTTCTGGGACGTCCATCGGCCTGTGGTGAGATGAAATATGTTGGAATAATCTCATTCATATCAAGTATGTTGGAGTTAATGCGTCCTAAAACGTCGGTGCCACGAACATGCCTGTGTATTGGAAAATAATGTAAATACAGTTCCATATGTGTTTATTATTACTTACTTTTCTTCATGACATACCCACTGCTAGCGTGACATACCCACTGCTAGCGTGACGTACCCACTGCTAGCGTGACATACCCACTGCTAACGTGACATACCCACTGCTAGCGTGACGTACCCACTGCTAGCGTGACATACCCACTGCTAACGTGACATACCCACTGCTAGCGTGACGTACCCACTGCTAGCGTGACATACCCACTGCTAGCGTGACGTACCCACTGGTAGCGTGACGTACCCACTGCTAGCGTGACGTACCCACTGCTAGCGTGACGTACCCACTGCTAGCGTGACGTACCCACTGCTAACGTGACGTACCCACTGCTAGCGTGACGTACCCACTGCTAGCGTGACGTACCCACTGCTAGCGTGACGTACCCACTGCTAGCGTGACATACCTACTGCTAGCGTGATGTACCCACTGCTAGCGTGACGTACCCACTGCTAGCGTGACGTACCCACTGCTAACGTGACATACCCACTGCTAGCGTGACGTACCCACTGCTAGCGTGACGTACCCACTGCTAGCGTGACGTACCCACTGCTAGCGTGACGTACCCACTGCTAGCGTGACGTACCCACTGCTAGCGTGACGTACCCACTGCTAGCGTGACGTACCCACTGCTAGCGTGACGTACCCACTGCTAGCGTGACGTACCCACTGCTAGCGTGACGTACCCACTGCTAGCGTGACATACCCACTGCTAGCATGTGCAGCAGCTGCTAAATGCAGTCATTTAAAGCTGCTGTATGTGAGATGTGAGATGCAAAGAGAGACCTCCCTTCGTCGCTACGTTCCTCCGCCTTTGAGACGGGTTACATTTCACTCTCCCGTGATTGACCGGCGAGATGGAAGGGAAGAGAAGCCCTGATTGGTCAGGAATGAGCCGGGAGCGATCTCAACTCCCAACAGATATCCACTAAGCACATTTCACTCACTATTAGCTGACGGGTGGCTGGGCCATTTCTACGATAGCTCTCTAGTGTTACCCGCAGCATTCTGAGTGGATGCTGTTCACATGAAGTCTCATCAACCTCCTGGCCTCTTGTTCCCCTGCAAGCCCGGCTGCGTCAACACCACAGAGACAGACATAAAGAAATCCTCCCGGATGAAACAGCCTCATAAAACCAGGAAGGTGGGTCGCCATGTCCCAGATAATCATATCATAATTGCACAAATATGGGACAAAAGGTGGAGTTGGTTGTTCCGCAAATACATTTTAGGGGACATTTTGATTGCAGTTGTAAATAATGTTTCTTTCATTGTTTCCTTTTGACCATCTTAACAATTCCCTAACGCCCCCCCCCCCCCCCCCCCCCCCCCCATTAAATCGCTGTAGTCTGTCTATGGGGATCTAGAGAGTGAGCAAGACGAGAGAGTAAGATGCCCAGATGTTCACACTTCCACCCCTAACACCAGCTTTCCCCCTCTCTCCCTCCTGTCCCCTCTCTCCCTCCTGTCCCCTCTCTCCCTCCTGTCACCCTCACCTCTCCTGTCACCCTCACCTCTCTCCCTCCTGGCACCCTCACCTCTCTCCCTCCTGTCCCCTCTCTCCCTCCTGTCACCCTCACCTCTCCTGCGGTGTCTGTCCCCTCTCTCCCTCCTGTCCCCTCTCTCCCTCCTGTCACCCTCACCTCTCCTGCGGTGCCTGTCCCCTCTCTCCCTCCTGTCCCCTCTTTCGGCCAATGCCTCCACCGTTGTTCTAGTCAGTGTATGGCTTGCAGAAGGACGTTGGCTGTCACAGCCCGGTCAACACTGCCGCACCAGAGATCAAAGAGCCAACGGAGGAGGAACTACGGCAACAGGCAAGGCCAACATCGATTCGGCCTAGTGGATTTAAGGAACACGGTGTCCTCATTTATTTAAAGCAGACTAATAAAACACTTGACACCTTCTGCCTAATCTCTTCAACCTTTCAGCACCTCTTTTTTTTTTCTCCTCCCTATTTTTTATTTCCTTTTTTGTACTTCTCATCAGATTCAATTTTGGCAGGCCCAGCTGGAAAGACATCGGTTAAAGATGTCTAAAGTTGCAGACAGGTAATCCCTTCATTCACCTCAATGGTCTTCCATTCAAGTGACTGCGACCCGTCCATTACTCTCTGTCTCCATTGAAATTGGTTTATTTCGAAATGACAAATGAAACTGCACCTTAAACACTGAATGGGCTCAATCCAAAGGGCATGCTCTGACCTTCTGCCCCCCCAGCCTGATCAGCTACAGCGAGCAGTACAGCGAGTACGACCCCTGCCTCACCTGCTCAGAGCCCTCCAACCCCTGGACCTCTGACGACACCACCTGCTGGGAGCTGGAGGCCAGGTCACCCCCCCCCCCCCCCCCCCCCGCATGAACACACACTTTACCTCCAGGTGTCGTCCCCCCCCCCCCCCCCCCTCATGAACACACACTTTACCTCCAGGTCCCCCCCCCCCCCCTCATGAACACACACTTTACCTCCAGGTCCCCCCCCCCCCCCCCCCGCATGAACATACACTTTACCTCCAGGTCCCCCCCCCCCCCCCCGCATGAACATACACTTTACCTCCAGGTCTCCCCCCTGCATGAACACACACTTTACCTCCAGGTCCCCCCCCCTGCATGAACATACACTTTACCTCCAGGTCCCCCCCCCCTGCATGAACACACACTTTACCTCCAGGTCCCCCCCCCCTGCATGAACACACACTTTACCTCCAGGTCACCCCCCCTGCATGAACACACACTTTACCTCCAGGTCCCCCCCCCCCTGCATGAACACACACTTTACCTCCAGGTAATGCTAATGCTGATATTGCCATACGATTTAATAACGCCTCTTTTGGAGAAGCACGCCCAGCCCAGCGTTTGTTCGGCGTACCGTTGCGTGGACATTAGCTCATGGGAGGGCTGTCCAATCAGCCATCTGAGGCGGTGCCAAACAATTAGGTTTTTGGTGCCACGTCAAAATGACACCGTGCACAAATGTACAATGACATGTGTAGCAGCGGGTTCAAAGTTGACACGTGGACTATGATCATGGCCCTACAATAATGTGTGTGTGTGTGTGTGTGTGTGTGTAGTAACGAGCCAGGGCAACAGAGAGTGCGGCGATGGGGATTTGGTTTCAATGAGGTTCTAAAGGATCCGGCTGGTCGAGAACAGTTCCTCAAGTTCCTGGAGTCCGAATTCAGCTCAGAGAACCTCAGGTTGGTCATGAAGCTAGGATGTGTTAGCCTCCTGAGACCCTCCCTATGCTAGGAGCTAGGATGTGTTAGCCTCGTGAGACCCTCCCTATGCTAGGAGCTAGGATGTGTTAGCCTCCTGAGACCCTCCCTATGCTAGGAGCTAGGATGTGTTAGCCTCGTGAGACCCTCCCTATGCTAGGAGCTAGGATGTGTTAGCCTCGTGAGACCCTCCCTATGCTAGGAGCTAGGATGTGTTAGACCTCGTGAGACCCTCCCTATGCTAGGAGCTAGGATGTGTTAGCCTCGTGAGACCCTCCCTATGCTAGGAGCTAGGATGTGTTAGCCCCGTGAGACCCTCCCTATGCTAGGAGCTAGGATGTGTTAGCCTCGTGAGACCCTCCTGATCTCCAGGTTCCCGTTTGATTGGATGGTGTCACCAGGCTAGAGATGTTGTTCATTGGTCATGTGCTGGTCAGGTTCTGGCTGGCGGTGCAGGAGTTGAAGAAGCGGCCCATTAGAGAAGTAGCGACTCTGGTCCACAACATCTGGCAGGAGTTCCTGGCTCCGGGGGCACAGAGTGCCATCAACGTGGATTCCAAGAGCTACGCCAAGACCACCCACAACATCAGAGACCCCGGCCGCTACACGTTTGAGGACGCACAGGTGATCCTAACAAACGTCCTTTTCTCTTCCTTCTAAACAAAGTCAAGAGAGACAGAAAGGTCAACAGCAACAGCAGCTGAAGAAGCTGCTCTGTCTGCTTCCCCATGCAGGAGCACATCTACAAGCTGATGAAGAGCGACTCATACAGCCGCTTCCTTCGCTCTAGCGCCTACCAGGAGCTGCTGCAGGCCAAGAAGAAGGTACGACCCAAACAGGAGAGCTGTGTCCGATCACTCTTTTGTTTGCCATGTTTTGTCAGGCATGAAGAGCTACAAGTTGTACTAAGAAGATCACTCCGTGCCTCTTAACACACCTCCTCCGCATCATTAGTCCTACAACAGGAACATTATGCTTCTGTTCTGTTCTAGTTTCGGCCAAAAAACACACACCAGCTGGGTCATATCTCAGTTGAGGTTTGCCAATTTATTCATTCATTTTTAGATAAATGTGTCCAAGTGCAAGGACATGGCTTGCGGCTGCCTGTCTATAATATCCTAGAATATAGTAGTGTGTATATGGTACCATAGGGGAAGTGAAACATGAACACAGGCGCAGTATTACGCTCTCCATTTGACCTCCGCTCAACTGTTAGCAAAGTGGGAATATCGTTCCTTTTTGTGTGTGTTTCATCATTTTCTAATGGATCTAATTATCATTTCTGGTTGTTGCTTTAATGCTTGACGTGTTGCATGCCACCCAGCTTTAGCTCGCTACACCCCCCCCCCCCCCCCCCCCCCCCCCCCCCCGTCGTGTATTGCACCTTCTCCCAACAAGTTTTCCGCTGTTTTTGCTGTGCATGTTTGCATGCTGTTGTGTCTTTTTTGTTGCCGTTTTTGTCTTGATATTGGAACGAAGCCGTCTGCCATTTTGAAAGCTTTTTTTGTGATGCGGTAAGTGATTCCTTAGAGAGAGAGAAACATTTGCCCGCACTTTGAATCTTTCAGTTTTCAAGAAAGAAAATGTTAATTTGTTCTGAATAGTATAAGGAAAATCATGTTTTCTGCTAAATGAGTAACAAAACAAGCAGAAACATAACAAGATGTAAAGCAGAGAGTGATCCATTGATGAAAACAGAACACTCAGTACGGTTTAACATTAAAATAAATTATCAAAGCATTTTCAATCATTCAGTCAATTGTTGTTCATTAAAACCTAGAATGTTTCATATAATTGTATTCTTCAAATGTCTTATAGTGTGTTATTTATTGTTTTCTTAATGCTATTTAATAACTTTCTTTGTCCACAGAAAAGCAAAAACTTGTTCTGAAGTACGCAGGTAAGAGCTACCGACATAACTCCATTCAAACATTGCTGAAGTTCAAATGACATGATGTGCTATATCATATTTAACATGATGTACTATATCATATTTAACATTATGTACTATATCATATTTAACATGATGAACTATATCATATTTAACAGATGTACTATATCATATTTAACATGATGTACTATATCATATCTAGCATGATCTACTATATCATATCTAGCATGATGTACTATATCATATTTAACATGATGTACTATATCATATTTAACATGATGTACTATATCATATTTAACATGATGTACGTACTATATCATATTTAACATGATGTACTATATCATATTTAACATGATGTACTATATCATATTTAACATGATGTACTATATCATATTTAACATGATGTACATACTATATCATATTTAACATGATGTACTATATCATATTTAAAATGATTTACTATATCATATTTAACATGATGTACTATATCACATTAAGCATGATGTACTATATCATATTTTACATGATTATCTATATATTATCATCACTATATCACGTCGAAGCGTAGATTAAGTTTGTCCTTTTTGCATAAAAACAATTGCACATGTCTTCTGTAATTTTGTGCTAGGAACACAAAGATCAGCTGGCGACAATATGAAATGTAGCCAGTGGACCTGGTCCTGGAAAACCATGACTTTGTGGGGTTTACATCCTGTGTGTTCATTTACGTGCTACAGACAAACATCGCCACCTGGAAACCAATAATATGATTACAATTCTTGGGAATGTATCCACAAGTGACTAAAAATAGATCTTGTAGTTCTCCTATTCATTGCATCATCCCGTCCCAATGGGAACCCCAATGGGAACCCCAATGGGAACCCCAATGGAAGCAATGCTAAAGCCATGGTGACATGAGTTAGAGATCAGACTCAATTGTTATTTTGTTTAGGTTTATTAAAAAAAAGTACACTCAATAGGAGTAAGGCGAGGTTTATGGATCAAAGATATCAGGAATACTTTAAGAAAAAATCTCAATGTGTTTTTAGAAATATTGTTTGTGGTTTGAAGCACGTGTAGAGCTGGTGTTAAAAATGAGCTTTTATGCTCAATTTTCTTCAAGGGCTCAGGGGTAAATGTAGAGCACCTAGAGAGACTGAGGTCATGTCATCTTATTTGTACAGCCCTAAATCACAGTTAGTCTCAAACGGCTTCAGTGGAACCATGGAAAAACTCCCGAATCCACACGGAAAAATCCTCCAGAAGGAACGAAGAGGGGAAGAGGTGTGGAATCAGCAGAGATGTCATGGTAGCAAAGCAAAGGTTTTTAACACTAAGTTATTGGAAAATAATTGAAAAGTAATGAGTACAAAAACAGACCAATACTCAATGATGTTAAATTTTAAAGTGGAAAACCAAAAGGGGTTAAAGGTTAATAGGATGTATTGTCAAGGCAGGTCTCTAATATTTATACATTTACAGCCATTTAACTTTTTTCAGACTTTGAGGATCTTAATACTAGAACACTATAAAATGTCCTGTTTATGGTGAACTATTTATATGGCTTCAGTTATGAAGCAGCTCCTAGATGTTTGACACTTGACTGTATATCATGACACGCACTTGTGATCAATTAAATGAGAGCAATTTAATAAAGCACAGCCTAGAATTAAATTATTTGAATTGTATCCCTCATTTTACCTGAAGACTCAGATTAAACCAGCTTAGATGTGTTTGCCCTGCTTTATTTACCCCCTGAGCAAGCTAAAGACTTACTAGCTACTTTTTCACATTTTTATTTTATATTATTATCGTTTCATCTTAAGGTCCCGCTGGTCAGTGTAAATTAAGCCATTTAGCCTGGTGTTGATGCAGGAACTGAATACTTTCTAACAGATTGTTGAACGGACAATGCATCTGTCATTGTGCTCACTAGAGGGGAGGGGAGCACTTTATACGAGAACTGCAACGTTGAAGCATTAATAACGCATAGAAAATACTGAATTCATAAATACTCATTAGTAAGTTATTCATAATCAGTTATAAATTACTATTAAGATAATTAGATAATGGTTTATAAGATCATTTATAAAGCGCAAGTTAGTGATTATAAACTATTTACAATGTGTGAATAATGCTTTACAAAGACTTAATAATACTGCAATTGATGATAAGTTTAGGTACATAGAAGGCATTATTAAATACAATGTGTGTGAGCTTATCTAAAGCCAGGACTATCTCTACCTTTTGCAGTTATTCAAACGTTTACAGAGGGGAGTATAGTATAACTGAATTGATCGTTTTTGGCATTACTCTATTAGCAATAGCATTTAGATAGTCAGATATTGAGAGCTTTTTGATTGTAACTTCTTCAATGGACCGACCAGGGTCCAAACTATCCAACACCCACAACTATTCTCACACTCAATGCGAAGGGACAGTTCAATGACATTTCGTGATGACCGACTGTCCCAACGTGTGCTGGCCGGGGTCAACATGGAGGTCACTGATCCGTCTTGGCATCGGCTAAGGTGTGGAGCACCTCTGGAAAGATGGCAACCCATCCAAGCAAGAGCATAGGAACCACCTCAGTCACAGCTATTAATGGCACAGAAGAATGGATTCTATATAACGGGAAATTATTTTGGGAGTCTTCGTTTGTAAATAATGCATTTAACATTGAACTTAGATCATCCATAACCTGGCTCATTTATTGATGGATTCAACAACCTGATAAAAGGTGAATTAAACCACAAGACATCAGTTCCAGTTTATTAATACAAAACAACCCCCATCTTTGTCTTTAAAAGAAAAAACATGAGCTGATGCTTTGAAGACAAGCAAACGTGTTTGGTTGTGAAACCAGACATAAAGAATGAATTATAAAGACATTGAACTTTACATAAAGCACAAGATGTCCTTCCAAAAAGATGACTATTGCAAATATACTTTGTAAATGGACCAATTCACTACCGTACACAATTGACAACCATGAAATACAAATTTTAAAATACACGATTTTATTGAAGTGAAATTAAGTACTTGTAGATGAGCTACTGCAAGAGCAAATACACCTTGAGCGTGATTGGACGATCAACCTTCAGGTCTTCATTCCCAGTTTGGCTTTCTGTTACAAAGGAATAACAACTGCTTAGTGTAGTTTAGTTTTAAACAATATTTAAGATTATTGTTTTCTTTGAAACACGTGTCACATTTATTGTCACATTGTATAGGCTCCGGTCTAAAATGAGTGAAACTTTTTTTCTATAATTGCAGCTCCAATAAGAATCAGTGGCAGACACCACACACACTTACAATCCCTGAGGCTTGTTTGGGCTTGACACTGAAGGTGGCCTTCTCCTTGGCCTGCTTGAAGCGTTCCTCTGCAGCCTTCAGCCTGGATGGACAGACGGTGGAAGGTTCCAGACTTAATAAGACTTAATTTACCTATAGTTCACGGGTGAATATTCAGGCAGGGAATGTGGGTGTTGGATAAGTTAGATAAGGGCTGGATCAATTAAATAATGGTATAGAACAAATTGCTTGTTCCCTTTGTATTATGATAAGTATTGTTATGCATTATGCAAAATTCACATTTTGTCGTCCGAGCGTAAAGGAGCGCCTTCTTTTGACGGCAGCGTTTCACTGACCAGTGACATGTACCGAGATCTTTAGCTACGTGAAGGCTGGCTGGAGCCGAGGGGCGAGGCCTACCTGTACTTAGGGCTACCTGTACTTAGCCTACCTGTACTTAGCCTACCTGTACTTAGCCTACCTGTACTTAGGCCTACCTGTACTTAGGGCTACCTGTACTTAGCCTACCTGTACTTAGCCTACCTGTACTTAGGGCTACCTGTACTTAGGCCTACCTGTACTTAGCCTACCTGTACTTAGGGCTACCTGTACTTAGGGCTACCTGTACTTAGCCTACCTGTACTTAGGGCTACCTGTACTTAGCCTACCTGTACTTAGCCTACCTGTACTTAGGGCTACCTGTACTTAGGCCTACCTGTACTTAGGCCTACCTGTACTTAGGGCTACCTGTACTTAGCCTACCTGTACTTAGCCTACCTGTACTTAGGGCTACCTGTACTTAGGCCTACCTGTACTTAGGCCTACCTGTACTTAGGGCTACCTGTACTTAGGCCTACCTGTACTTAGGCCTACCTGTACTTAGCCTACCTGTACTTAGGGCTACCTGTACTTAGGGCTACCTGTACTTAGCCTACCTGTACTTAGCCTACCTGTACTTAGGCCTACCTGTACTTTGCTTACCTGTACTTTGGGCTACCTGTACTTAGGCTTACCTGTACTGGAGCATCTGCTTGTTCTCCCGCTTCCACTGGTCCTTGAAGTCCGAGGAGAACTCGTGCCAGAGGGTGAAGAAGGTCCCAGGGGAGATCTCCTTCTCCCCCGACCTGGCCTTCACCGAGAAGGACACGCTCAGCTCCAAGAACCTAGAACCAGTTCACCCAGTCACTAGTCTACACAGGAACCAGTTCACTCTCAGTCAGCTTACACAGGAACCAGTTCACCCAGTCAGCTTACACAGGAATCAGTTCACTCTCAGTCAGTCTACACAGTAACCAGTTCACCCAGTCACTAGTCTACACAGGAACCAGTTCACTTACAGTCAGCTTACACAGAAACCAGTTCACTCTCAGTCAGTCTACACAGGAACCAGTTCACTCTCAGTCAGTCTACACAGGAACCAGTTCACTCTCAGTCAGTCTACACAGGAACCAGTTCACTCTCAATCAGCTTACACAGGAACTAGTTCACTCTCAGTCAGTCTACACAGGAACCAGTTCACCCAGTCAGCTTACACAGGAACCAGTTCACTCTCAATCAGTTTACACAGGAACCAGTTCACCCAGTCAGTCTACACAGGAACCAGTTCACTCTCAGTCAGCTTACACAGGAACCAGTTCACCCAGTCAGTCTACACAGGAACCAGTTCACCCAGTCAGTCTACACAGGAACCAGTTCACTCAGTCAGTCTACAAAGGAACCAGTTTACCCAGTCAGTCTACACAGGAACCAGTTCACTCTCAGTCAGTCTACACTGGGCAGCTGTACAGGAACCATTTATTTTGATTTCACTCACTAAAATCTGGTCAAATCGTCCCTTGATCGTAACAACGTAGATAGCTTTGTTTTCATTGGACGTCTGTGCACCAGAAGGTGATTGGTTACCACACATCCAACACCAGTCTCCCTGAACAACTTGTATGATTCTGGTACGGCATGAGTTATGAATAAAGCATGCCGTATGCATCCATGACTTCACCGCTACTGAAGGAACATCGCGGCATAGCTTCCACTGAGGTCAGAGGTCACTGAGGTCAGAGGTCACTCACGTTTTGTGAGTGTTGCTGAGCAGCGTTTCTTGTGTCTCCAGTTCACTTTTGGCTGTTAGAAAAGAACACACACACAATTAAATGTACCAGTCAAAAAACAAATACGAGCCATCATCTGGCACGTAACTCTGTTCATCGACACTGTAACTTCAGGTATCAAAAAACATACCCGTTATGCCATTTAGTTTACCACTCAATAATCTATGCGCGCACATGTTATAGTATGTGAGTTTGAGCTCTCAACCTTTTCCCTTGTGTGGGACATACAGCCACATTAGCACCGGGACCCACTAATGTGGCTCATTACAACGGGATGGTCCCACGCCGGGTCAACCAATACGATGAAATAACTTCAGTGGAACGTCAACCACCAACACAGAGGAAGAGCAGTGAGAGGATGAGGGCCACATGTAGTGAACACAGAGGAAGAGGAGTGAGAGGATGAGGGCCACATGTAGTGAACACAGAGGAAGAGGAGTGAGAGGATGAGGGCCACATGTAGTGAACACAGAGGAAGAGGAATGAGAGGACGAGGGCCACATGTAGTGAACACAGAGGAAGAGGAGTGAGAGGAAGAGGGCCACATGTAGTGAACACAGACGAAGAGGAGTGAGAGGATGAGGGCCACATGTAGTGAACACAGAGGAAGAGGAGTGAGAGGACGAGGGCCACATGTAGTGAACACCGAGGAAGAGGAGTGAGAGGACGAGGGCCACATGTAGTGAACTCAGAGTGAGAGGATGAGGGCCACATGTAGTGAACACAGAGGAAGAGGAGTGAGATGAGCACAGAGGAAGAGGAGTGAGATGAACACAGAGGAAGAGGAGTGAGAGGATGAGGGTGTACTGCAGATCTACCGTGGCTCAGGAACTCCTCCATGTTGTCCTTGAAGGGCTGAAGATGCTCTTCTTCTGAAAGCCTCACCACCTTCTCCACCTCGGCTGTGCACACTGGGGAGACGGCGTTACGTTAGTGAACGATAGTGAAGAGTTCAAATGGATGTGTTTGTGTTTCAGCAGTAGCCTAAAGAAAAGCGCAACGCCTAGAGTAAGATTAAATGACAACCCGGTAGAAAGCAAAGACCCTGCCACAATAACATCATCTATTTTTTAGATATACACAATGTATACTTCTAAATTGTGCAAGCAGTCCTACAACAATGACAACAATGACCATTTGAAACAATAATGGCTGGATACATTAAAGCTAGGGTTAGTGATTTATTTTCGAAGCATTTTTTGTCATATTTGTTTAAATTCACTACTTCCCGACAGCAATCAATAAATCAAATGCACTGACAGAAATCTGGTGTCTGTGGCGGTCACAGGCTTGAATAAGCCCCTCGAATAATTTCACTCGGCACGCATGAAATGATCGGATGGCCTGTCTGTTTACCGGCCTACCCTGCTGCCTGTGCATCACTACCCTGCTGCCTGTGCATCACTACCCTGCTGCCTGTGCATCACTACCCTGCTGCCTGTGCATCACTACCCTGCTGCCTGTGCATCACTACCCTGCTGCCTGTGCATCACTACCCTGCTGCCTGTGCATCACTACCCTGCTGCCTGTGCATCACTACCCTGCTACCTGTGCATCACTACCCTGCTGCCTGTGCATCACTGCACCTGTGTTCTGTTCTCAGATGCCTCAGTACACCAGATCACAATCAAAACACCAGATCAATCATTTCACCAGATCAATCAATACACCAGATCACAATCAATACACCACATCACAATCAATACACCAGATCACAATCAATACACCAGATCACAATCAATACACCAGATCAATCAATTCACCAGATCAATCAATTCACCAGATCACAATCAATACACCAGATCACAATCAATACACCAGATCACAATCCATACACCAGATCAATCAATACACCAGATCACAATCAATACACCAGATCACAATCCATACACCAGATCAATCCATACACCAGATCACAATCAATACACCAGATCACAATCCATACACCAGATCAATCAGTACACCAGATCACAATCAATACACCAGATCACAATCAAAACACCAGATCAATCAATTCACCAGATCAATCAATTCACCAGATCACAATCAATACACCAGATCACAATCCATACACCAGATCAATCAGTACACCAGATCACAATCAATACACCAGATCACAATCAAAACACCAGATCAATCAATTCACCAGATCAATCAATTTACCAGATCACAATCAATACACCAGATCACAATCAATACACCAGATCAATCAATAGACCAGATCACAATCAATACACCAGATCAATCAATACACCAGATCACAATCAATACACCAGATCAATCAATTCACCAGATCAATCAATTCACCAGATCACAATCAATACACCAGATCAATCAATACACCAGATCACAATCAATACACCAGATCAATCAATACACCAGATCACAATCAATTCACCAGATCACAATCAATTCACCAGATCACAATCCATACACCAGATCAATATCAATGTAAGGAGGTCACACCTGCTGTTATTGCGTTTGATGCAGGAAAAGCATTCGATCAGATATAGTGGAAATATATATTGAAAGTCGTACAGTGCTTTGGTGTTGGTGCCTTTTTGATCTTTGATTGAGATGTTGTGTGCACACCCCAGACCTAAGTCTAATGCCTTCCCATTGCATCGTGGAACAAGGCAGGGTTGCTGTGTGAGCCCTTGGATTTTTGATGTAGCGCTTGAACCACTAGCTCTTAGCATTAGGAATCCCCCTAACATCAGCGGTAACAAGACTGTCACTATGAGAGCGCTTCTCTCTGTACTGGGAGGACCTGCTCCTGTGTCCAGCTGATCCCACACCTCCTGGATTTGATTCAACACTTTGCTTCCTTTCTTGATGTTCAATCAAATGGGGAAAAGAGTGTGCTCATGCCCATTTCAGGAACTCTAGATCCTCCGTTTCTAGACACACTTCCTTTCAAACAACCACTTTTATTTTCTTGGTATAGTTAAGTAATCTACGTAAATTTGGGTGAAATGACTACAGATGTACAGATGCAGAGAGCTGCAGAACACAATCCATGTCTCTGATAGGGCTTGCCAGAACGACTAGATCCCTTCATCTTTTCAGAAGTTGCCCATCTGCTTCATTGTTTAAACAAACAGACTCTATAATCATGCCTTTTATCTGGGGATATAAAGCACATGGCATCTCTAAAGCTCACTCGCAGAAGCTTGAGGATCAAGGTGGGATAGCCCTCCTGTTTCCAACAGTAATGTTGGGCTGCTAATGCAAGTGCCATGATGTGGTGGCAAGATATCTATCTTGGGGAGGCTGCCTTAATGTGTGGCTTGATATGGCAGCATATGAAACTCGAACCTTTTGGTTCTAATCGTAACTTCGTTTTAACACTCTCTGATAAGGGTTTTCCTCCTGGGAAGAACAGGACTTGGTATAAGCAAAGCTCTTTACGTTGATGCTCAGCTTCCTTCAGTCAACTGCCAGCTATATGTCATCTTCCCTGTTCCCATTTCTTCATTGACTCACGATGTCTCCGATCACTGTCCTGCTGTGCATCCGTTTCATGCCCTGGTAAACCGAGGACCAGGTTCCAAACCCTTCAGTTGCATTTTGTTTCTTACTTTTCGGTCCAATCAAATGATTCCTCCGCTCATAGGATGCCGGGTGCATAGAGCTTAGTACAGAAATGTGTCACGTGTGGGAGGAAGGGCTATGTAGAATTCAGAAATGCTCTATTGATGCCTGGGTCCAACTTCTACAGTTCAAAGTTGAGGACAGAGGTCATTACTCGAGGAGGAAGCTGAACCATATTTATCCCTCAGTTCCACCCTTATGTGATAGATGCGTGGCATCAGATGGTAACCTTTCACACTTATTTTGGGTTTTGATGAAAATAGTTTAAATACCAAACAGACATTTTCTGTTGATACTTCAAGGTGTGCTCTTGATCTGCTCTTTAGTGAGTTACTCGCTCTGATGTTCGGCATGGTGGTTGACAAGAAAACCATTTTGAAAACGTGTCAGTCTACCGCTGCTCCTTTAGAGATGGCTCATTGTCAGAGTGTTCCTGATGGCAGGATTAAGGCCAAAGAACAGTAAGATCTGGGTTCCTTTTTTGAAGTGCCTTAAAGCCTGGAGTGTGTTCTTCTGTATTTGGGAGTGGGCTCTGACCCTATTGGTTGGGTTATATCTGAGACAGGGGATATGCATCTCTGTTTGTATCTGACAGTGCCTGGCCTTGTTCTATATGTCTGTATTTTGTCTTGAATATGTTTGTGTGTGTATAGAACATGAAAACTTCTCAAATGAAATACTTCTAAAATGTAGATAATAGAGCAGCTCTACAGAAGCCCTGATGGAGTAAAGACCAAGGTTACCCCTCCCTCCGTTATGCATTCTCAGAGTGGAAGCCCCTTCTGTTAGGGTCAGGGTTAGGGTCAGGGTTAGGGTCAGGCTTAGGGTTAGGGTCAGGGTCAGGGTCAGGGTTAGGGCCTAACCCTTCTAGCGCCTGTTCAGCTCGCTGCTTGGTTTGTTTGTTACCTCGGAGGTCCTTCCTCAGTCGCATCATGTCCTTGTGGAAGTCCTCAAACTTCATCTGCGATGCCTGGAACAGATCCTGGGGTTCGGGGAGGGGGTAGACACACGTCTCCTTCCCAGCATCCTGACAACAACAACAACAACAACAACAACAGAGAACCATTACATCCCATTCACACCGAGCGCTTCTCAGCACCTGCTCCTTTTATTCTGTCATGGTCTAAATGGGAGCGTGCAGATGTGCTCGCTGCGTTGCGTTGGCTGAGGGCGTGGCTTCTTCTGCCGTGATCGCCGAGCCTTTTGGCAGAGGTCGTGGCTTCTTCTGCCGGGAGCGCCGTGCGTTTTGGCAGAGGGCGTGGCTTCTTCTGCTGGGAGCGCCGTGCATTTTGGCAGAGGGCGTGGCTTCTTCTGCCGTGATCGCCGAGCGTTTTGGCAGAGGGCGTGGCTTCTTCTGCCGTGAGCGCCGAGCGTTTTGGCAGAGGGCGTGGCTTCTTCTGCCGTGAGCGCCGAGCGTTTTGGCAGAGGGCGTGGCTTCTTCTGCCGTGATCGCCGAGCCTTTTGGCAGAGGGCGTGGCTTCTTCTGCCGTGATCGCCGAGCGTTTTGGCAGAGGGCGTGGCTTCTTCTGCCGTGAGCGCCGAGCGTTTTGGCAGAGGGCGTGGCTTCTTCTGCCAGGAGCGCCGTGCGTTTTGGCAGAGGGCGTGGCTTCTTTTGCTGGGAGCGCCGTGCGTTTTGGCAGAGGGCGTGGCTTCTTCTGCCGGGAGCGCCGTGCGTTTTGGCAGAGGGCGGGGGTTCTTCTGCCGGGAGCGCCGTGCGTTTTGGCAGAGGGCGTGGCTTCTTCTGCCGAGCGTTTTGGCAGAGCACTGGACGCCCCCGAGTTGGAAACATTTCAATGGAAGGGAGAAAGCACCCCGACGTCGTTGTAGGTTTAAGTGTGGATGTTCTATGGTTGCCATGCAACACTGGAAAGGTGCAGTGCTCTGCTTTTTTCCAGGCTTGCAGTGCAGTGCACCTTGATTTACAGACGGCAATACTCTCAAGTCTGGCTTTTCACCATCCACAGAAACAGCTCTGGCCAACCACCAGTGCTCATCATAAAGTAGTGGCATCCAGGACCCAGGGTTGATACTGTCAGCAGTTCTTCCTGTGGATGTAATAACCCTCAGGGCCTGATGGAGGCTCCTCTTCCGTGTCCACCAGAAGTTGTGCTCAAGGTCTTTTCTTTGGGGGTTGCAGAATATATCTGGTTATCCATGCTGCCTTTCTCAGTGCCTTAAGCAAAACAAACTGGACTCATTCTTGATTCTTGGACCACTGCAGAAACATGTCAGTTCTCTGTACCAGAGACTCTTTTGATCTGGGATGACCTGGGGAATCCTTCTTGTATCACGGGAGGAGGAAGGACTTTGTGGAACCTCTCAATGTCTTGTCCATCAGTGAGTAGTACATTGTTTAGGCTGTTGGAAACCTTGTCATGGAACTGCTTGGCATTGACAATGTCCTCTGAAAACCAGACTGTCAGCTTCCCTCTTCACTGCCCTTCCATTTCCGTCTGGAGCGCCCTTTCCGTGGGAAGTTGAAAAAAAGTTCAGAGTTGCCCTTTTAACCCCCAATTTCAGAGGAATGTAACTGAGGAGGAAGAGATGGTTCCTATTCTTGTGTGATTTGTTTAGACCATCTGACCAGAAATGTACTGTATCAACTGATAGATGCCTTGTGTATCTCTCTCAGCACGGGATCAGGCCCAAATGGATGCAGCATCTTGGCGTTCAGATTCAGAGATTGTGCAGAATCCTGACTTAGCTTCCTTTGTGTAATACATACCAGTATGCACATTTAACAGAGGTAAGTTCTGTCCGAAATGGTATGCCTGGACTTCAGCATAATACTTGCATTTCCATGCCTCTGTAAAATCGATGTGTACGATGACCTCGTTCTCTTTGTCTGCTTGAATCAGGTCGCGGTGTTCTTGTGACTGGTTCCAGACAAGACGCACATGTGTTGTGGTTTTGCTTTTGAGTTTTTCCTCATATGATCGTATAAGCTGAGAGCTTGCCTTCATTAGATACCATTATTGTTGAGGCGTATGTTTCATCTGTTGTTGATTGTCCCACTCTTTCCCATCGTCTCCAGTGGACATTAGTTCCTCCATGTTCCGGGAGTAGCGATGTCTGCTTGTTCGTACATTTTCGAAGGAGGCAGGACTCAGTTGCTGGTGTGCAACACACACATTTAAAACCATCCGCCTGTTTTGTTGAATCCACAACCCCGGACCATTTCAGCGCCTCCAACATTAAAGCTGCATTCTCATGAAGTTTACAATGTTGCATGTTTTGCGGTCAGAGGGGTTAGGTGCAGTAATATGAAAGGGCCTTAAAGCACAAAAGGTTGAGTAGCTCAGATTCACTGTAGGGTTGCTTGTGGTGAATTCCTTGTGTAGGTTTACATGGTGTCCATTAAGATCCTCCT
This sequence comes from Lota lota, assembly GCA_026745465.1. Taxonomy (NCBI): domain Eukaryota; kingdom Metazoa; phylum Chordata; class Actinopteri; order Gadiformes; family Lotidae; genus Lota; species Lota lota. The sequence goes on from JACYXH010000047.1 coordinate 3,003,854, forward strand.
CTGACGCTTCACTTTGGTCCTTGTTATGGTGTCTCGTTTGTCTGTTGGAAGAAGTCTTAAACGTCTTTGGCCATGAACTGGAGGTATCTTGCTTTGTTTGCCTTGCTTTGTTTTTGTTCAGAGATTTATAAGATATTCCAAACTGTTGGATCTTGTGGAGAATACGATATTCTTTCCGAAACGTTCCCTATAAAGTCAATGCTGGGTAGATGCATATATTTCTTCATATACATAAATCCTTTAAAAATAAATGTTCACCCAAAACAAATTGGAATTAGTGTGTTGATAAGTAATAATTGTATGTGTTTTTGGGGGGACATGATTTGTCCCATGGTAAATTGTAATTTGTATGTTTTTTTCCTCCATCTTTATTGGATAGAAACTTCCACCGCATTCACGGTATTTACCATGTTAGTTCTGAACAAACACATTGTGTGTACATACATTATTAACTATTATACCTTATTCAATAACATCATTATACAATTACAAAACAATAACCATTTTAGATAGGCGAGTGGGGACTGTTGCAACACTTCCTATTCCTCTAATCAGAAAGCTGCTGGAATGACGACCTCACACTGCACATGCTCAGATGGCCCCTCCGTCACCAGGGGGGAAGCTGCTGGACCTCACACTGCACATGCTCAGATGGCCCCTCCGCCACCAGGGGGGAAGCTGCTGGACCTCACACTGCACATGCTCAGATGGCCCCTCCGTCACCAGGGGGGAAGCTGCTGGACCTCACACTGCACATGCTCAGATGGCCCCTCCGCCACCAGGGGGGAAGCTGCTGGACCTCACACTGCACATGCTCAGATGGCCCCTCCGCCACCAGGGGGGAAGCTTTTGGACCTCACACTGCACATGCTCAGATGGCCCCTCCCCCACCGGGGAGGAAGCGGCCAAGTGGGACCTCCCCCTTTTTCTTTATATTTTTAACAAAAGCGTGTTTTGGAGGTATGGATGATTTTATTCATAATCAGTGTTGTTGTCAAACTGTCCGGACCTTTTGCATGAAAAAATTTAAACATATTTAAATTTCATGATCACCTTAAAATGGTATGGGTAAGAAGTTGAATGTATTGAAATGGGGTTGGTCCAGTCCAATCAGTCCCTGAGGGATTGAGACAAATGCTGAAAGTGTTGCAGCTGTCCCCGCTCCCCCTACATAATAAGTAGGAAAAGAAACCGCCATCTACCTCGTCAAAGTGTTGGAGATAATAAGCAACGATATACGAAAGAAGACTTCTGGTGTTGTCCTGTGAACAGAGAGACAACATATTTATATAAATACACCGTTATTCAGCCATTTCAATTACACACTAAAGAAATGTGCACTTAGTAGTAGTACATGTAGATATAGCCTTTAGTATTGATCCTTTATCAAGTATTACATGTAGATATAGCCTTTAGTATTGATCCTTTATCAAGTATTACATGTAGATATAACCTTTAGTATTGATCCTTTATCAAGTATTACTTGTAGCCTTTAGTATTGATCCTTTATCAAGTATTACATGTAGATATAGCTTTTAGTATTGATCCTTTATCAAGTATTACATGTAGCCTTTAGTATTGATCTTATTTAGATGTTTCTTTAAGTGGCCAAGGTGTACCATCTGGTGGTCTGGGCCATCATGTTCACCCCTGCACACAGTACTCTCAGTCTGTCTGTCTGTCTGCTGAACACAATCCTCAGTCTGTCAGTCTGTCTGTCTGTCTGTCTGTCTGTCTGGTGCACACAGTACTCTCAGTCTGTCTGTCTGTCTGCTGCACACAGTCCTCAGTCAGTCAGTCTGTCTGTCAGTCTGTCTGTCTGTCTGTCTGTCTGTCTGTCTGTCTGTCTGTCTGTCTGTCTGGTGCACACATTCCTCTGTCTGTCTGTCTGTCTGTCTGTCTGTCTGGTGCACACAGTTCTCAGTCAGTCAGTCTGTCTGCTGAACACAGTCCTTAGTCTGTCTGTCCTCAGTCTGTCTGTCTGTCTGTCTGTCTGTCTGTCTGTCTGTCTGTCTGTCTGTCTGGTGCCACTCACAGCGCTCTTCACGTCCTTGATCTTCGGGAGGATGTCGAGGTTGAAGCCATCCGCCTGGCCTCTGGTGCGGTTCCCTCCGTTCATGAAGTTACCGAAGGCCAGGATCAGGCCCAGCACCTGCATGACGCCCTCTCCGTTCCGCAGAGTCTAGGACAGGGAGCACGAGACCCAAGACAAGAACACACTTAACGTGACGCATCGACTCACACGTTTGAAGTCTTATTAACCATTTGTAACTGGGAATTCTCACAGCTTAGCAAAGCAGCCAAGACAAGACAATAATAAAGACACGCTCTATAACTCTCTATAATAATCTCTATCTATAGCTATACAAATCATATGACTGATGTATCTAGCAGCAGTGACAGTTAGTAAAGTTCAAGTCAAGTCAATCTTTTTTATAAAGCAAAAGAAAAGTGACCAGAGTTTACCCAAGTGCTGTACAGTGTAAGCGTTAAAACAGCATCAAATATAAAGATAAAATACTTCCTCATTCTGGAAGGATGGCCAATCGACTGAGAAGACCCTCAAGCTGTTCTTAACCCATAGAACTGATCCCTCTGTAGACCAAGGATGGATGATATGGGGAATGAGAGTCATAGTTCCTACAATTCACAGAGAAAAGCTACTGAGTGGCCTACACTTGGAAACCAGGGGCTGCATGAAAGCTTTAGCAAGATGATACGTGTAGCGTGTCGTGTATCTCGACAGAGATGTATAAGCTGTAGTGCAGACGTGCAGTGAGGCAACTTCCCACAGTGGCCCCACTGCATTGTTGGAAATGGCCAACTTGATTGTGGCATGGATGCACATAGACTTTTGGGAAAGGAACAAACAGTACTTTTTAGTACTAGTTGACAAGTCACTCAAAATGGCTGGAAGTGATTCTCACATGACTACTCCAGCCTCAACAAAGACTATTGAAGTCTTGAACAAAATCTTTGCTTCCAACGGAGGCAAAGAGAAGTGGTTTCTGCCAACGGATCACAATTCACTGCCAGTGAGTTCAGACCGTTCCTCCAGAGCAAACAGCAACAGACCCTGGTACCTGCTTACCACCCTGCCTCTAATGGCCCCGCTGAAAGGCTGGTGCTGACGCCCAAGTCTGCACTGATGAAGCGCGTGTTGGAAGATAAGGCCCAAAAGACTTCTAACCACTGCAGCTTAGACTGGCAAACCTTTTGTTTGATGTACCGAAACACGCCACACATTGTTACACGCTGCTCTGTTACAGGCTGCTCTGTTACAGGCTGCTCTGTTACAGGCTGCTACAGGCTGCTCTGTTACAGGCTGCTCTGTTACAGGCTGCTCTGCTACAGGCTGCTCTGTTACAGGCTGCTACAGGCTGCTCTGTTACAGGCTGCTCTGTTACAGGCTGCTACAGGCTGCTCTGTTACAGGCTGCTCTGTTACAGGCTGCTCTGCTACAGGCTGCTCTGTTACAGGCTGCTACAGGCTGCTCTGTTACAGGCTGCTCTGTTACAGGCTGCTACAGGCTGCTCTGTTACAGGCTGCTCTGTTACAGGCTGCTCTGTTACAGGCTGCTCTGTTACAGGCTGCTCTGCTACAGGCTGCTCTGTTACAGGCTGCTCTGTTCAGAGTGTTTTTGTATGTACATATCTTTTGAGTTACATAGCGATTAAAGGGAAGGAGGGTAATGTATTGGCATATCACTGGAATAATTCACTATACTAGCCTACCACCTAGTGTGCACATATTTAGAAATACTGTGTATAACACATGCCACCACTATAGTTTTTGTTCATTAAATGGCCAGCCTGGATTTCAGGAGGGAAATAGAGTCCAGGACGTCTGAAGAGCTGGAGTTAAATAACGTGACTCATCAACACTCAGGTGAGGGGGTCAGCCTCACACTGCAGGAGGTAGAAGCTGCTAGGAGTGTAAGAACGAGCAGGCAGATGAGGTTGTAGCGTTTGGGATGAAGGGCGTCAAACACCATGGGCTTGTGATCGGAGAAGCACTAAACCTGATCACGTGTTTCAACATTGCAGACAGGGAAACCAAAAGGATCCAGACCCAAGTGTGTGTTGCCATGCTGGTGCGTGCGACCACAGACGTTTAGAACAAAGATTAAACCAGTCAACAAGGTTTTCAAAATCCCTTATCAATGGTCAAGTAGGGCAACAAAGATACATATCAAAGTGACCAAGAATTAAGATTCCATCCCATTAAGGCATCATCGAGACAAGCAGATCAGACAACTCGTTTAAAGCCTGTGCTTGATTTGGGGGTTTCTACACCACGGCCAAAGGCCCCAGGTTTGACAGTTCAACTTCAGATAATTGTAGTTCAAACTGGAGACAGAGTCGGCAGTCAGAAGACGGCAGTGGAAGCAGCTTTTAAATACAGACGCCAGCAGGGGCCTGAAGGATTTGAGGACATGTGGGGCTCAGCCTGCACCTCTGGACCTTTGTAGGGGGAATCCCTTTTGATGCACAAGCTCTATTTGAATGCTTTTTTATACACTCTGCCATCTTATTTATAGTCTTTGAAAAATGTAAATGTGTAGCTCAAAAACTGGTCACTTTCCAGATTCATTAGTGTGATCTAAAACAAATTAGTAGTTGTTAGTAATTAGTGTTAGTATTAAATGTGTGCCTGCAAAGCAGTGGGAAGTAGATCTGCTACTTGAATGACACAGAGGACCCAAAACTACTTTTGGGGCTATAATGCACGATCAGAATGACAGATGATCCGGGCTACTGGTTTATTATTCCTATTTTTAATGACACCCGTGTGTCTGATGGGATGTTGCCACTGTACCATGACAACAGAGTTGTCACCATGGACAATAGTTGGCTAGAAATTGAAACCATGCTTAACCTGAGCAAGAACATTTTTAAAGAAAAATAAAGGTCAACCCGAGATCGATCCAAGACAGAAATTATGTTTTCGCTGGCCTGCCTCCTAGTGGACATAGCTATAAAACTGGCAACCGTAGAAAGAAGTGATCCACATTGTAGCTCATCTAGAAGTCGAGGTTCAAAGTTGATGCTTTAAACTTGCACTATTTAAGCATCCCTAGTGGCTTGAGTTGTACTGATATCCTGTTCAGAGGACGGTTACTGCCAATGTTCCCACAGAGGCGGTTGGCAAAAAGTAACCTGACGTGCCACACTGGTTTATTACACAGAACCATATGGGAAGTCGATCTACACTGCAGGCAATTACTATATATATCATTTAAGTATCATTTAGATGATGTGGTTCCTCAAAGGATGCTGATTGGTCAGAAACATTGTGATTTGGCCACAAGCACATGACTTGTTGCCTGGCAAGGTGAATTATGCATGAACGTGATCTTGATAATCCAGATGCTTCGCAAGGTTAGGGCAAAAGCGGACCAGAAGAAAAACAATCTATAGATACACATTCCCTGGATGCATTGACTCGTGGAAGGGCTTGTTTTATTCCAGAGGAGCTTTCGAGTTCAGATATCTTTTCATGGAGTAAATAGCTGCAGTAGAAAAGTTATAATGCAGGTTTAAGTTGTGTGTGGATGTAGATGTGTATTATTCTAAATGCTCTGGTAGAATTTAATTGGTGGGATTTCAGGATACTGGAGTTGTAACTGAAGGGTTACCTTGCACACTCGCTGCATAATGTCCAGCTTACGGAGTATAGAGGAAATACATTCCGTGAAGCTGGACTGGAAGAGGATGCAGAAAACTCGCTCGTGGAAGTTGGGGATTTGGGCCAGCTGGTACAGAAACCTGAAATAGAACGGGACACGCAATCAGTGTGGAACCCAGCCAACATGTTTAAGTCTGTTGTAGGGGGAAAGAAAAGAAAGCGATCGCTAGCGTTACCAAATGGTTGGCGGCGATGTGGTTTGTACGTGCATGCGTGTATGTGTGTTCCTGGTGGCGTTAGAGTCGTGGTCAGCGGGAGGACGTACTGTTCAGGTTTGTCCAGCGGCTTGGCATGATCCTTCTCTTTAGAAGACTTGAGATGTTTCTCTATTTTCTCCATCTCCTCCTGTTGTGCTCTCTGCAATTTAAAAAGACATTAAATTAACAAGGGGTATGTGGAAGAAAATGAGTAATAACACTCAGAATATGTTCCTTACATTTTCGTAAAGGGCCTGCAAGGTCTCCAGATCCACTACTGCGTTATCCAGGTTCAGGATGGCTGGGGACAAGAGGTGACACACACATTTCCATAAATTATATGTGGTTGCCATTTCAAGGATGTTGTTAGCCATTTGAAAAATGGCTAAAATTGTGCGCCTCTACATTAACATGGTAATACTGATACATTATAATCAGTACAAAAATAAACAGAGAAAATGAATGAATGTATTTGGAGAGAAATTAAAAATGGAAAGAAAAACAGGACTTGTGGCTTATCGTGGCGGTCAGAGAAAGGTCAAAGTTAGGGACACACGGTGAGGAGGATAAAGCTAACGGTGTGCAAGTCAAGCTCAGCCAGAATGAGATGTTGTCTCAGTCAGCTGAAACTGCAACAGCTTTTGGACGTTGCAGTATTGAATGTATTTTGATGCAGCAAGGTGAACAAAAGCCATGGCTGTACGGTGCAATGGCAAATCGGCTTGAACGCTGAAATGTGCTCTGCCCAGAACAACAGCCTCAAAAAGCAGAGAGACAACCTTAAGCCTTTAAAGCCCCTGGCCAGTGGGCAGACTTAATCCTGGTGACACCTGCACAGGATCAAATCTCCTAATGGACAGATTCACACACCACCACCACCACAGCCCACTGACACAAACACATATATGCCCCCCTGTGTACAGCTTTGATGTCTGTTATACATTACTATATGCTCCCCTGTGTACAGCTTTGATGTCTGTTATACATTACTATATGCCCCCCTGTGTACAGCTTTGATGTCTGTTATACATTACTATATGCCCCCCTGTGTACAGCTCTGATATCTGTTATACATTACTATATGCCCCCCTGTGTACAGCTTTGATGTCTGTTATACATTACTATATGCTCCCCTGTGTACAGCTTTGATGTCTGTTATACATTACTATATGCTCCCCTGTGTACAGCTTTGATGTCTGTTATACATTACTATATGCTCCCCTGTGTACAGCTCTGATATCTGTTATACATTACTATATGCTCCTCTGTGTACAGCTTTGATGTCTGTTATACATTACTATATGCACCCTTCACAAGTTCAGCCCTATGCAAATTCCCAGAAAAATCAAAAGCGAACAATGTTCAAAGATAAACGGAAATTTGCACTGAAGGCTTTTCTCAGAGATGTCATGGGTTCACTTCCAACCGGATCTGGCAGGACAAAGTGTCAGCTTTTAAATCTGATTGGCTCTAAAACAATATGTAAGGCCACGCCCATATGTGGAAATCAATTGAAGCCCAGCCAAGGCCAAAGTCTTATGAATTCAATTAATCGATCAATCAAGCTTTAGCCCTTCAGGGGGTTTCTGTCCTCCATGAGCTCACCTTAGGATAATACAAATACTCTAGCTATTGGAACATATGGGCCACAACTAACTCAAATATTGATTTCATATAAAGGTGTCCCAACAACCCAGATAACTCCGTGACCTAGTGTACTGATTATGATTATGATTAAAGGTACCATGCTGGATGTCTTTCATGTCCAGGTGTAGAGAAGACATCAGAATCCCCACAGCCTGCGATCGCTTGTTGTTTAGTAGTTTCACAACCTGGGGAAATACACACACACACACACACACACACACACACACACACACACACACACACACTCACACTCACACACTCACACACTCACACACTCACACACACACACACATACACACTCACACACAAACGCACACAATGTGAGGATAAAGATGAACACAGAATCATTACAAAATAAGGAAATACTGACAAAGATAAAACCCATATAGCTAAATATCTGAGCCCATCATTGGAAGTGCATTCCCCATAAGCCAGAGTGGCCCCCTCTTAAGAACCGCTGCTGCTTCTGGTGCTGGTTCTGTACTGGAGTGGGGCAGCTGAGCCTGAGACCACACAGTGTTGCATGGGGATGTATCGTGCATAACACTATTTAGGGAATCCTTTATTATGGAAGCTGGGCGGTGTGTCTCTCTCTCTCCTGTTTGGGGCACATTTATTTATTTAGTTACATTTGAAGATTTATTTTTACGTGTTCAGCGTATACGTCTGTAGTAGCTGACCATTGTTTGTTTAATGGTTGAGGCCAGTCCCATGTCTCTATATTCCTGTCACACTCCACAATGCTGAGGGCAGCATCAGACCGGTTGATGAATAAAGAGAAAGACGAAGGGTTAGAGGGAACGCCAGGGCTTCTGGGGGTGTTATCAGCAGATGACCACTCAGGAGCTGATGTTTAAGCATGTTCTTCCCCTCACTGACCTGCTTGGCCTTGGACTTGGTGATGGTGTCGGACAGCGGCTTCTTCTTCTCCTTCACCGCCGTCTTGGAGAATAAATCCACAAACTCCTGGAAGTCCACGGCGGGCTCCTCGACCCTCTCCCAGACCAGCGCAGACGCCACCTCCCTTCCAACACCGCGATCAACCAATGTTAAACACAATCAATACTCTGACATGTACACAGCGTTTAGCAAAAAGACGATCCTGTCAGGAGGTAAGAATGATGTTCTAATGTACCCACTAGCCATAACCCAAACATGATCAAAAAGTCAAAAGCTAATCCTCGTTATTAAAGATGCTGTAGGAGAGCCGTAAAGGGAGGAAGCAGAAGGGAGCACCATTCTGAAACCAAACAACCTCCCTCCCTTCTCCCTCCCTACTCCCTCCCTCCCTTCTCCCTCCCTTCTCCCTCCCTCCCTACTCCCTCCCTACTCCCTCCTTCCCTTCTCCCTCCCTACTCCCTCCCTCCCTTCTCCCTCCCTACTCCCTCCCTACTCCCTCCCTCCCTACTCCCTCCCTCCCTACTCCCTCCGTACTCCCTCCCTCCCTCCCTACTCCCTCCCTCCCTTCTCCCTCCCTACTCCCTCCCTACTCCCTCCCTCCCTACTCCCTCCCTACTCCCTCCCTACTCCCTCCCTCCCTTCCTACTCCCTCCCTACTCCCTCCCTCCCTACTTCCTCCCTCCCTACATGTCTCTGCCATTGGGAAGTGTTGCATTTCACATACCGGTGATTGACAGGCAACATGGATTCCCCGAACCAGGTCAGAAATGAGCAGTGTTGGCTCATACAGGGGCCAGCACAGTCGGCTCAGTACCCATATTCCCCCAGAGCCTTCCCTCACTAACCGCTGACGGACGGCTAGCCCCCCCCCCCCCCCAATAGCAGCTGTTGAACCTACAGCACCTTTAACCGACGAAGGTATTACTGATTTGAATAAGCATGAGGTACTTCTTGCTGTGCAGCTGTATGCGCGTCCAGTAGAGGGGCTTCATGGGCCTGGGGGGCTCCAGTGCCGCCTTCCGGGGGGGCTTGTCCTGCATCATGCCCAGAGTGAACAGCCCCACGGGCAGAGGAGGGGGCAGGCTGCCCATCGCCCCGGGGGCCCCACAGCCAAACAACAGGGGCGGGGGCGGGGGGGCCCCGCCTGGAGGGCCAGGTGGGGGCGGGGGCAGGGGGCCAGCCCCTGTCCCGGGTAAAGGAGGTGGAGGAGGAGGAGCAAGACCCCCTGGTAGCGGAGGAGGAGGAGGAGGAGCTGCATATCCACCTGGAAGCGGAGGAGGAGGAGGAGGAGGAGGAGGAGGAGGAGGTGCAAGTCCACCCGGAAGCGGAGGAGGAGGAGGAGGAGGAGGAGGTGCAAGTCCACCTGGAAGCGGAGGAGGAGGAGGAGGAGGAGGAGGTGCAAGTCCACCTGGAAGCGGAGGAGGAGGAGGTGGAGGAGGAGGAGGAGGAGGCAGAGCTCCAGGCATGCCAGGCAAAGGAGGTGGTGGTGGGGGCAGAGGAGGTGGTGGGGGTGGTGGCATCGCACCTGCTGGTATTGATGGTGGCGGCGGGGGAGGAGGGGGTGGAGCGATTGACATGTGCCCTGGAAGAGGTGGTGGTGGAGGTGGTGTTCCACTCTGTAGCTGGCATGTACACCTAAACTCCGCCTGCACCGCTTTGGGCGAGGTTGGAACGGGGAGGCTCTGTTCCCTGAACACCACCTGCTCCTCTCCTGCCAAGCCAGCCACCATCCCAGCTGCTGGATCTGCAGTACAAGGCACTCCAAACGTATGTCTGTCCTCCGTGGGTGACGTCTGCACCGACTTGGCTTCCAGGCTCCCAAAGCCGCTCTGAGGCTCTGTCTGAAGATGGACGTCACACACCGCCCGGAGAAGGCCGTCCTCGTCCCCGCCACACTCCCGGTCGACGTAGCCGGCCGCGAGCGCTGCGTCGGCGGGCGGAGAGGCGGGCCCCTCCAGCTCGGCGATCTTGGTGCGGAGGTCCTCGATGGTTTGCTCCAGCTGTTGGATCACATATATGTGCTCCTCTTTCAGCTTGACCGACTCCTCCTAGACACCCAGAACAACACATTACAGCTGTTATTGTTCTATTGTTTTAATCTTTCGTTTAGTGTTCAATTCAGTATAAAGCAAATAAGGGAAAGTACGACAGACAAATTCAAAGAGCTTCCCCAGGGAAGTGCACATTGACGGGCTATTGAGGCCAGCTCTTGGTCCTTCATGCATGAAACATCTACGTCATTTTCAGGCCATCCTGAAGCAAGCTCCAAGCAGAAGGGGCAAAAGCTTGTTTCAAAACACAAGGGCATAAAACAATATCACGCAAGTAGAAAAGGGGAAAGAGAAAAAAATGAATAATAAAATGAAGGACATGGTAAATACATTCCAGGTACGACACAATGGGTTACGCAAGATCCCCGTCCAGAATAATATTGAGGAAGGGGTCCCTTTGCTTTAAACGCTTCAGCGCTCATCACAATATATGAGGCTACTGCCATCTAGTGGTGAACAAACGAAGGCCGAATAATAATCATTATTCAATTATTAATTAACAATTAACAATAATATTATTAATTATTGTTCAGTATTGTGGTGTTTTTTAGTCATTGCAAAAAATTATGTTGAGATAGGACAATTAAATCTAAATATCAGGACCAAAATACCATAAAATGACCATGTATCTCAATGAATTGACCCACACATGGACTGTTCAGAACAGAATTGACAATTCATAAGCATATAGTCATTTATATTGATATTGTGGACATTATGATTATGATTATAGTGATCAAATATTTTTCCATATTTCCCAGTCTCTAAAGTACTCTAAAGTTTCCACATTTGGTATTTGGTGTTTCCATAGTATGTTACCGTCATCATCTACCATGTAACCCTACGTTCACCGTATCATATATTATATATATCTTACCGGACGTTTTTTCATATCCTCCTCCTCGGTTTCTGGATCCAAAGTGTCTGACTGATGTTCTGGGGGACAGAAGGTTACATGACACCTAGCAGACACCTTCATCCAGGACAATCTCCAAGTAAAGCAGAGAGCACGCTCAACATGGCTTCATTCTTCATGAATGCAAGAAACCTAAATCATAATCTTGCCACAGTGGCTAGAACAGTTCAAACAACAGTGTGTGTGTGTGTATTTGTGTGCATGCGGGCGCGCGCGCGTGTGTGTGTGTGTGTGTGTGTGTGTGCTGTTGACATGGTGGCTTCACATCCCCACCTCAGATCAGGCAATAAATACAACTAAATCCAAATATCCATCGCCTAAATGAATAACACACTCAAATTCTCACTCACCTTCCCATTCCTCTAAAGACGGCAAAATATAGAAAGGAAACAATTTATGAAAAAGAGTTACAAAACAATGCTGTCATGATATGTAGAGAGCATGACTAACGAAGACAGCAGAGGAAGAGTTCTGCATGGTTCTCTGTGCCCTTACCGCTATCCGTGTCCTTTAGTCCGGTCCTCTCGGGTTCTCCGGCCCCAGCTCTTAAGGAGGGCCAAAGACCCCTGACCTGAGCAGGCAAGCGTCCCTCAAAGTGCTCCGTGGAGTGGGGGGGCTGGCTGACTGCTGCCCATGTATACAGCTGCTCTTGCTGCACAGACAAAGTGGTGAGGTGACAGAACAGAAGACTGACCACAGCAAAACAGCAAAAGTCTCTCTTTCTGATCTGGCGACATTTGGTTAGATTGCTGATGCGTTTCTTTTGTTTTTTCTTTCTCTTTTGTTCTAATGGTCGTATTTTCACATAGCTCTAATTGGAAAATGCTGAATAAACGACGGAAAACGACAGACGTGCAGACGTGGTGTCCATGGCACCGAGTTACTGTGTTCACGTGGCTTACATCAAACCTGGCGGTGGTGGTGGTGGTGGTGGTGGTGATGTGTGCAGGGCTGCCCCCCAGCTGTTCCCTGAAGCAGTCCGTGAAGGGGAGGAGGAGGCCCATGGCCAGGATCCTGGAGCACATCCTCTCGGCCTCCTCGGGCTCGGCCTGCTCCTGCTGGGTGAACAGCTTATCCAGGAGGGTCTGGCCTGAGGGGGGGGGGGGGGGGGGGGGGGGGGATTCAACGTGAGACGAGGTAGAGAACAACTGCACAGAACACACCATCCGAAAGCCAAACAGGAAAAGGATAACCAATTTGCGGTATCTTCCTGTTAGTGCAGAGTTCGGAGGGGGAAAAAAAGCGCAGTGGCTGCAATCGGAGACATCTTGCATGTCATTCCTTGTGCCAGTCATTCCTTGTGCACGTCCCACCCAGTGTTTACGTTGAAGTTATTCCTGGTTAAGTTATTCCCAAGCGAGTCTGGACTCACCGCTGAAGACGTCCTGGGGGCCGCAGGCGGGAGCGTGTGCGAGGGACGGGCGTGCGGCGGTGCAGCACAGGGGCTGGCTGCCCCCCCTCAGCCTATCCTCCGAGCCGGCTCCGTAGCCCTCCAAACACTCCCAGGAGCCCTCGCTGTCGTCGCCGGCCCCCCGGCCCCGCAGGCCCCGCTCCAGCTCCAGCTCCTCCGTCCAGTCGGCCGAGAGGCTCAGGGGCCTGGCCAGGCTGCGGGGCCCCTTGCGGCGCTGCACTCTGCGGCGCTCCGTCAGGATCCTGACACACGCACAGAAAACTAATTCAGGGAAAAGCTTTGATTTCCTATCGTCGACACCTACCGTCCTGACCACCGGCAACACCGTGGAGGTGAGACACGTCCCCCTGCCCAGGGGGACGCAGGGGCAGCTGAACGAGGTGTAGAGACAATCAAACTGCGGAGCCCACACTCCAAAATAACTCAAAGGGCCCTACGTTAGAGAAATAGTAATCAAGGGTCCCTCTGGAATGCTACCATGACAGAAAACACTAAGAAATGCCCTGTAGGCTGCCCCTCCGACAGTGACACTGTGAGGTGGATGTGCCCTCTAGACTATGTTACAGACAACACTGAGGTGGATGTGCCCTCTAGACTATGTTACAGACTACACTGTGAGGTGGATGTGCCCTCTAGACTATGTTACAGACAACACTGTGAGGTGGATGTAACCTCTAGACTATGTTACAGACAACACTGTGAGGTGGATGTGCCCTCTAGACTATGTTACAGACAACACTGAGGTGGATGTGCCCTCTAGACTATGTTACAGACAACACTGAGGTGGATGTGCCCTCTAGACTATGTTACAGACAACACTGTGAGGTGGATGTGCCCTCTAGACTATGTTACAGACAACACTGTGAGGTGGATGTGCCCTCTAGACTATGCTACAGACAACACTGTGAGGTGGATGTGCCCTCTAGACTATGTTACAGACAACACTGAGGTGGATGTGCCCTCTAGATTATGTTACAGACAACACTGTGAGGTGGATGTGCCCTCTAGACTATGTTACAGACAACACTGTGAGGTGGATGTGCCCTCTAGACTATGTTACAGACAACACTGTGAGGTGGATGTGCCCTCTAGACTATGTTACAGACAACACTGTGAGGTGGATGTGCCCTCTAGACTATGTTACAGACAACACTGAGGTGGATGTGCCCTCTAGACTATGTTACAGACAACACTGAGGTGGATGTGCCCTCTAGACTATGTTACAGACAACACTGTGAGGTGGATGTGCCCTCTAGACTATGTTACAGACAACACTGTGAGGTGGATGTGCCCTCTAGATTATGTTACAGACAACACTGTGAGGTGGATGTGCCCTCTAGACTATGTTACAGACAACACTGAGGTGGATGTGCCCCCTAGACTATGTTACAGACAACACTGTGAGGTGGATGTGCCCTCTAGACTATGTTACAGACAACACTGTGAGGTGGATGTGCCCTCTAGACTATGTTACAGACAACACTGTGAGGTGGATGTGCCCTCTAGACTATGTTACAGACAACACTGTGAGGTGGATGTGCCCTCTAGACTATGTTACAGACAACACTGTGAGGTGGATGTGCCCTCTAGACTATGTTACAGACAACACTGTGAGGTGGATGTGCCCTCTAGACTATGTTACAGACAACACTGTGAGGTGGATGTGCCCTCTAGATTATGTTACAGACAACACTGTGAGGTGGATGTGCCCTCTAGACTATGTTACAGACAACACTGTGAGGTGGATGTGCCCTCTAGATTATGTTACAGACAACACTGTGAGGTGGATGTGCCCTCTAGACTATGTTACAGACAACACTGAGGTGGATGTGCCCTCTAGACTATGTTACAGACAACACTGTGAGGTGGATGTGCCCTCTAGACTATGTTACAGACAACACTGAGGTGGATGTGCCCTCTAGACTATGTTACAGACAACACTGTGAGGTGGATGTGCCCTCTAGACTATGTTACAGACAACACTGTGAGGTGGATGTGCCCTCTAGACTATGTTACAGACAACACTGTGAGGTGGATGTGCCCTCTAGACTATGCTACAGACAACACTGTGAGGTGGATGTGCCCTCTAGACTATGTTACAGACAACACTGAGGTGGATGTGCCCTCTAGATTATGTTACAGACAACACTGTGAGGTGGATGTGCCCTCTAGACTATGTTACAGACAACACTGTGAGGTGGATGTGCCCTCTAGACTATGTTACAGACAACACTGTGAGGTGGATGTGCCCTCTAGACTATGTTACAGACAACACTGTGAGGTGGATGTGCCCTCTAGACTATGTTACAGACAACACTGAGGTGGATGTGCCCTCTAGACTATGTTACAGACAACACTGAGGTGGATGTGCCCTCTAGACTATGTTACAGACAACACTGTGAGGTGGATGTGCCCTCTAGACTATGTTACAGACAACACTGTGAGGTGGATGTGCCCTCTAGATTATGTTACAGACAACACTGTGAGGTGGATGTGCCCTCTAGACTATGTTACAGACAACACTGAGGTGGATGTGCCCCCTAGACTATGTTACAGACAACACTGTGAGGTGGATGTGCCCTCTAGACTATGTTACAGACAACACTGTGAGGTGGATGTGCCCTCTAGACTATGTTACAGACAACACTGTGAGGTGGATGTGCCCTCTAGACTATGTTACAGACAACACTGTGAGGTGGATGTGCCCTCTAGACTATGTTACAGACAACACTGTGAGGTGGATGTGCCCTCTAGACTATGTTACAGACAACACTGTGAGGTGGATGTGCCCTCTAGACTATGTTACAGACAACACTGTGAGGTGGATGTGCCCTCTAGATTATGTTACAGACAACACTGTGAGGTGGATGTGCCCTCTAGACTATGTTACAGACAACACAGAGGTGGATGTGCCCTCTAGACTATGTTACAGACAACACTGTGAGGTGGATGTGCCCTCTAGACTATGTTACAGACAACACTGTGAGGTGGATGTGCCCTCTAGACTATGTTACAGACAACACTGTGAGGTGGATGTGCCCTCTAGACTATGTTACAGACAACACTGTGAGGTGGATGTGCCCTCTAGACTATGTTACAGACAACACTGAGGTGGATGTGCCCTCTAGACTATGTTACAGACAACACTGTGAGGTGGATGTGCCCTCATGTTAGGAACATTAAGGGGACCTATAGGTTGCCCCTCTGGCACACAGAACCCAGATGGTCTGTGTGAACAACTGGGGCAGCAGACAGCGCCACTTTGCAGCTTCTAAAAGACCTGGCGCTAATCTAGCTGCCCATCATCTTAAAAGGCATTTCCGGGTGGGTGATTGAGCCATCCCGTCTCTCCTGGCTTCACAAAAACATCCGTTACCAATATCATTTGTCAAAACAACTTCCTCGTACCGAAGAGCATTTAGCTCGAGAGTGCTCTCACCACAAAGGTAAACAATAGCAACATAGCATTTTGGTCTTTTGGAATTAATACTGAGTTTGTGGACAAAGAAACGGTGAACCGCCATACAAGCACTATGAAAAATGTCTCATCACAAAGACCACAGTTCTACTGCTGTTCAAATCCATGACGAACGGGCTCACATGAAATACTTTAAGGCAGAATCGGTACAACAAAGTGATTTTAAGAAATTACATTGGTATATTGATGTTTTAGTTACGATGGTTTGATCACATACAGTATCTTTTAAACCCTTACTGTTACTTAAAATAAATAACAATAATAAACTTTATTATAGGAATTAATAAAGTGTGTTTTGAACTAGACAGTACTATGGCTTTAGCACAGTAGTATTTGTGGCTGGTTTGATGTTATTTTGGAAAATTGGGAATAAGAAAAATAACTCTCATCATAAATGCCACTAAATGGCCTGCAATACACTCTAGCCATTCTTCAAAAAACCATTAATCTATTAATAACCCACGTTAAACAAACTTATTGACAGTTTCACCTCCATTTGTGTGCATTTATTTCCAATGACTTGAATAGATCATAGATATTGTAATTACAACCTGGCTTCCTGTACTCATCCAACCAAACCTTCTTTGCTTGGTCCGCTGCTAGTATGAGCTTTGTTAAGTTATAGTGTAACCCTGATCTGCCCAATACGCTTGAATCAACCAATCAACTTCAATGCATTTAAAGCTCGGCAAGAATAGAGCAGAAAATAGTTTTTAACTTGACAACCAAAAAAATGTCCCTTCCCCCCCTACCTGCCTGCACCTTTGAAATGAGGAAGACAACTGAATGCATTTTAGTTTGGTGCAAGCCAAAGAGAAGAGAGGGAGCGGGGCCCCACGTACCTGTGGACCTGACTGTGGCCCCTGCGGGGCGACTGGGGGCTCTGCGACGGAGACAGGCCAGGGGAGGGGCCCGGAGAGCTGAGCTGCCGCGTGGTGGTTTTGATGTAGGAGGGGAAGATGGGGGGGTAGGGTTTGACGCACGAACCAAGTGAGAAATAGCTAGGAGCTGAACACGTAGACATCTTTAGGAGCCGTGCGGATAACGTGGGGCTCTCTTGTGGGGGCCACTGACTCGGGGCCCGCCTGTGCTGGGGAACAGGAGCGAAGGCGCAGGCGCTGCTGAAACATTGTTGTTGTGACTCAGCACTCAGACACTCCGACAGAGACTCTACACTGGTCCCCGTGACAACGGGGCCGCCCCCCTCTGGCGAGGATCTCTCCGAGATCAAGCCCTCGATTGGCTTATCGCTCTTAGAGTCTTCTTCACCACGGCCATCTGCAGAACAACTAGGTCCATCCAGAACAATCTGGACCTCCTCAACTCTCCTCTCAACGCTTATTTCCCCTCCCTCCTCCTGAACGGGAGGTTCAACGACACTCTCGAATGACGCTGGGAGATCAGGAGGGTCGTTACCTCTTGCTGTCGTCTCGGCAACCAAGCTTCCCAAAGCAGCGCCATTGTCTGCTGTGGGGATGGATGAATGAGAAGAGGTGTGCGCCACCAAAACGCACCAGTCCTTCTGTCCCGATAAGGCCTCAGGGTCCTCCAGTACACTCTGTGTCGCCTCCTCTCCATGTACGCCATCCCACTGCTTTATCCCCACCTGCCCCCCCCCTCCCCCTCCCTCTGGCTCCGCTACAGCGAGAGGAAGACAAGGATGTGGAGGCAGGCCGTTTTGCCTGGCAGAGCTCGGTGGCCTCCCGGTGTCTAGGAATGACAGCGCGTCCGAGCCCAGCTCTAACTCTGGGCTCAGACCGCTTGGTCGCCCTCCGTCCTCTGGCCCATTCTTCGGTCCTCCGGCGTACTTCTGCTTCAGGCTGCTGCGCTCTCGCCCTCCCCTGGGTTCGGAGGTCAGCTGTACCCCGTTGTGCTTCTGTTGCTGCTGGAGCCTGATGGCCAGCTGGATGTCCGCGAGGAGGTCCTCCTGGTCCGTGGCTGAGTGAAAGCTGTAGATGTCCGTGTCGGACCCCGAGCTGGCCCACTTCGGCCCGCCTTCCCCCGCGGGGGAGACCGGCTCGGCGGGGGCTTTGCGTGTGCCGACCTCTACAGACTCTGCGCCAGCCCCGCTCTTTGGGCCGTCGTCGCTTCTCCTCCCCCCCGCCAGCGGCCTGCGGTGCACGCCGGCGTCTGCGTTGGACGGGCCGCTATCGGCGGACAGGTCTGGCGTTTTGGTGCCCTGGGACGGCGCACTGTCCAGCTCGTCCTGTTGCCATGCCAACACATCCTCCTTGGAGCCCGCGCCGCCTTTCCCCTTAAGGTTGCTCTTTCTCTTGCGGATAGAGAAGACGGACGCCTTGGGCTCGGATTTGTTTTTCTTCTTAGCTGGCCATGTGCCCGGCTCCTCGCCTCCGCCCCCCCCTCCTTTCCCTTCATTTCTGCCCAGAGATTTCTTGCCTCTTTTCGTCTTGTCTCCCCCTCCTTCTCTCCATCCCTCGTCTATGGCGGTGTTGCTTCCTTCCCCCGATGACGCGGCGGCTGCAGCTTTCCTCTGTTTGGCCTCCTGGTTGCCCATGTCGCTGGGAGGCTGCTCCCCTCTCAAGCCATGCCGCGGTGGAGAGCCGCTCCCATCGCTGGCGAATGTTGCACCTTGCTCTGAACTGCGCTTGAGGCTGATGGAATAACGCTGGTGCTGGTTATTGTTGTCTTTTCCTCCCCCGTCCGTGCGATTTCGTTTTTTTTCTTTTCCCTTTCTGGTGATAAGGGGCGGAGAGGTGGCGACGTGGATGCTGATGCAGCCCAGATGGTGCGTTGCATTTGCTGGCAGAGGCTCCTCCTCCCCGCTCTCTCCTCCACTCGCCTGTCTTCTCTCCCTCCTCCCGTTCCCCCTTTGCCAGCCCTTTTGCCTAGCGGAGTGACGCGAGATGCGCACCCCCTGGGACAAGGCGCTGATTACTGGAGCAGCGGCCGCTCTGCGTCTGCGCGGAGCTCAGCCCTGGGTACTGAGCAGGCTGAGGGAGGGGGCTGGGGGGGGGGGGGGGGGGGCTGGGGCCCAAAGGGGGGAGAGAGAGAGAGAGGAGAGAGAGAGAAGAGGAGAGAGAGAGCGAGGAGAGAGAGAGAAGAGGAGAGAGAGAGAGAGAGCAAGGAGAGAGAGAGAGAGGGACAGAGAGAGGGGAGGGGGGAGAGGGGAGAGGGGAGAGAGAGAGAGCCTCTCCAATGACTGGCAAAGTGGAGACAATCTTAACTGAGAAGCAGGTCTGAAAGAGAAATCAAAGCAGAGTGAGACAGGAGGGTGAGAAAGGAGAGCATAAGAGACAACATTGGGGGGGGGGGGGGGGGGGGGAGTGCTGATGCTGTTTGCTAATGCGGTGGTGCACTGTCTTTGGGGGTGCAGGGTCTGAAACGGAGGGTGGGGGTGGCTGTGAGGAGAGGGATGGGGGATGGCATGTTGAGAGAGGTGGGGGATGGGAGCCCTAGCACCAGACTGAAGCCAGCTCTGGTGTGGACTCTGTCATACCGGGTACTGTATGGTAGTCTCTTCCGCTGGCTCAGCCTGTCATAGCGGGCTCTTTCCTGAAGGGGGCTCTCCGGGTACTGTATGGTAGTCTCTTCCGCTGGCTCAGCCTGTCATAGCGGGGTCTTTCCTGAAGGGGGCTCTCCGGGTACTGTATGGTAGTCTTTTCCGCTGGCTCAGCCTGTCATAGCGGGCTCTTTCCTGAAGGGGGCTCTCCGGGTACTGTATGGTAATCTCTTCGCCTGCTCAGCCTGTCATAGCGGGCTCTTTCCTGAAGGGGGCTCTCCGGGTACTGTATGGTAATCTCTTCGCCTGCTCAGCCTGTCATAGCGGGCTCTTTCCTGAAGGGGGCTCTCCGGGTACTGTATGGTAGTCTCTCCTTCCTGCTCAGCCTGTCGTAGCGGGCTCTTTCCCGAAGGGGGCTCTGGTGAAGCACTCCTCCTTCATCTTTTGGCACTTAACATAAAAATAATTATTGGTTTATATGTTCAAATTGTTAGAGCTGCCTGTACTTAACTCAGTTATAATTGTACTATATAACTGGTAATGATTGGTATTTTAGTTATGTACATTCAGTATTTTTCAGTTACTGTGGTGGTACTTTCATATTTAATACATACACCTCTTCCAAGTATTTTCTGTCAACATTTTGGATCATTTAATTAGTACAATCAAGAGGTAGAAGTAATTATCAATGTAGCTACATTGTCTGGACTGCTGGGGGGAAATGCCCAGCCAAATCAGCATTATGCCTGTAACTACCCAGAGACAGACATAAGACATAGCACTCGCTCGGGCTGCACTATGGATTCCCCTCTTCGAAAGTAGACCTATTTTAAACAACACGCTCAAAAGCGTGCAGCACAGCAGTCTGCAGGTAATGGAGCTAGCCATGGTGCTGATCTGTCAGCTATTATTTAGTCATTGCGCAGCTGCTTTTATCTAAAGCGACTCACAGTGGTCTCATAAACATGTCATTAAGAAACAGGTAGATGTTAGGCATCTTAAGGATGCCCACACAGGTAGGCTGCAGATATTGAGGATGGAACCCTGTGCCTTTCATCTGGAGGTGAATCTCCCTAGCCACTATGCTGTGCTACCTCCCATCTGGAGTCCAGCAGAGTGTGGCAGCTGGAGGTGTTTGGGTATCACTGCTGCTGCCCGTTCACATCTTCTAAAAAGAACATTCCAAATGTAAGCAATTGAGTCCCACGTCAGACAAAAGTCTGGCTTTGAGTGATAATCTAAGTCAACTCTATTAGCAACTACAAAGGCCCATGGCCAGTTGTTTGTCGAATATACAAGCAAGCACTGCAACTGTGTCCCTTCAGTGGCAACACATAGGCTCCGGTAGAATAGTCAAGAGTTACACCCTATGTCTTTTCCTAACCACCTTTCCTGGACCTTGATGGATAACATCCTGTGGTCATGATCAGGAAAAGACAACCGCGGTACTGAGAGAATCTGACAGCAGTTAGGTAATCATGCGACGATGTTGTCATGTTTATCTTTTGTTTTAGTGAACTGCTGAATGGTGCGGCACATTTAGGCCTACTGGATGGCCTCTTTAGGCCATCCTCTACATGAGGGAATTTTCTCCTTCCCTCATGTAGAGGATGGCCCAGTGTAGCCTACGCTAAAGGAGACAAGACAGGAACCATTGAAACACCTTTCATTAGCATTAAGATAATTCTACCAGCTCTTATCATGGCTGCCCCTTAGGCACGCCCAGCTCACATCACTCAGTTAGGAACGTTCCTATGAGACCAGGTGGTGCACTAAGGCCTTGTTAAATAGACAATGCCAACTTGGGCCCCTCACCCAGAGATTTGCTTTTCAAGTGTATCCGACAAGATACTAATAGTTAAAAAAAAAAAAGACAAAGAGTTGCAATCCAAGATCGGTTTATTTTATAACAGTACAGACAATTACTGCAAGAATGAATTCAAGAGTCCTAAAATAGGGTTGTCTGACACAGGCAATTAACATATAAAGGGGGGTTGACCGTGGTCCGCCTGCAATTGGGGTTACTTACTATTAGGGAGCACCCAACCAGAACCTTGTTGATGATCGAAAGGAAACGCAAAGTAAGTTACACACATTATTAGGCAGAACAACAAATGGTGAAGGTGTATAAACTCACTCACAACCAAATCAAAACTTGTAAGTACAAAACAAAGCAAGGAAACATACAAGCAATGATGATGAACAATGAACACTGAGACAGCCAGCTATTATTGCTAACTGGTTTGCTAACAGGTCTAACTCAAATGACATGATAAAATATAATGCAATAAAATATAATATTGCATTATATTATAAAATATAATATAACGCAATAAAATAGAATGCAATAAAATAAAATATTACAATGCCACCCGGAACGTTTTGTCGTTTATTGTCGGTTGTCGGACATGTTTTCATGGTACACCGGGTAGAACGCGCAAGAGAGGTAAGCGAGTGTAGTAGCTAAAACATGTACTTTATCATGGATATTAAAAGTTTACCTTTAATTCTGCTATGATCTGCACACAACACATCTTTGTGGGTTTCAATATGATGGCTTTAAAATACAGACATTTTCCTTTTCTCCTCTTTACTATAACTTAGTAGGGATGTCATGTTCGTCAACCTTAACCAAAAAAAAAACCTGACATCCCTTCTATAGTAAAGATTGCATGTACTGTAAAATAATTTCATCCTTCACGTGTACAATGTGTTTCTAACCCATACGTAATGGTTTCGAGTCGTGGCATATTGTGTTACCCGGGGCACTCGACTCTAGATAGACGACATGCAGTCATTGGCCACAGAAGCGGAGGTCCCTGCGGCTGTGGGTCGTTGTGTCCGCACCCTCAACTCCTCCTCGGACACCGGAGAGCTGATCTCCGCTCTCCGGACCCTCAACGATCTCATGGCCGACGTGCCGTGCGGTGTTGCCAGCGCGGAGTTCAAGAGCTCCTACTACACACGCACTCTCCAAGCCCTGATCGGCAGAATCAACGCAGACTGGGTGCAGAAGCTGACGGCAGCCCAGCGCAGGGACTTGTGGGATGGCTTGTTCCTCCACGGTCCTCCAGAACAGGCTCTGCTGGTCTTGACAGATGGTTTGGGGACGCTGAGGTGGGTCTTGGTGGTTTTAACGTCGTGGATGACGTCTGTGTGTGCTTATTATTTATTTAAATCTATTTTTATTTATAAAGCGCTTTTCAAGACATTGAAATACAATTGAAGGAGCAAATAAAAACAAGACTCAAAAACGAAACAAATGCCAATAAAAACAAATTATTCAAAATGTACCCATCAGCCCTAGCGCCGGGAGGGACCACCTGGTCCACATCTTGGAGGCGTTCCTCGGGAGCGGGGGTCTGGATCGGTTGCTGTGGTCCTACTGCCAGGGCCAGGGTCCCCGCGACTCCCCCCAGCTCAGAGAGGCCCTGCTGGGGCGTCTGGCGGGGCTGCCCGACCTCACAGCCAACCGGCTCCACCCCCACAACCGGGAGCTGTTCCTCCCGGAGAGATACTGCCCCCTGCTGGCCACCGCCCTGCTCTACGCCCTGGAGAACACCTGCCAAGCGCTGAGAAGTGTGTGTGTGTGTGTGTGTGTGTGTGTGTGTGTGTGTGTGTGTGTGTGTGTGTGTGTGTGTGTGTGTGTGTGTGGGGGGGGGGGGGGGGGGGGGGGGGGGGGGGGGGGTGGTGGTGTGTGTGTGTGTGTGTGTGTGTGTGTGTGTGTGTGTGTGTGTGTGTGTGTAACACCTGTGTCTTGTCCCACCAGACGGCTGTGACTGCTCCCTGGTGTTTGTGGCCCAGGTGCTCGGTAAAGTGTGTATCCATGGAAACGGTGGTGAGTAGACCACAGAGACTCGAGTCTGGTCCAAGACGTTGGAGCTTGAGTAGGGATTTCTGAACGGGAAGTGTATCTTGACTGGAGCTTCCTGTGTGTGGGTCCTCTCCGCCCCCCCAGCGCTGGTGTTAGGGGTGCTGGCGCCTCGCCTGTCTCTCTGCACGCGCTCAGACCTGGTGTGGCAGCGTGTGAGCTGGAAGCTGATGGAGAATGTTCCGGATCGCTGGCTTGAGCCCGTGGTCAGTGGGATGGCGCTGGCCATTGGCAGGTAGGGAGGCAAACTTGCAACCTGTGGCTGAACGTTCCACAATTCAATGCAACACACAATACACAAAAATACACACCGAAGTACATTACACAATACACCAACTATGTGCATCCACAGGGCCATACTGGTCACTGATGTACAGAATACCTTTGTACAGATATGTTAACATGGTCGCTAGATGTACTGGTTAGGCCAGAAGAAGACACTGTGTTCTCTGCAAATCCTTTTCTAAACGGCTCCTCTTTCCCTCTCTGTTTGAGTCAACAAATATTTCATTAGAATATTCCTTAGTGAGTAAGGTCAGGTGACCAAACCTGACCTTACTCACTACCAGACCTCATCTCCTCTCACCTTACCTGATTCACTACCAGAGCTCATCTCCTCTCACCTTACCTTACTCACTACCAGACCTCATCTCATCTCCTCTCACCTTACCTTACTCTTACCAGACCTCATCTCCTCTCACCTTACCCACTACCAGACCTCATCTCCTCTCACCTTACCCACTGCCAGACCTCATCTCCTCTCACCTTACTCACTACCAGACCTCATCTCCTCTCACTTTACCTTACTCACTACCAGACCTCATCTCCTCTCACCTTACTCACTACCAGACCTCATCTCCTCTCACCTTACTCACTACCAGATCTCATCTCCTCTCACCTTACCCACTACCAAACCTCATCTCCTCTCACCTTACCTTACCCACTACCAGACCTCATCTCCTCTCACCTTACTCACTACCAGACCTCATCTCCTCTCACCTTACTCACTACCAGACCTCATCTCCTCTCACCTTACCTTACCCACTACCAGACCTCATCTCCTCTCACCTTACCTTACTCACTACCAGACCTCATCTCCTCTCACCTTACTCACTGCCAGACCTCATCTCCTCTCACCTTACCTTACTCACTACCAGACCTCATCTCCTCTCACCTTACCTTACTCTTACCAGACCTCATCTCCTCTCACCTTACCCACTACCAGACCTCATCTCCTCTCACCTTACCTTACCCACTACCAGACCTCATCTCCTCTCACCTTACCCACCACCAGACCTCAACTCCTTGCATCATACCAGAGCTCAGCTTACCATAAGACAGCTTAGCTAGCATCACTTGACTTCCTCTGAGAGTGAACCTGACCCGTGTGCCATGTGGTCCTCTGTCTCCCAGACCTGCAGCTCTGTCCAGGGTGCTGGGGAACCTGGTGCTGAAGAACAAGAAGGCTGAGTTCCTCCTGACACACAAGATGCTGCTGCTGCAGTATCACCACCAGGTCAGACTCCATTACACCACCCTGTCTCTCTCTGTCTGTCTCTCTCTCACACCTGCTGCTGTAGTATCACCACCAGGTGAGACGCCATTACACCACCCTGTCTCTCTCTCTGTCTGTCTCACACCTGCTGCTGCAGTATCACCACCAGGTGACACGCCATTACACCACCCTGTCTCTCTCTGTTTGTCTCTCACACCTGCTGCTGCAGTATCACCACCAGGTGAGACGCCATTACACCACCCTGTCTCTCTCTCTCTGTCTGTCTCTCACACCTGCTGCTGTAGTATCACCACCAGGTGAGACGCCATTACACCACCCTGTCTCTCTCTGTCTGTCTCTCTCTCACACCTGCTGCTGCAGTATCACCACCAGGTGAGACGCCATTACACCACCCTGTCTCTCTCTGTCTGTCTCTCTCTCACACCTGCTGCTGCAGTATCACCACCAGGTGAGACGCCATTACACCACCCTGTCTCTCTCTCTCTGTCTGTCTCTCACACCTGCTGCTGTAGTATCACCACCAGGTGAGACGCCATTACACCACCCTGTCTCTCTCTGTCTGTCTCTCATACCTGCTGCTGCAGTATCACCACCAGGTGACACGCCATTACACCACCCTGTCTCTCTCTGTCTGTCTCTCATACCTGCTGCTGCAGTATCACCACCAGGTGACACACCATTACACCACCCTGTCTCTCTGTCTCTGTCTGTCAGGATGTCATGCATAAAACAGAATGTTTTGTTGACTGGACTGAAGGGTGGTGCTGGACTGGACTGATGGGTGGTGTTGGACTGGACTGATGGGTGGTGTTGGACTAGACTGATGGGTGGTGTTGGACTGGTGGGTGGTGTTGGACTAGACTAATGACTGGTGTTGGACTAGACTGATGGGTGGTGTTGGACTAGACTGGTGGGTGGTTTTGAACAGGTGGGTGGTGTTGGACTGGACTGATGGGTGGTGTTGAACTGGTGGGTGGTGTTGGACTGGACTGATGGGTGGTGTTGAACTGGTGGGTGGTGTTGGACTAGACTGATGGGTGGTGTTGGACTGGTGGGTAGTGTTGGACTAGACTGGTGGGTGGTGTTGGACTAGACTGGCGGGTGGTGTTGGACTGGACTGATGGGTAGTGTTGGACTAGACTGGCGGGTGGTGTTGGACTGGACTGATGGGTGGTGTTGAACTGGTGGGTGGTGTTGGACTAGACTGGTGGGTGGTGTTGGACTGGTGGATGGTGTTGGACTGATGGCTGGTGGTTCCCTACAGACGGCCGTATTGAGGACCATCCTGGGATACCTGGCAGCCGACAGAGAGAGAAGACCTCTGCTCTTACAAGTGAGACGCACGCACGCACGCACGCACGGCAGATTCCCACCGTGGCGCTTCTACCAACATGGCCCCCAAATCATCCCCCGGTCTCTGATTGGATAGTTTAATTCGTAAATCTGCGTGAATATGTGTAATGTGTGTGTAGGTATTGA
Source organism: Lota lota (assembly GCA_026745465.1). Classification (NCBI taxonomy): domain Eukaryota; kingdom Metazoa; phylum Chordata; class Actinopteri; order Gadiformes; family Lotidae; genus Lota; species Lota lota. The sequence goes on from JACYXH010000047.1 coordinate 3,030,468, forward strand.
GGAGTGTGTGTCAGGCGTGGTCCAGCCCCAGCTCGGTTAGGAACACTCCTGTAGAACAGCAGCTCTATGTCAGCAGGGTCCTGCTGCTGTCTGCCTCCCTGCTCAGAGGAGAGGAGATAACACTGCTACGCTGTGGTACACACACACAGACAGACAGACACTTTATATATATATATATATATATAATAAATAATGAACTGTGCTTTCATACCTTATAAATCAAAGCTCTGCTCTCTCTCTCTCTCTCTCTCTCTCTCTCTCGCTCTCTCTCTCTCTCTCTCTCTCTCTCTCTCTCTCTCTCTCTCTCTCTCTCTCTCTCTCTCTCTCTCTCTCTCTCTCTCTCTCTCTCTCTCTCTCTCTCTCTCTCTCTCTCTCTCTCTCAGAGCTGCTGCAGTGCATGCTGGGAGGTATGCAGTCCCACCTGGACAGTGGTGTGGTGCGGCTGCGGAGGCTGGGCATGGTGGTGGGCGAGTGTCTCAGCTCCTGTATGGACCTTAATGGCACCAAGCTAGCCTTTGAGGTAACCGCTAGCTAGGTGCTAACGGCTAGCTAGGTGCTAACTAATAGCTAGGTTATTCTCAAGCTAGGGTTATGATGATGTGTATGCGGGCAAGATCAGTGTGATGATGATGATGATTAAGGTGTTAGCATAAGCAGGATGATGAGGATGAAGGTGACGTGTGTTAGTTTGAGAGGATGAAGATGATTGTGTTGTGTTAGTTTGAGCGGGATGAGGAAACGGAGGAGCTACGGTCGCTAATGACTCCCCAGGAGGGAGAGGAGTCGGATCCCGAGCCTGACGAAGGGTCAGTAAACATTCCTTTACATATTTAATATGCCAGAAGTTAGATGTGTGCTGATTCTTGTTGTGATATTATGTATTAGAATAACTTCCTGTCCAGATGTGACTCCGCCCCCCAGGGAGTCTCCAACGCACCCCGAGCAGGAGAAGCCAGCGGCAGAGCCAGACTCTGACCTGGACAGGTAACCTTACCTGCTCGCCACAGCCTCACCTGTACAGGTGACTCTTAGCCTCGCCGAGCCAGCTTCAATCTTGGCAGCTCACTTCCAGTTTTGCCTTGAGATAGCGACACGGCAGCGTTGCGCGGGCAGCTAGGCTCGGCGAAACATTCAGTTTTAGCTTACATACTTAACCTGATCTTTACCAGGAAGTGTTCATCGCTCTTGATGGAAGATGGGATTTCTTGTCTCTGTGCAGTGACGATGACCTCACCCCGTACGACATGTCCTGTGACCAGGAGATGAGCAAAGCCACACCCCCTCGCTACCTGAGCGACTGCCTGGACGGTATCAGGGTTTTCATACATCCTAAAATATATTTTCAGTACTTCCAATATGTAGCCCATCCATATTTGACCACCAGGTGTGATGTTGCTTGGCCAGCCAAATACAGTGGACTGTACCAACCGGTAGACTGATCTGTCCATCAGTCCCACCTATGGTGTCACGTGAGGGTCGATTTTGAAACGTTTTGCCATGGCTAGTCGACCTGACATCTGGTGGAAAAATAGGATCTCTAGCGACGTCTGCGGTACGAGCCAGTTAGACGTGGCTCCTGTTGTCTGTTCACTGTGTGGAAGCAATGCTGTCTCCCCCCCCCCCCCCCCCCCCCCCCCCCAGCCCTGCAGACCTCAGACGACGCGGAGCGCGTGGAGCTCAGTCTGAGAGCCGCCGAAGGTCTGGTGAGGAAGAACATCTCCACGACCAGAGAGGTCAGAACCCACTGGAACCCACTATAACCCACTGGAACCCACTAGAACCCACTGGAACCCACTAGAACCCACTAGAAGTCCCTGGGTTTACGGAGCGCAATATCAGTCACAGACACACAGTTATATGTGTGTGTGTGGGTGTGTATGTGTGTATACACGCGCACATGCATGCTCACACACACACACACACACACACACACACACACACACACACACACACACACACACACACACACACACACACACACACACACACACACACACACACACACACACACACACACACACACACACACACAGTCGCTGACATTCTTGATTTCAAACGTAAACAAATGAATACCCTGACTAATGGATCTATTATTAACAAACTAAATGCATCTGTAATTATTTATTTAGATAGTATATGATCTAAATCTACAACACCTGCATGTGTACTGTAAATATTGTAATTTAATTGTAATAAAGTGTGAGTGTGTGTGTGTGCAGGTCAGCATCCAGATGACCAAGGTTCTGCTCCACATGGAGGACCGGTTCAGCACGCCAGGGTTCCTCTCCCTCAGACACGCCACCATGGTCGCCCTCGCTGTTACCGACTCTATTCCTGTAAGGGATTACCTACACTATCTAACCCTAACCTACACTATCTAACCCTAACCATCCACCGACTATCCCTGTAAGAGAACACTGTCTAACCCTAACCATCCACCGACTATCCCTGTAAGAGAACACTATCTAACCCTAACCATCCACTGACGATCCCTGTAAGAGAACACTGTCTAACACTAACCATCCACCGACTACCCCTGTAAGAGAACACTGTCTAACCCTAACCATCCACCGACTATCCCTGTAAGAGAACACTATCTAACCCTAACCATCCACTGACTACCCCTGTAAGAGAACACTGTCTAACCATCCACTGACTACCCCTGTAAGAGAACACTATCTAACCCTAACCATCCACTGACTACCCCTGTAAGAGAACACTGTCTAACCCTAACCATCCACCGACTACCCCTGTAAGAGAACACTGTCTAACACTAACCATCCACTGACTACCCCTGTAAGAGAACACTGTCTAACCATCCACTGACTACCCCTGTAAGAGAACACTGTCTAACCCTAACCATCCACCGACTACCCCTGTAAGAGAACACTATCTAACCCTAACCATCCACCGACTATTCCTGTAAGAGAACACTATCTAACCCTAACCATCCACTGTCTAACCCAACGGACACTCAGCCCAGGGCTCTGGTACTGCTGCGTTACGCCCCCATCAGTGACACGTCAACGCCCAGTTAATGTGCTCCACAGGCAGCGTCAGCAAACACTTAAGCTATTCATTTGTGCATGGAAAACAGTCCATGCACTTCAGTGTGTGCTAGAATGATGTCATAGCTGGAGGGGGAAAGGGGTGCGTTGACCAGCGTTCACCGTCCGGGATTGAAGCCCTGCGATCGTTGTTGTTTTGAAGGTGCCGTTGGGTCGGACCGCGTCCGATGTCTGTGGAGAACCTTCCGTTGATTGTTACGACAGCGTTTCCCTAAAGGAAACCTAAAGGTCGACGTACCGCTCATAGACGCACAGCGCTCAACGGCCCCGGTCGAGCGGAGGGGTAACTTAACTACCCTCCAGCGACTGGATCCCGTTGTGCTAACCCGTACTAGTCACTCGACTACCGCTAATGCACATGCTAGTGATCTGTCCGTTCTCTAGCTGCTCTGCTGTACTTTGTTCCGTCGATTTGATTAAACTAACCAGCAGTGTTGGTTTTCTCCTGGACAGGTGGCAAAGTATCTGACCACAGAGTTCTACTCTCTCAACTACAGCCTCCGCCAGCGCCTGGACATGCTGGAGGTACGACAAAACGGCCCCTTTTTCTGCTGTTGGAGCCCTTAGAACCTGGTAGTCCAACTGGTTCAATGGGGTCCTCCTGGTGTTGGTATTAGGCAGGTCTTTGCCTCTAGAGACCACTTACACATTCAGTTTCTCTCCGCAGATCAGTCTGGCCTTGAGGCTGTTGAAAGCCTCTTCCAAGAATTACTAAATGATAGGACCAATCAGCGCTAAGGGGAGGGACTTTCGGTTCACTAGACAGCAAGAAGGTCCGCACTCTGCCGAACTTACAGAAAACAATGGCGGCGCCCGAGCAAAGTGTAGCGAGCAACAGTTTTATAGTATATAAGTATACATAGTTAATGAATGTGATTGGCTGGAGTTTTGTGAACAGCACAAGGCCCCGTCCAAATGAGGAAATAGATTGCTGCCCAGCAAAGGCCATATATTCATTGCAAATGCAAACTTGAATATCTGAATATCTTGAATATAGTTGGTCCCGCGAGGCTCGGATAGTCCAGTGAATCGTAACAAAAGGCTCTGGGTTCGAACCCCAATTTCTGAAGTCTACTTGCAGGCATCCTAGAGCAAGTTGCCTTAACCCTTACATGCTTCTTAATGACATGTATCTGAAATCACTAAGTCACTTTGGATGTTCGAAATAAGCGTCCGCTAAATTACTCTATAGTAAATGATGAATTATGAACTAGTGAATAATTATGAATCATCATTTATGAATAAATGATGAACTAGTAAATGATTAATTCAAATAATATCATCTTTATGTACTGTATTATCAGGTGCTGGCCATGTCCGCCCAGGAGCTCTCTCAGCCAATCAGAGCCGGGGAGGCTCCGACCGAGAGGCTTGCTCTGGTCTCGGAAGTGACCTCATATCCTGGAGAAGACCCGATCCACTGGCGACAGGTTGTAGAGCGACGGATCCAGGGCAAGACGAGGCGTATCAGCAAGGTGATTCACACACGCCTATCGGCTACTAGACCTGAGCAGACCAGACTAGTCCTACACAGATGTGTTTCTGTGATGACCACAGGGGGATCTTTATCACAAATAGGTTATTCAGGACTCTTAGTTTACGTTCAGTTATGTCTATGTCGCGTTTATATGTGTATATATAGTATTTATTTCTGTGTATTAAGAAGGGTGTGGGGTGTGTTGCTTGGTGTCCATGGGGTCAGGTCTGTTCTGGAGGAATCAGGTCTGTGTCTGGCTGTCATTCATTGTCTGGGGTGGTCAATGCACCTCACCCTGATCCTCCCCTTGCTCTCTCTCTCTAACAGGGAGTCACACGACCTCCGGCTAAGGTGACTGCTAACCGCTACGCCCCTGTGGCCGGACACTTCTTCTTCCCCCTGCTGCAGAACCACGACAGGTAAGAGCTCTCCAGGTGTGTTCTGATACCGGCCGAACACACATCTGTACACACACTACAGTCCCCTGAACATCCACCTTTACCTCCAATAGGCCTCAGGTGACCTTTGACCTTTTGGGCAGCGACCACCTGGTTCTTGGACGACTCATCCACACCCTGGGACTCCTGGTGCACCTGGCGGTCAACGCTCCGGTAACCAGCCTAACCCCACTCCCCACCCTAACCCCAACCCCACCCTAACCCCAACCCCACCCTAACCCCACTCCCACCCTAACCCCAGCCTAACCCCACTCCCCACCCTAACCCCACTCCCACCCTAACCCCACTCCCACCTTAACCCTACCCTAACCCCACTCACACCCTAACCCCACCCTAACCCCACACAGCCCTCATGTTCCCCCTACAGATGTTGGACGAATTATAAAAACGTATTGAAGTGTCATTAGCATGACTGCCCACTGGGGGGTGCTACATTCACACACAAAACAATAATATAGTATATTTTCGTAGATAAACAGTTTAGGTATTTAATTTAACTGTACGATTTTCTTGTTTTTTGTGCTCTTTGATCAAGTCTTATCTGTTGTTCATATATATTAAACATATATTACAAAAACATTACATATCCTGCCCTGTAAAATATTTAAACCACTATTTGTTTTGTTTTCCTGTTTGCAGCAAGAAAACAGCGATTGTATTCTGTGCTCTTTTCTATTCAGTTTATTGTATTTTGTTCTACTCTGTTCTGTCCCTTTTGTTTGCTTGTAGGTTGCGCCTCAGATGGCCCGAGCCTTGCTAGACTTCGTTTGGGCGCTGCGATACCATGCCGACCAGTAAGTAGGTGTAGATGTGATGGAGGGTGTACAGGCTCTTGCTACGGCGACCTCCAGCCTTGTCTTACTGTCAGTTGACCTGAACTCTCTCTCTGTAATAGGATGGTGAGGCGAGGCGTCCTCTTCGCTGTCTGCTCCGTTTTTCTGTGCATGCCCAGTGAGAGCCTGCTGCTGGAGCTCAGCGAGCAGCTGTTTGAGACCCGCGCATGGCTAGCAGGTAAACGCTAGCTTAGACCTCCATGTTTTTATCAGAGCCTGGCTAGCAGGTAAACGCTAGCTTAGACCTCCATGTTTTTATCAGAGCCTGGCTAGCAGGTAAACGCTAGCTTAGACCTCCATGTTTTTATCAGAGCCTGGCTAGCAGGTAAACGCTAGCTTAGTCAAGTCACAAGTCACTCAAACACTCAAACCCTGCCTGGCAGGTAAACCTTCAGCAAGCTGTTAAACATGCTAACAGGTAAAGGCTAAGTTAGCTATTTACCATGCTAGCTGGTAAAGCTACCAGGTAACGGCTCAGGGATTGTTCATATCTGGCCTGAGACCTCAGACTGCAGCTGCTAGACATCAGAAAGTGACCTCCCCACTTTGCAGGCACATAGACACACACACACACGCGCGCGCCCAGCTGCAGCTGCAGCAAAGACTTCTGGGAAATGAAGAGTGCCCCAGGATGTCCTGTGCAGACCAGCAGTGACGTGATTAGCTCTTCTTCCGTTAGATTCACCCGATTTATATTCTTACCTTGAACGCTCCAGGGATCACATCCTCACTGTTAAATGAAAGGGAAAGAGATGATTCAGTCAGGAAATTACCAGAATAACTATTTGACTATTAAGTCATAGCACATACTTCTCTCTCCAGAGTTACTGGCAGTGAATTCAGATACATGTAATTAAGGAGCAGGTAGGGGTTAGGCATCTGGCTCTAGGTAGGATGCTTACTTTTAACTTTAAGAACAACAGTTATTATTAGTTGATATTATAGTATACTATATACTTTTTAAAGAATGTTTTGAGTTAGACCCAGAAAAATGCCTGTCCTGTTTAGTCTCTGCTGGCCTGACCGAGTGTATGAACTATATCAAAATACTCCTATCTCTCTCTAGATGTGGCTGAAGCCGATACAGATGCAGACTGCAGGAGTCTGGCCGTTCAGAGCCTCGTTCTCCTGGAGAAGCATCTGAAGAAACAGCTGGAGGCTCCATGAACCTCACGCCTTGACCTGGAGGACCTATGACCCCCACAAGGTGTCCAGGACGGGTTGGTCAGCTGAAATGATCTGAAATACGGACAGTTGAATGTGGAAGAGAACTGTGGTACTATTTGAGGAAGAGCTCTTTGCTCTGTGGAAATAACTTTATTTTTTGTACAGTAAAAAAAAAACATACCATAATACTGAACTGTTTGCTTTGATACACAACACTTGGCTGATAAGGATGGATGTCTGGTGGATGTGTGTTGTTGCCGTGACCACAGGTGGTTTCCGTAACAGAATGTTGTCGTCATGACAGTGTGTGGTTGCCATGATGAACATGTTGTGATCCTCCCTGACTCAATGGCTATAAGATTCTTTGGTCATGACCAAATTGCCATAGCGAAGGCACCCTCAAAAATGTACTATTGGTAGACCGCCAGACGTATGAGACAAGACCATGCCTTGGGTTAATATGTCGGCTAAGACACCCTCACACCCTGAGAGAACAACCACTTGGTGGAACTTATTAAGACTGAATCACAGGATACTCTTATTGTGCTAGACCAAAGGATGTCCTCTTGGACCACTTCCTGTGAAGGAACATCTCCCTCCCTGCACTGCGTCTGTTTGTGAAGGATGTCCTGGGCAACATTCACCCAGACACAAGAAGCACAGCAAACACAAACTATACCGGCCATTAGACCTAGGATATGGGCTTGTTTTTCTGATTTCATTGGCCTTTTCAACACATGCATGCAGTTTTACATCATGTATTTATACTAGACAAAAAAAATTAAGGTTTAAGTTATAGTTCGAAATGGATAACATTTAAGTCGTAGATCTCTGTGTTGCATTGTTACGCAAAATACAATAATAGCTGGGATTTATTTAGCGCTTTTCTTAAACCCAGAGAGCAGACCCGTGTCCGAGGACCGGAGCTTCCGGGTGGGGGTATGGGGGTGAAGGAGGTCAGCCAGGTACTGCGGGTCAAGGGCGTTGAGGCTTTTGCGCTGTAAGGTTAAACAGAGTTGTAAGGTAAACCAACGCTGATTAAACTGCTTATGGTCTGTGCTCTCCACCTGTTGATCTGGCCTTGGCTATAACCAAAGACGGACGGAATTTGCTTGAGTATAGTTTGAACGTCACGTTAACCTGTTTAATTAGTTAATTCCTCTATCACACACGTTTGTCAACACGTCGATGAAGTATCACAGACTTTTTTCAATTACTGTAACCCCTCCCCCTTTAGCGCTAGAAGTTGTTGTCAGGGTAACCGCAGAGCGACGCTTCCTCGCGCACCAACGGTGCTAAACACGTTTAACAAAGTAATGCTTTGCCTCAGGTTTTTAGTGGATTAAAGCTATTTGAACTCGACAGAAAGGCGAAGACTGTCCGCAGGTAGCGGTTTAATTATCTCTGTCGTATGAAATGATTTATGTTGTAATTATGTGCACTCCAATAAGGATTAGCCTCGGCTACCCCTATGCTAGCTACCATGCTAACGTCACAGAACATCGATGGATTATTGGGACGGTGTTGTGCATTTACACAGCACGTTTATTGGTAGTTTATACTATTAACTAACTGTCCCGGGAGGTTAGTTAATCAGGTCCAGCCGCACTCTACTTTGTATCTTTTAAAAACGCCAAAGCTATTCTAATGGTGCTTACAGTAAATGCTAACTTGTGTCTGCTAGTTAAGGAATGATTCTTAATGTCATTTAACTTTCTACACCTCAGCTCCATAACGTAATAAGGATAGCACCAGTAAGCCTATACAATCCATTTGCATTCATCAGCCACACGCCGGCTTCAAAGGAGTGCCAATGTATGTGTGCGCTTGTAGGACTTTCAAACTAATTCAGTTCTAATGTAACGTTAACTTAGTTACAGTACTAGCTAGTAATATAGTAACGTTACTGGGATGGAACCCGCTGCTAGCCCTCAAGTAACACTAATGTAGTGCTATACTGGGAGGGGAACCGCTGCTAGCCCTCAAGTAACAGTAATGTAGTGCTATACTGGGAGCGAACCCTCTGCTAGCCCTCAAGTAACACTAATGTAGTGCTATACTGGGAGGGAACCCGCTGCTAGCCCTCAAGTAACACTAATGTAGTGTTATACTGGGAGGGGAACCGCTGCTAGCCCTCAAGTAACACTAATGTAGTGCTATACTGGGAGCGAACCCTCTGCTAGCCCTCAAGTAACAGTAATGTAGTGCTATACTGGGAGGGGAACCGCTGCTAGCACTCATGGAGTACTAAAGTGGCGCTATATCGTTTGTCATATATTTACTCACACCTGCATTTCAAGCAGTCGTACCAACCACTAGATTTAGGTAAGAATAAACACGCCTCCGTTCATCATCTCCCCCCCACCCCCAACCAGACTGGCCCGCCCATGGCGGTGTACTTTGACCACCGCATCGAGGCCCCTCCCAGCAGCGGGGTTCCCTCCCAGTTGGCATGGCACCCCAGGCACCCCATACTGGCCATCGCCTCCAGCAGCTCGACGTCCGGAGGCAACGTGGACCTCTACCTCCAGCAGGTAAAACAAGACTAGCAGCCAAAGATCACATGTGGAACATACTGCTACCATTAGTAACATCATGTTATGATGTGTAACATTCTGCTACAATGTGTAGCATACTATGATGATGAGTAACATACTCCAGTAGATTGTGAAATGGTCGTCTAATGCCTGGTTGTGGTTGATGGGATTGTATAGCGGCAATGATTTTGAATATTTTAGTCAATTCATATCGTGGAGTGTGTCTAATACATTTAGCTTCACTGGCCCCGACAGCTGCTAACACAAACTAGTTCACAAAACAAGTTCCATAGACTTAATGAAAATCTCTCTCTCTCTCTCTCTCTCTCTCTCTCTCTCTCTCTCTCTCTCTCTCTCTCTCTCTCTCTCTCTCTCTCTCTCTCTCTCTGTCTGTCTCTCTCTCTGCGTCTGTCTCTCTCTCTCTCTCTCTCTCTCTCTCTCTCTCTCTCTCTGACACACCAGTTATCAATACTACATATATAGTAGCTGAACACATACTACATACTGTATGTATATGTAGTCTAGATCTATGATGCTGACCGCTGGTTGTTTTGCAGGGGGAGTTTGTGGAGAGCTGCCACTTGGAGCGTCCAGACCAGGCCACGGTGCTGCGCTGGCACCCCATGAAGCCGGTGCTGGTGCTGGGCTGGGAGAGCGGCGAGGTCCTGCTCCTCTCACACCCCTCTGGAGAGCAGAACCCCCTGCCCCCCACACACGCCGCCCCCATCACCCTGCTGGAGTGGAGCTGCTCTGGGAGCCGCCTGGTCACTGGGGATCAGGTGAGAGGCCGGGGAGCCCACACCACACGCGGACAGCAAAAACCTTTCTTTAGAGGCGGAAAGCAAGAAATGTACAAAGATTTATGAGGGAGCGTGGTGAGTTGACGCTTGCGCTGGCTTCGAGGTTTGAGGACACCGGACACGGTGCATGCGTTCGATGGCACCGTCCAAACTAGAAGCACCTTCCATTGGTTATTATGCTAGCGTTTACCAGCCGAGGCGGTGGAACACTCATTAGACGCTGATGGCTCCGCTGAAGCCCAGCAGTAAGACGACCGTCCATCTTCAATGGCCAAATCACATTCCTTCCTATAATTAGTGCTTCCTGAATATCCTGTCTTACAAAAAAAGTATTTACGAAAAGTAATATGGAAGAAGAATTCCCCTCAAACTTTTTTCCCAGGGTTTTTTAGCTCTTCTTTCATTGCTGTCCAGAAGCTAGATTGTAGGTCCTGTGTGAAACCAGTTTGATGTGGTGTGTTTAGATGGGCGTGTTGGCAGTCTGGAAGCTGGACTGTAGGTCCTGTGTGAAACCAGTTTGATGTGGTGTGTTTAGATGGGCGTGTTGGCAGTCTGGAAGCTGGACTGTAGGTCCTGTGTGAAACCAGTTTGATGTGGTGTGTTTAGATGGGCGTGTTGGCAGTCTGGAAGCTGGACGCCAGAGGACGTGTACAGGGATCCCACCTGGTGAAGCACGACTACAGCAAAGCTCTGAGCTGCTGCATCTTCAGAGCCCCGCCCCCGGGAGAGTATGTAGAACACACGTACACGCACACGCGCACAGGCACACAAGCACACACACACACGCGCACAGGCACAGGCGCACACACGCACAGGTGCACACACGCACAGACGCCCACACGCACACGCACAGGCGCACACGCGCACAGGTGCACAGGCACAGGCGCACAGGCACAGGCGCACAGGCACACACGCACAGGCTCACACCCACAGGCACAGGCGCACACCCACAGGCTCACACCCACATGCTCACACCCACAGGCGCACACCCACAGGCGCACACCCACAGGCACAGGCGCACACGCACAGGCGCACACCCACAGGCACACACGCACAGGCGCACACGCACAGGCGCACACACGCACAGGCACACACGCACAGGCGCACACACGCACAGGCGCACACACGCACAGGCACAGGCGCACACAGGCACAGGCGCACACCCACAGGCGCACACCCACCCACAGGCGCACACGCACACGCACCCACAAACGCACATGCACAGGCGCACACGCACGCACAGGCGCACACGTACAGGCGCACACGCACAGGCACACGTACAGGCGCACACGCACAGGAGCACACACACGCACAGGCGCACACACACAGACGCACACAGGAGCACACACACGCATGCACACGCACGCACAGGCGCACAGACACACACAGGAGCACACGCACGCACAGGCGCACACACATGCACGCACATACACACACAATGAGGTGTGCATGTATATTGAGGTAATGTTTGGTATTGAGGTGGAGTGTGTGATGTTGAGTTAGATTGTGTGTGTTTAGTGAGGTAGTGTGTATATTGAGGTGTGTGTATAGTGAGGTAATATGTATATTGAGGTGTGTGTGTGTATAGTGAGGTAATATGTATATTGAGGTGTGTGTGTTGAGGTAATGTGTGTTGAGGTAATGTGTGTGTTGAGGTAGTGTGTATAGTGAGGTAATCTGAATAGTGAGGTGTGTGTGTTGAGGTAATGTGTGTATATTGAGGTAGTGTGTGTATATTGAGGTAGTGTGTATATTGAGGTAGTGTGTATATTGAGGTAGTGTGTATTGAGGTAATGTGTGTATATTGAGGTGTGTGTATATTGAGGTATTGTTTTTATATTGAGTTGTGTGTGTATTGAGGTAGAGTGTTTGTTGAGGTAATGCGTGTATTGAGGTAGCGTTTGGTATTGAGGTGCGTGTGTGTTGAGGTAGAGTTTGGTATTGAGGTAGTGTGTGGTATTGAGGTAGAGTTTGGTATTGAGGTAGTGTGTGTGTTGAGGTAGAGTGTGTATTGAGGTGTGTGTGTGTGGTTTCAGGGACATGGCGGTGCTGGCCAGAGCAGCGGTCAGTGGAGACGAGAGAGCGCTGGACCAGTTCACCTGGGGGAGGGAGGGGGAGGGGCCTGAAGAGCAGCCTGCAGGAGGGCCTGCTGTTCTACGTCAGCACTGTGGACGGTGGGCATGACACCACCATACACCACACTGTATAACAGCATGACACCACCATACACCACACTGTATAACAGCATGACACCACCATACACCACACTGTATAACAGCATGACACCACCATACACCACACTGTATAACAGCATGACACCACCATACACCACACTGTATAACAGCATGACACCACCATACACCACACTGTATAACAGCATGACACCACCATACACCACACTGTATAACAGCATGACACCACCATACACCACACTGTATAACAGCATGACACCACCATACACCACACTGTATAACAGCATGACACCACCATACACCACACTGTATAACAGCATGACACCACCATACACCACACTGTATAACAGCATGACACCACCATACACCACACTGTATAACAGCATGACACCACCATACACCACACTGTATAACAGCATGACACCACCATACACCACACTGTATAACAGCATGACACCACCATACACCACACTGTATAACAGCATGACACCACACACTGTATAACAGCATGACACCACACACTGTATAACAGCATGACACCACCATACACCACACTGTATAACAGCATGACACCACCATACACCACACTGTATAACAGCATGACACCACCATACACCACACACTGTATAACAGCATGACACCACCATACACCACACTGTATAACAGCATGACACCACCATACACCACACATGTATAACAGCATGACACCACCATACACCACACTGTATAACAGCATGACACCACCATACACCACACTGTATAACAGCATGACACCACCATACACCACACTGTATAACAGCATGACACCACCATACACCACACACTATGCATAACACAGCACACAATACAATAATACATTACACTATAATACACGCAATACAATACACTATAATACACACAATATAATACACAGTATGACACATCTAAACAATACACACTATGCATAACCCAGCACACAATACAATACAATATAATACACGCAATACAATACACTATAATACACACAATACAATACACATTATGTATAACACAGCACACGATACAAAACACTATACTACACACAATACAATACACACTATGTATAACAGCACACGATACAAAACACTATACTACACACAATACAATATACACTATGTATAACACAGCACACAATACAATACACTATAATACACACAATACAATGCACACTATGTATAACAGCACACAATACAATACACTATAATACACACAATACAATACACACTATGTATAACAGCACACAATACAATACATTATAATACACACAATACAATACACAGTATGTATAACAGCACACAATACAATACACTATAATACACACAATACAATACACAGCATGACACCACCATATACCACATACGATGCATCACACAATACAATACACTATACTATAATACACACAACACAATACACAGTATGACACATCTAAACAATACACACTATGCAAAACCCAGTACACAATACAATAATACATTACACTATAATACACTCAATACAATACACTATAATACACACAATATAATACACAGTATGACACATCTAAACAATACACACTATGCATAACCCAGCACACAATACAATACAATATAATACACGCAATACAATACACTATAGTACACACAATACAATACACAGCATTACACAACACACACTATACAATACAATACAGTCACACAGCACAAGGCAAACATAAAGGTAATGTGTGTTCATGTGCTCTCCTGTGTGTGTGTGTGTGTGTGTGTGTGTGTGTGTGTGTGTGTGTGTGTGTGTGTGTGTGTGTGTGTGTGTGTGTGTAGGCAAGGTGCACAGTGTGGATGAGCGAGGCAGGACGGCTGAGCTGCTGGAGGTGGACAGCCCCGTCCAGAAGCTCTTCTACCTGGAGAAGAGAGAGGCGCTGGCCGTGGTCACCGAGAGCCTCACACTGTCGCAGTACACCCTGGGGCCAGAGGGGGGTGCCCAGGAGCTCATGAAGGTCAGACCACTATGACTGGCTCATTGAGGCGTTAAGCAGATGCTGTTATCCAAAGGGACACAGGGCATGGAGGAGCAGGAAGGTTAGGGGGTATCTACGTAAGGATGCGTACTGGTGAACCTGCGAACATGGGGGATTAAAGCTAGGAGTCAAACACACTAACCTTTAGACATTTCTACCTGTTAGTGAAGGTTCTTACTTTAGAGCCAAAAGCTGACATCTCTACCTGTTAGTGAAACTTTTTACTTTAGAGCCAAAAGCTGACATCTCTACCTGTTAGTGAAGGTTCTTACTTTAGAGCCAAAAGCTGACATCTCTACCTGTTAGTGAAACTTCTTACTTTAGAGCCAAAAGCTGACATCTCTACCTGTTAGTGAAACTTCTTACTTTAGAGCCAAAAAACTGACATTTCTACCTGTTAGTGAAACTTCTTACTTTAGAGCCAAAAGCTGACATATGCTGTTATTCTGAAAAGGTTTCTCTGATAGATACAGCATAAAAGTACTGATAGGCAGTTCTACATATCACAGTACACAATGTCGTTTTCCTGGGAGAGGCAGCTTTGTGAGTACGTGATGCGCTGTTATTTTGAAGAGGGAAATGTGAGTATGTGATACGCTGTTATTTTTAAGTGATGAGGACATGCTGTGAGCGTGTTGTGAATAGGTGCTGTAATGCACTGTTTTAGGGCTTGTACATCAGAATACATCATGGCATTTTTTGTTGACGCAATTCAAAACGTTGTTTTGCCATGTCTCGCATGAGAAATGCTGTGGCAGTTTCAAAAACAACAATGTCTTCCCATAATGATAACATTCCAATGCTCCTATGCTTCCAAAACAGATGCGGCCATTGCGATTGTGAAGAGGAGCCGTGATGCGCTTTTATTGTGATGAGGTGCTTTGGTGCACTGTTATTGTGAAGAGGTGCTTTGGTGCGCTGTTAATGTGAAGAGGTGCTGTGTGTCCAGGTGAAACTCAGCGGTCAGAGTGGGAAGAGGGCTGATGTAGTCTGGACCGACAGCGGTCTGCTGGTCACCGCCACCGGGGAACAGGTCATCAGGTGTGTACAAACACAGGTGCTGCTCATAACGCTGAAGATGAATCTGCTACCTTTATGTCCTAGGACACACTGTGTCCGTGCTCAATGGGTGTTATCTTCACTAGTTTCAGTCTACTACTTTGTCCAATGATAGTCTCACACATCAGACTTTACATAAACAACCTAAAGTCTGATAGCAGACAACTCAAATCTGGGTCAACGGGGCATTTCACTTTCTTTCACTTCATATTTGTTTGATTAGACAAGCTGTTCAAATCAAATCCCCCCATGTAGACTGGCCACTGTATACAGTAAATACTGTTATTAAAATCCCCTTCTGAAAGCATTACTCACTCGCGCTAATGAGTTTTCTTCGGTAGAATATCTCTGTAAAAACGAAACAGGAAACAAGGGGGAACAGTTTTTTGGATTTGCGGCCCAGGCTCTGTGCCGTCTCGGCCCAGGCTCTGTGCCGTCTCGGCCCAGAAGTGCTGCTCTAACACACGAGTCCTACGACGATGCCTATGTGAATGTGTGAGCATTGTTGTGTTGTTGCAGGGTGTGGGATCTGGAGAGGGATGATAACTACGTCCTCTCTCTGGACGAGGCTCTGGGCTTCCAGAGAGGAGAGCTCATCAACTGTGTGTCCTACTGCAGCGGTAAAGGTAGGAGACACCCGCAGACACACCCGCATGTACACACACACACACACACACACACACACACACACACACACACACACACACACACACACACACACACACACACACACACACACACACACACACACACACACACACACACACACACACACACACACACACACACACACACACACACCTGCATGTACATTCAAACACACACACACTCACACACCCGCATTTACATTCACACATGCACACACACACACCTGCATGTACATTCTCACACACACACACACACACACACACACACACACACACACACACACCTGCATGTACATTCAAACACACACACATAGACTTGTCCCTGCTGCTTGCACCTCTACACACACAAATATGTTCAGCACATACTGTATACACACAGTGCATATACGTATGTGTGTGTGTGTGTGTGTGTGTGTGTGTGTGTGTAGAGGTGCTAGCAGCAGGGACCAGTCTGGGCAGGGTTGCTATGTGGAGGATGATGCTGCAGCCTAGCAATGGCAGGACTGATTCGATGGTCTCCTGGAAACTCCAGACCCCCACTGAAACAGAGGGCAACATCACCCAGCTCCAGGTAACTCTGTCTGTCTGTCTGTCTGTCTGCCTGCAGCCTACCGGTCTGTCTCTCTGTCTGTAAGTCTGTCTGTCTCTATCTTCCTGTATTTTCCCCCTCCTGTCTCCCCCTTCTGTCAACCTGCCCGTCTTTCTACCTGTCTGTCCGTCTGTTGACCTGTCTACCTGCCTGCCTCTCTGTCTATCTCCCTTTACGTCTACCTGTCTGGCTGTCTGCTGTCCGTCTTACAACCCCTGACCCCCTGACCTCTGACCCTGCAGTGGGGCTCCAGCCTGAACCTGTTGGCGGTGGCCAGTGTGTCGTCGGTGCTCATCCTGCTGGAGCACGTGATGCTGGCCCACTTCAGCCAGCAGGTGGCAGCGGTCCAGCTCGCCCCCTCCCAGCTCAGCGTCAGCCTCTCCCCTGGGGACCCCCCGCTCGCCCTGCGCACCCACATACACATCAAGGGGGTCTGCGTCACTGCGGTAAGCCTGCACACACATGCATACACACACACACACACACACACACAAGCGTACAATGCACACACATCCTCGCTGCATCCAGCCGTCCATGCGTCATCCCAGACAGGGTTCAAAATGAACACGGGTCACCTGATCCTGAGCTGTGTGACTAGAACATACTGTGTTGTTGACTGGGGTGGTTCCTTTGAGCAGCAAAGTTTTACAAACCTAGGATACCATGTAAATACGGACACAAATTGCCTTCTATAGGTTAAACATGTGTTCATTCTTATTGGCAGTTTTCAATAAACCGTTCTGGCTACAAGTGTCCCTGGAAGCTGCTCATGTAGCTAGCGTTTACGCACTCCTGGTTGGAAGCAGTACTTGATGTATGTCACCATGGAGATAAGAGAGGAGGAATGACCCGTGTTCCAACAGGACTCTGTCACCGTGTGGAGTGGGAAGCAGGTCCTCGTCTATGAGCTCTCGGCCGGTGCTCTACGTAGTACAGGTATGTACATACTACACACTAACTCATCATGTACTAATACCACACAGTACTGGTACTCATACCACACATTACTGGTACCAATACTACAAAGCTATCAATGCTAATCACAGATAAATCCATGCAGGTATATGAGCATGCAGCATAGATATGACTCCTCCTCTCCTCTCCTCTCCTCTCCTCTCCTCTCCTCTCCTCTCCTCTCCTCTCCTCTCCTCTCCTCTCCTCTCCTCTCCTCTCCTCTCCTCTCCTCTCCTCTGCAGGTGTGTTCCAGTGTGATTCTCAGGTCTTGGCTGTGCAGGCTGACAACATCTACACTGTGGAGCCTAACAGGGTGCAGGTCCGCACACCACAGGTCAGTAGAGACACGCACACAACCACACACGCACACAACCACACTCGCACACACACACGCGTGCACACACACACGCACACACGAACACATGCACACATTCACACACATTTGCATCTCATGGGTGTGTGGGGGGGCCCTGTGGATATGTGTGTGGGGGGGCCTGTGGGTATGTGTGTGGGGGCCCTGTGGGTATGTGTGGGGGCCCCTGTGGGTATGTGTGGGGGGGCCCTGTGGGTATGTGTGGGGGGGCCCTGTGGGTAAGTGTGGGGGGGCCCTGTGGGTAAGTGTGGGGGGGCCCTGTGGGTATGTGTGTGGGGGGGCCGGTGGCTATGTGTGTGGGGGCCCTGTGGGTATGTGTGGGGGGGCCCTGTGTGACCGTGTGGTTCTCACGGCCCTGCAGGGCACGGTGAAGCAGCTGCTGGCCTTCTCGGAGGCAGAGGGGAACCCTGTGCTGCTCAGTGTGTGCCAGACCTACCTGGCCGTCGGCACGGATACGGCCCACGTCAAGGTCTTTGACCTCACCAGACGGTACGGGCCATCTCTGATGTCAAACCACGTTCAAACAATAGTATAGGGTGAAACAGTATGGGTTAGGTTGTTCAACTCCAAGCTGAAAGGTTCAGAGTTCGATCCCCATTTTCTGCATTGTAACCTGTAGGCATCCTTGAGCAAGAGGCCTTAACCCCGCCCTGCTCCTTAATGACATTCACTGTAACCCCGCCCTGCTCCTTAATGACATTCACTGTAACCCCGCCCTGCTCCTTAATGACATTCACTGTAACCCCGCCCTGCTCCTTAATGACATTCACTGTAACCCCGCCCTGCTCCTTAATGACATTCACTGTAACCCCGCCCTGCTCCTTAATGACATTCACTGTAACCCCGCCTTGCTCCTTAATGACATTCACTGTAACCCCGCCCTGCTCCTTAATGACATTCACTGTACGCTAAATGGTTAAATGGGATTAACGAAGGAAGGATCTCTCTAAGTCTCTCGGTTTAATCTGAAGAACAAAGACCATAGTACTCTCCTGACATGGCTACTAGTCTAATAATGATCAGACACCTGTCACATCTGAAAATATTTGGACCTAAATGAAGAATTCAAATGTGTGTGTCTGCAGAGAAGCCAAAGCCCACTGCAACGCCAAGAACCTGACTGAGCTCATCCCCAACCTGGGAGCGCTGCACTCGGTCAAGTGCAACGCCAACGGCAGCCACGTCAGCCTCCTCATCACTCAGGTACGTCACAGTAAAGGTGGTGTAATGTACCTGGTGCAGGTGGTGTAATGTACCTGGTGCAGGTGGTGTAATGTACCTGGTGCAGGTGGTGTAATGTACCTGGTGCAGGTGGTGTAATGTACCTAGTGCAGGTGGTGTAATAGACATGATAAGGGTGGTGTAATGGACGTGGTGTAATACAGTGAAGGTGTTGTAATAGAGGTATGTCATAGTAAAGGTGGTGTAATGTACATGATAAGGGTGGTGTAATGGACGTGGTGTAATGCAGTGAAGATGGTGTAACAGGTATAGCATAGTAAAGGTGATGTAATGTACATAGTTCAGGTGATGTAATATACCTAGTACAGGTGGTGTAATATACATGATAAGGGTGGTGTAATGGACGTGGTGTAATGCGGGTGGTGTAACAGAGGTATGTCATAGTAAAGGTGGTGTAATGTACCTAGTGCAGGTGGTGCAATATACATAAGGGTGGTGTAATGTACTAGTACAGGTGGTGTAATGTACCTAGTGCAGGTGGTGTAATATACATGATAAGGGTGGTGTAATGTACTTAGTGCAGATGGTGTAATGTACCTAGTGCAGGTGGTGTAATATACATGATAAGGGTGGTGTAATGTACTAGTACAGGTGGTGTAATGTACCTAGTGCAGGTGGTGTAATAGACATGATAAGGGTGATGTAATGGACGTGGTGTAACAGAGGTATGTCATAGTAAAGGTGATGTAATGTACCTAGTGCAGGTGGTGTAATATACCTAGTGCAGGTGGTGTGATATACATGATAAGGGTGGTGTAATGGATGTGGTGTAATGCAGTGAAGGTGGTGTAACAGAGGTCTGTTATAGTAAAGGTGATGTAATGTACCTAGTGCAGGTGGTGTAATATACATGAGAAGGGTGGTGTAATGGACGTGGTGTAATGCAGGTGGTGTAACAGTTTCCCGTGTGTAGGTGAATGGGCGTCCGGACCGAAAGGTGTATGTGTACGACGTGGAGATGGACACCCTGCTGCACTTTGACTTCTTCATGGGACGCCCCCTCAGCAGCCCATCCCAGGACACCGAACGGTAACCTTGGAGCAAGGCACTCACAACAGTGAGGGTTAGGGTTAGGCTAACCCTTTGATTCCCCCCCTGACTTGTGTGGAGGGAACCAGTCATGTTGTTTGATGAGGGAATATTCCTCATCGATCACTGATGCCACCATAAATAGATGGTAAAGATAGGTTTTTGAATGTACAATAGTAGGGCTATACCTTCCTGTGGCGGGGAACACAAATAATTAGTAACCTACACATCCGCATGCGTAGTTGCACATGTATTGGGTTTGTATTAAGAGTATTCAATCACAGCATTTCACAGTGTGTGTTCCAAGCCTGGAACACACACACACACACACACACACACACACACACACACACACACACACACACACACACACACACACACACACACACACACACACACACACACACACACACACACACACACACACACACATATATGAAATGCTGTGATTGAATGTATTTGTGTGTGTGTGTGTATGTGTGTGTTGTTGTGTGCTTGTTGTTGTGTGTGTTCCAAGCAGCAACCTGGAACACACACAACAACAAGCATACACACACACATACATTCAATCACAGCATTTCGTGTGTGTGTGTGTGTGTGTGTGTGTATTCCAGGCAGCAGCCTCAGTTTCCTGAGCTGATCGCCCGCTGTCCCGTGTCCCACTTCTGGGACGAGAGCGAGGCGCGGCTGTTGGTCTGCGAGGCGGTTCCCGTCGGAGCCGAGTCTGCCACCGCGTCTCACCTGGACATGGTACCCAACGCCAACGCTGGTCTTCTGCTTGTGTTTGAACTGAATCCCCAGCGTGAACGCCACGGTTCCCCTTTAACCGGCGTCCGCTGGGCTCTTCTTCTTCTCCCAGGCAGATGTTTCCGTGGTGACCTTCTTCTGCACCCAGGAGCACGGCCTCCTCCTCCACGACGTCTTCCCCAAACCGCCTGGCCTGCAGGGTCTGCTGGCCCTCTACGTCCCCCACTATTACTTCACCCGCAAGGTAGGCTCGCCACTACCAACAGATTCCATCATCCGCTGTCCGCTGCCTGAGTGGAGGCATCGGCCTGCCAAGCATCTGTTTTAACATGCTGAAATGACCCCTGGACCCTCACTACTTATTATCTTAGTAATCATTAATTGCAGTTATATAGCGCTTTGCAAAGCAAAACACGTGCATGTGTGTGGTTTGGGGGGGGGGGGTCACATCACACCTCATCCACCACCAGTGTGTAGCACCCTCTTGGTTGCTGCATGGCAGCCAGTATGCGCTAGAGCGCTGACCACACACCGGCTGTCACAGGGGCAATTAAAACATCGAACAGGAGACCGGGGCTGATTAAGAGGCCATGTTGGTACAGGAGGCAGGTTGAGAATTTGGCCAGGACACCGGGGTTACCCCTATTCTTGTGATGAGTGCTACTGAGACTGTGGGAGGAGAGCAGGTCACCTGGAAGCTGGGTAGGGTAAAAGGATGATCCTCTGGGATGTCTTTGAGCATGGCACTCAATTGCTCTCACTGAGATGGTGGTCAATGCAAGCTATTGTACTGCTGTACTTTGTGTGGCAAGCTAGGAACAAACTTTATAAATGCAATCTGCATATTTCAGTTAGTAATGATAAGTGTTGCGATCTCTATGAATGTGTGTGCGTATGTTTTCTCTGTCAACACACACCCAGCTGTTGTTTTGGAGGGGTGGTGTCTATCTGCCAGACGTAAGTTCCTGTGGATGTTGAGTTCCCTCACCCCTCACCTCAGTGTGGTTCAGTGCTCCCTTGTGTCTTGTGCTGCTTCCCTCCCGGACCTGGTGATGTGGTAGACCTGCATGTCCCACACTGTGCTTTGATGGGTCCCTAGCTTACCACCAGGCTTGATGTGGATTAGTGCATTACATTGGTGACATCACAAGTGCCAGTTTCCACCCTATATTTATTTATTTATTTTCTGCTACCAGTGTTCCGCCATATTTTATTTTAATATGTAGAAACACGTAAAAATCACTCGTTCCATTCGATTGCTTCCTAATTGGTGAATTATGAGGTCATTTTTCAGAAAGGAAAGTTGACAGTGAAGTTTACAGCACCAATGTTGGTGTGAAATATTGTTCCATGGGGTAGCTATTTAAAAAAAGAAACACAAGTGGAGCAGGGGTATGCCTTGCTGTAGAAACACTGAGGGACCTCAGAAAGCTCTGTCCACTAAGCTACATCTCGGCGTGTCCGCCCGCTCCCTGGCCTGCATCCTGTCTGCTCAGCGTGGGCTCCTCCGGTGGTTCAGGAAGAGGCTCAGTGGGCCCTCAGGAAGTCCTCGGTGCTCTCCCCGAGTGAGAGAACGGCGTCTTCACCTTCCTGCGTCAACGACCATCTGGGTGGACGCTCCCTAGTCCATGCTAGTGATGTCACTAATGCGGTGGATATTGAAAAGGCTTGTAGTGACGCAGGCCTTTTTTAAATATTCACAGAAGGGTCATTCCAACCTATCGATGAAAGATCAGAGGCCCTGTGCATCACCAGCTTATTATAGGACATCTCATAATTCTATTCTTGGAAGAAAGCCTACCTAGGGGCACGGGATTGTTGCGTGTATCGGTTGTTCGACTCCCAGCTGGAAGGTTGTGGGTTCAATCCCCAATGTCCACATCCTATCCTGTAACCCATACCTGCTCCTTAAAGAGGTGTACCTGAGTTCACTGAGTAACTGGCATGAAAGTGTCTGCTAAATGACGAAATGATGTGTAGTTGAGTCAGGAACAATATTATTCTGTCTTAAATGATCAATATAAGTAAAAACCACATGGTCCCGTCCCCCCCCCCAGCCCGGAGAGAGCGGCCAGGGTGCGGGGGAGGAGGAGGCCCCCCCTGCGGCGTCCGGCCTGCCCGCCCACATGGTGTCCAGACGGCCCATGAGGGACTTCGTGGGCCTGGAGGGCTGTGAGAAGAGTACACGAGACGCCATGCTGAACTTCAGCTTCTACCTGACGGTGGGCAACATGGACGGAGCCTTCAGGGCCATCAAGCTCATCAAGAGGTGAGCCTGGGGTCAGTGGGTCAGTCCATGAAGAAGAACCTTTAAAGTGTAGGGGAGCCCCTTCTTTGTCACTGATCAGCAGGGCTTGTGTTCTGTCTCTACCGTCAGAAGACGGTATTTTCCAATCCGTGGTTCGTGAACCAGTCCCATCCCCCCCCCCCCCCCCCCCCCCCCCCCCATACACTCAGACCCACTCTGACCTGCTCCCCACCCCATCCAGCATTCCCCATCACCACCTTGGCGCTGCAAAGCGGCAATGATTGCTCTTATTTTCAAAGCCTCAGGAAAGAGCAGGGAGGGTATTGTTACCACAACCTTGACTCCTCCATGCTGCCCCCCTGAGGCAACACACACACGCACGCACGCACGCACACACGGGCTGAGTGGCCCATTAGGACAGGAACTGATCAAGCCCTGACCTCCACCCTGGGAGTCATACCCCTTCTGCATGCCATCACTGGTCTATGAGGAGTTCTGGTACTGCTTCTGGTGTTGTTTACCATGGCCTGCTGGGCTTTATGTGTGTGTGTTAGTGTGTGTGTTTAACATGCCCATTCCTTCCTGTTCACAGAAAATGGGTCACAGAGAGGATGTGCTTGTTCCCTTCCTGTAGGACTGTGTGTGTTTCTGGGTCTGCCTGAGTTTATTTACGAGACTCATTTGAACAATTATGCGATATGATCTTTAAAAGAATACGTGATACAGGGCTCCCTCTCAATCCCACTGCAGTATCCCCCCCCCCCCCCCTGCACGTACAAATACTATGCAAATACCTATGAGTACACAGTGGAGGGGAATATCAGAACTCCAGACGCCGTCTCCGACCAACGTGATGACAGCTTTAGGCACTTCCTCACTCACTGCTATTTATATTCCAGAAACGTCCTTATTTTTATTTTTTTTCAAGGGATAGGTATTGTGCCCTTTTCCTCTTCGGCCCCCGCCTGTGAGATGATGCACTTCCTGTGTTGTGTCAGGCCGCTGGTCCTGTATCTTCTGGGACTGGTCTCTACGGCAACGCTCTTTGAACTGCCGAGCGCTCTCACGTATCGGCGCTGGGGCTAAGCGGGGCGTGAGAACTCTTCCTGCACTCCACACGCTTTCTGGATGAGCTCCCATGGAAGTCTTATGTGGAGACAAACCGCTAGCATGCTAACCTGGTAGGGACAGCTCCCTATGCAGGTCCTATGCTACTATTTTAATCTGTCTGCTTTAATAATATTATATGATCTAATTCAGATTCAGACAACTTGTTTATTATTGTTATGTTTATCTACGACAATGATATAGTATACTGTTATGTACATGGGAACTAGGATATTAATAGCTGGTCCAAACAGCTGGAGTCATCAGAGGGGGGGGGGGGGGGGGTGGTTAGGGTAGCTAGTTGTAGTCCAGGACTAGTTCTAGTCCACAGCCTGTACATCCACTATGGGAAAACACCTGTATGTACAGTTCACAGCCCAGGAGTCTGCACATACACAGTATGGTACACATGTGCGCACACAGACACACACACACACACACACACACACACGTGCACACCGCCAGCCGTGCCTGAGAGGCAATCTGTCACATCCATAGGAATGTTATTTCTGCTGTCACCAGCACTGGGCTGCTTCCTCTCATTCATGCTGGCCTTGACTGGGCTGACCGCTGCCCCACCATCCCTCCAAGAGTGTGTGTACTGAGGAACCATCAGATAGTTCTAATAGTGTGTACTGAGGAACCATCAGATAGTTCTAATAGTGTGTGTGTGTGTACTGAGGAACCATCAGATAGTTCTAATAGTGTGTACTGAGGAACCATCAGATAGTTCTAAGAGTGTGTGTGTGTTCTGAGGAACCATCAGATAGTTCTAAGTGTGTGTGTTCTGAGGAACCATCAGATAGTTCTAAGAGTGTGTGTTCTGAGGAACCATCAGATAGTTCTAATAGTGTGTACTGAGGAACCATCAGATAGTTCTAAGAGTGTGTTAATACTGAGGAACCATCAGATAGTTCTGAGTGTTAATACTGAGGAACCATCAGATAGTTCTAACAGTGTGTGTGTACTGAGGAACCATCAGATAGTTCTAAGAGTGTGTTAATACTGAGGAACCATCAGATAGTTCTAAGAGTGTGTTAATACTGAGGAACCATCAGATAGTTCTAAGAGTGTGTTAATACTGAGGAACCATCAGATAGTTCTAAGTGTGTGTGTACTGAGGAACCATCAGATAGTTCTAATAGTGTGTGTGTACTGAGGAACCATCAGATAGTTCTAAGAGTGTGTGTGTACTGAGGAACCATCAGATAGTTCTAAGAGTGTGTTAATACTGAGGAACCATCAGATAGTTCTAATAGTGTGTGTACTGAGGAACCATCGGATAGTTAGTATTTTTGTATATAAACACACTCACTGCATTCCAGTGATAGTGGTAACAATATTTAGTGTGAAAGCCGAGGCAGGGAAAATATGAAATAAAATACAACAGCATGTGCCTGTGCTCGTCCATGAGAACATGTATTGATTTATTGGTAAGATATATATTACATTATTTTCATGTTTGCCTATGTTGGGTACTATGTTTCATGTATAGTATGATAACCATAACCTTAATAAAAAAATAATAATAATAATAGCACTATTCTTAATTTAAGTCCATGTACCACAAGCGAGCAGAATTGAGTCATCACCAATAATGTGCTTCAATATTAAAACATGGTTTTTCCATCCCAGAACTTTAAGGGTTAAGTCTACTAAAATATATTGTACTTCTGCACCGATTCACCCACTCGTATGGGATCGATTAGCATCTTTGTTTGTCTACAATCGCCTTCTATTATCCAAATCTATCATCACATCTTGAAGTATTAGTTCTAAAACATTGTATATCACTTTCTGTCTGCAACTCTCAGATCGAATGAGTCCTGGGTTCAATGAAACTATTGAGGTATTTTGGTATCTCTGTTTAGAAGCATTTGTATTCTCCAATCTATAAGCTTTAACAAAGCATGCAGTCAAATTGGTTTGGTTTGTAACTGAAGGGATGCTAATCCTCAACAATATAAATTGACTCCATAGAAAGGGTAGCGCCAGGCAGCAGGGGTGTAACTTTACATGAGCCTCAAGATCCAGCTTGATTTCCACCTTCTCGGGGTCTACAGTCATGATTCATGGCCCCCCAGTCTGTTCCGCCATCGCTCCACTGTGTCAAAACCAGCCGGGGACAACTGGTGGTGTAGAGTCCAGCATGAATGAATACAGTAGGAAGGAGTTCGTGTTTTTACATCTTTGGTCCCAGATTGAAGCTGCTCAACAGCTAAGCCACGCCTGGCTTATCCAAGAGTCATGTCGTCATGGCAACAAGGGTTCCATCATCATCCCCTCCCCAAACAAGCACTTTCATATATTAAAGAGTTTCAGGACAACGCGGTCAAAAAGAGAGATCTCCAATTCTAATCCGATTAATCCTACTGGTTGGTCTGATTTTGTTTCTCGCCGAACGGAAGAATGCAAATGAACTGAGATTGCATTGCTTCTTTTCATGTGCCACTAATTGGAAAATATCCTCCTGAACCTGAAAAAAGAGTTTCTGAAACCCCTGAAGGAGAGCTCTACGTTATCATAACCTGCTGATATATGAGGACTCGGCCGGCTACTGATGCTCTAGGAGCCGCGGCTCTCATATGGTGTTAGGTAGGGCTGCCTTCCTGAGGGGGCGGGGCTTGTTCCCGCTCAGCAGGGCGACTCCACATAGTCGTTGTCCAGTCGGGGATGGAAGGGCGCTGCCAAACTCTGGCTGATGACGATGACCCTGGGCGCCAGGCAGTCGTCACGGCGATGCAGAATGTTCCAGATGAGCATGGCGGCAGCTAGAGTGGTGAGGAGGCAGGCGGCGATGTCCAGGTAGCAGGAGTAGGACAGGTGTGTGTACGGCCCGATGCGGTAGAACGTCACGAGGCCGATGACCAGCACGAAGCCTGGGGAGGAAGAACACAGAGGACATGGTTAGCTTCAGCATTTAGCGTCATCGGTTAGCTTCATCACTGTCATCACATGTTCATCACCGTTCGTTTTATCACAGTAAGCATAATCTACAGCTACACAACTGTCATTAACGTTAACATTAACAATAAAGGACATCTGATTATTAACTTTAACCCTGTTAAGTTAACAGGGTTAACAGTTAGCCTCAACACAGCTAGCTTCATCACATGTTCAACATCACAGTTAGCTTCAACACATGGTTCAACATCACAGGTTGCTTCATCAGTTAGTTTCACCACAGTTACTACAGATATGAGGAGGGGTCCGAGATCATTTTAATAGTGGCCTGAAACCAATTTAGAAGTTTTCTAGTGTTGGAAACACTTATTTTATGGTGAGAAGAGATTGCTTTAATACCAGTGTTTGGTGGCCTATGTTGTTGTTGGTGTTTGTGTTTTTTTACATGAAGAGATGATCTAGTATGAAGATAAATACCACATGACCTCAGTAAAAAGCCATAGCCATCACACATAGAAACCCTGACCTTACATGCAAAGTGCAGACAGTCAGATAGACTCCCTGCTGCTTGTGCTGACCTTAATTGCACCATTAAAACTCTCCTGATTTACAGACCTAATGGAAGTTGTGCATGACTCGGACTTCCACACAGGGGCTTCTCGTGAATTCCCCCTATTCCTGTTCCTCTTTATAGTGGAGCCAGTCTGCGCTCAACAATAACACACGCATCAAGAGTTTAGACGCTCCACAATGGTGTAAATAAAGAGAACGAAAATACCCCTGGAAGAGAGGGGATGTTTGCCCTTCAGGAAGTGAATCAGTGTGTTTCCTGTAGCTCCACCATGGGGCAGCACTGCTGAGAGACTCTTCTCTCTCCGCTTCGACCACAGCCTACTTCAATCTCACAATCCTTTATTTATCCCGGGGGGCTGGGGGTGGACGACGACTCATTTCTGTTATAATTGCTCAGCTCAAGATCATAGAAAATAGAATACATTTTTAAGTAAAAGATCAAAATCTCAAAAAGTACAGTCAGGCAGTACAATATAGAAAAAACGGACTATGGGAATATGTACAAAATGTGTAGAGAAAAAAGGTGTGTGTGTGTTAGGTGTAAGTGGTAGCATTGAGCGGTTCTTATCTTCAGTCTGGCTGTGTGGACTTTCCTTACAGTAGGTTAGCATTATGTGTAAGTGGTAGCATTGAGCGGCTCCTTACCTGAAGGATCTCCACCATGACGGGTAGGCTGGAGACCTTCTCTTGGACTTTTGGCAAAGCCTTATCTGCCACCCTTCCTTCCCCCTCTTCCCCTCTTCTGCCTTCCTTCCTTCCCTGGTCTCCACGCCCACAGCTTGGAGCCTCGGCCAGACTTCTGACATGATATGTCAGCCACAGAGAATCTTAACTGGTCTCTTATTGTAACCCAGCTCCTTGAAACTCCCAGATTCACCAAAACCCTCCTCAGGTCAACAGGGCTGCAGTTTATTCTTAAATCCACTCACCCACCTCTGCTCATTCTTAACAAGCCCCTAGTCGGGCCTCTCTGTCTAAATGAGCACTTAAATGACCTTTTAAGAATGACTAAATGTGTCAGACTCAACCCATTTTGTAGAGCACAGACTAGTTCAGGGACCCAGACTTCCCAGCATCCCCTTTTTCAACCAACCGACACCGCACAGAAATTGTAGCCAGACACCCTGTTGGTTGAATTCCTCAACTTAAGTCTACTGTGACGTGTGTGTGTGTGTGTGTGTGTGTGTGTGTGTGTGAGAGTGAGTGTGTACATGATGGGTTCTGCTGTGTGTGCGTCCATGTGGAGACACAATGGAGACGAGAAATGGCATTGTTGCCAATGAATGCCAGCAGCGCTTTCACACACAACAAGCACAGCCATTTAACCCCTCGGCCCCCACTCTTCACCTTTGGCCAAGTTGGCATTCTTGTCCATTCAGAAACACACCCAAGGGTTTTTAAGAATGAGCAGAGCATCACCTTTCCATCAGCGGATCGTCCACGTGTGAACTCACAAATGTATTAACATTCAATTTCACAATGTCAGAAAACAATCAACGTACCAATGATGTCCTCATCGTTTAATTTAGAATCTAAGCTTGGCGTTTTGTTTTTATATTGGATGGAGCCGTCAGACGCGCCACAAGACGGGCAGTGGAGCAAGTCTTATTGATTTCTCATGGCATTGTTTCCCAGCCCAATGCAAGCGCTGACAGAACCTCTCATTAAACCCGTACTGGATGGCCCCAGCGGAGCCGTCACCGCTGGAGAGAGGCAGCCTGCTCTTCAGCTGGGGTCCTTCAGAGCATGTATCACGGCTGGATGGGGTTTTTCATAGGCTGCTTGATAGGAAGTGTGCCTTTTTTGGCACATCACTGAATGTAAACTGATAGCAGCTTTCTGGGCATGATGATGATGGCTGGAAATGCCTAATCATAAGTTAATTAATTAAAGTCAAGCGTTAAGGGATTAGAGATTTCCTTTATGCAGCGCTGAATTAGTTTCCTTTTTAAGGGCAGATATATAAAGCATGAATGGGTTTCTTGTTGTGTTGCCAGTGTTGTGATTGGCCAGTATGCTTTTATCTGCTATAAGACAGGTCATGTCGACAATTTGCCCTAATATGGTCGAGACTTTAAATAGATGCGCTAAAAATGGAGTCCAGAGGAAGATGTCATTTTCCCCAAAGAACGTCACTGTACTGCGAGGTTTCGGAGAACCTGCGTATGAGCAAGCTATTGTTCCTGTTCAACCTAATGTCAATGGCTTCAAGATCTTCATGGCTTCTGTTTACAGAAGTGGTGGATCCGGTCACCACCTAGTTCTGAGATGAATGATATCCGGTGAGGATGGCGTTCTCTGAGGTGTGTCCCTCACACACCCTGACGAAGCCTTTGTGTCTGCTGTGTGTCCCGACTGGGTGCTGCTTGGGTTCCTGGATGTTTAATGAAGACCCACATGAAAGCCTCGGTGTCTTATCGGGACGATAGGCCTCCACGCCCGCAGGCATGTTTACCCGGACATTCCTGTGGTCCTAACATGCAACACACACACACACACACACACACACACACACACACACACACACACACACACACACACACACACACACACACACACACACACACACACACACACACACACACACACACACACACACACACACACACAAATCCCAACAAACACACAATCCCCCTGAACAAGCCACACTATTTACAGTCTGAATCTCTATCGATGCCCCAGTAAACACAATCACAGACACGCACGCTGGGACGTGCATAATCACAATCACAGACACGCACGCTGGGACGTGCATAAACACAGCCACAGACACGCACACTGGGACGTGCATAAACAGCCACAGACACACACACGCTGGGACGTGCATAACACAATCACAGACACGCACGCTGGGACGTGCATAGACACAATCACAGACACGCACGCTGGGACGTGCATAACACAATCACAGACACGCACGCTGGGACGTGCATAACACAATCACAGACACGCACGCTGGGACGTGCATAACACAATCACAGACACGCACGCTGGGACGTGCATAACACAATCACAGACACGCACGCTGGGACGTGCATAACACAATCACAGACACGCACGCTGGGACGTGCATAAACACAATCACAGACACACACACGCTGGGACGTGCATAATCACAATCACAGACACACTCATGCAAACAGTCCCTGTCCAACTGTCTTTCACCCCCTCCCCGCACCTCCTCGTTTTCCTTCCCCCGGCGTGGGGCTTTTGCATAACAGGTAGTTGCAGGCATTTCCTGGTCCTGAGCAGGGATATCCTGGCGCCTGCCTGCTCGCTGCGACTCCGGCCCACCATCCCTGGGAGCGGGGGACTAAATTTAGACCAGAAGCAGAATGCTCCACCGCTGCAGCTCCACCACCAAGCTGCCCTGGTCACCAGACCTACCAGTACAGCGTCCCAGTGCAACCGGTGACCCTGATACTCGACCGGTGTAGCTTAACTGGCAGAGCATGGTGTTAACACTGCCAGGGTTAGGGGTGTTATTCCCTGTGTAGCTCAACTGGTAGGGCAAGGCATTAACACTGCCAGTGTAAGGGGTTAGATTCCCTGTGTAGTTCAACTGGTAGAGCAAGGCATTAACCATGCCAGAGTTAGGGGTTAGATTCCCACTGGGGGCCACCCAATGTTAAGAATGTTGCACTCACGGTGTTGATAGACGTCTTGGATGATCCAAAATGGTCATATCTTATATATTGCAGTAGCACAACAACCAGCCCCTCTTGGCAGGATATACTGCCTCAGACCCCCATTGGGATGTGGGAAAGGTGCCGGGGGGTCCTGCTCCCTCTTGTATTCCTGGTCCAGTGAACCTTTCCTTGGAAACTGGCTCCTGGACTGATAAGGAGCGACTCTTGTTCTTGTTACTTCCTTTTCTTCTTCTCCTTCTCTGGATGGATTGCTTTGGTCTTGAGACCAAACTAATCAAGCCAACCTCATTTGTACTTGTTCTACTTCAAGCTGGGAACAACTCCAAATACACAAATGCATTTATAGAATAATGGACATGAATCATTCAACTTCCAGACACTTCCTTGTTTGGCTCTGCAGAAAGTATCCATCTTACAAGTCATAGAACCCAATTCATGATGAAGTAACGACAAGGACAAAATGTAATGAGTGAAGTAAAACAGGACGCTAAGGCCTCATGTTTTCAGGGCGGCAGAGAACGGCAAGGATTTAAGTTCTATACTTGAAGAGATGGGATGTACATCCCTGGCGTTGTGCATCATTTTATTAACGTCCAGAGAGTCCAGGCTGTAGTACAATGGCTCATTAGTAGATACGAATCATCAGGCAGTCTGTTTAGGACCTTAGAAACCCAGGACATTATTGTCCTTTTCATCTTTTTCTTTTTTAATGTATAGATGATCTAATTAGCTTATAACTGCGCCATCTCCGGCAGGCCAAAATGCCCATCAGACTACCCCAAGTGGGGTCTCAAAGTCCCCATGAACCACTGCCGGGGTAACGCACAGAGACTTAAGACTGGGGAGCCGTCGGGTGCACTTACTGGCGAGCTGGAAGAGTGCAGCGATGGCCTCCTCCCACCACTGGGAGTCCTGGCTGATGAAGGGTAGTTCCAGCAGCCCCAGCAGGAAGACCAGCTGGCCCGCCGTCAGCGCCACCGTCGCCATCAGGTTACAGGCCCGCATCATGTCAAACTGCACTGGAGAGACCACAGAGGGGGAAGCCAGGGTCACTATCGCCACCACCACCTGCTGTGGTAGAGGAGGACCGCCCCGAGATGGCCTTCGCGTTCAACTATAATGTCTCACCGGATGACACCTTCACTGACTTAAGGCTGTTTCTAAAGACTCTACCTGGAAACTCTTTACCTGGAACTTTAACTTGACCTTATTTTAACTCAAAGTCTTAACACTCAGGAAGATCTATGATATGGCAGCATGGAACACCCGCTCTGATTTAATGAACCGGTTTCATACAACATCCACCTGTGTCCTGTGTCGTAGGAGCCAAGTTAGGCCCCCCGGGTGGAGTGTGGAAGCCGCCTAGGTGGCTGGTGGCAGAGAAAGCTGCTACAACTTGCTTCATCTTTTTCGAGATTAACGACTTGACCTCTACAGTCTTTCCGCATACAGCCCTTGCCTGTTAAGACTTTACCTCTAAAGACCTCAACCTCTGCTAGAGCCTACTTGGATAGAACACGATTAGTACTACGATCTCGCAAGAAACTGAATGACAACCTTCAGGTTTTATCAGGCAACACAACGTTCCTTTAGAACTCGTCAAGAACTTTAAAGCCAACTCAAGCGGGCTTACTATTAACAGCGTCATTGCCAAGAATTTGTCCATTTCATCTTTACTAGCTGACCTTGGCCTTGGGCGTGATTGATTTTCGAACTGAAGATGAATCATTGTAGATCTATGGTCCTATTAAGACAATGGCTGGGCAGGCATCCAGAATAGGTTAACATAGAAACTCTGTCCGGCCCTTGATACGCTAACACTGCACTCTGTGCACTCTGGCAGGCCCTTGATACGCTAACACTGCACTCTGTGCACTCTGGCAGGCCCTTGATACGCTAACACTGCACTGTGTGCACTCTGGCAGGCTCTTGATACGCTAACACTGCACTGTGTGCACTCTGGCAGGCCCTTGATACGCTAACACTGCACTGTGTGCACTCTGGCAGGCCCTTGATACGCTAACACTGCACTGTGTGCACTCTGGCAGGCCCTTGATACGCTAAGACTGCACTGTGTGCACTCTGGTAGGCCCTTGATACGCTAAGACTGCACTGTGTGCACTCTGGCAGGCCCTTGATACGCTAACACTGCACTGTGTGCACTCTGGCAGTGCTAACATGAAGGAGATGTTGGGTCACATGGGAGCCTTGACAGCGGTGTGTGTTAGAGGTTTTTGGGTGGTGATGTTGTCTTTTTAACCTGCACTGATTACTCTCTGGTGTTATTAGGTCATCAAAAGTCCCCTCAGTTAGGATGTCTCATTCAGATAATAAAAATCACTTCGATTCATAAAGCCCTGTAACTGCCAAATAATGATTTCTCAAGTCAGTTTCCTTTAGCTTTTCTCCAAATCTCCTCTTGGAGGTACTTAGAGAAAAGCCTTGCTAGAAGGGATGATCAACGTGGTTGTTCCACAGGACACTGTGGAACACGTAAAACACTTACGTTTGACGGTGCTGCGGGACTCCTGGTACCCTGCTAGCTCCGAGCCCCATCCCAGGCCCTCACACTGCCTCTGTGGCCCCTGGCCCCTCCTCCCGGCCTGGGGCTCGTCACGCGCCCTCTCCCCTCCGCCAGGGCACATCTTCCAGAGCCCCACACTCCGTTTGCGTCCGTCCTCCAGCTTCTGCAGCACCCAGCTGGGCGTGAAGGCCGCCACGTTATTGAGGACCAGGGAGAGTAGCGCTACCGCCACCGCCGCCACGACCAGCCTGCGGGCCGCCATACGACCCCCGAAACCCGCCACCGCTCCTCCACCCCCTACGCCTCCCTCTCCCAAACCCTGCTCCTCCTCCTCTTCCTCTCCCTCGTCCTCCTCGCTTCCCCGTCCCTGGGGGTCCTGGCGCTCCTCTAGCGGAGCAACGTCCGCTGTGCCCTGCACCTCCTCCTCCTCCTCCTCCTCCCTGTGCTCCTCCAGCTAGCGGCTAACGTTGCCTCGGGGCTCTCAGAGTCTTAGAGGACATCTCCATTCATGGTCATCAAGGGGAAGCTGGGATGCGGCCAGGGGGCTTCAGCCCTGCTCCTCCTGGGGCTGGACTGCTGCTGTGCGTTGTCTGCTCCAGCAGAATCCCTGGTCCATTCCCCTGGCTCTGTCTGTCTGTCAGGCTGCGGCCCGGCTGTCGCTCTGCTCTGCCTCCCTCCGTCTCGTCCCTGTTGCGGTGTCCCTCCAGGGACTGTGTAGCGCGTTAGATGCAGCCAGAAGCTCAGCGTGTTACCAGCTTTCTATCCAGCGTTGGTTCTCTGTGGTGCTGTAGGAAGTTGCAGATCCTCTGCAGAGCGTTGTAGCAGCAGTGCTGGTGAACTGATCGCTTCCCCACACCGCTTTCTCTCTCTCTCTCTCTCTTCTGGGAGGATTTACTCTGACAAGCTGCAGAAAGTATTCTGCCCCCTCCCCTTCTCTCTCTCTCTCTCTCTCTCTCTCTCTCTCTCTCTCTCTCTCTCTCTCTCTCTCTCTCTCTCTCTCTCTCTCTCTCTCTCTCTCTCTCTCTCTCTCTCTCTCTCTCTCTCTCTCTCTCTCTCTCTCTCTCTCTCTCTCCCCTCCCCCCCTCCTGTTGGCTGAATCCTAGAGGTCAACAGTGCATGTGTGTCGGGGGGGGGGGGGGGGTTGGACATCTGGTTGTGGTTTCTTTTTCTGTGTACAGTGTGAGAACATCAAACTTTCTTGCTGTCTCTCTCTCTTCGTTTTTCCGTCTCTTACCCTCTCTCAAGACTCAAAGGGCTTTAGTGGAAAACGTTTACACTGCCAAAGCACAAAAGGTAAAGTAAGATACAAAAAAGTTTAAATGAATTTTAAATATATACAAACGTTAAACGGTCCATGCAATAAAATACAAATTCAAACAGTGTACAGTGGGATAGAAGTGAGTAAATCAAACCATTTCCATTAACCTTTGTGCTTTGTTTGTGTTAGTTGCAGAACCAGCTTCTTGCTGGGTGGATGTCACTGTTGGTGAGGGCTTTGTAATGGAGAGTCTGAATCACTTTCTTTTCAAGTCTTTCAGACTTCACTGCCATAGAGTCCATTACTAGACTCATACATCTGTCTCTATCTACTCCTCTCTGTCTGTCTCTCTCTGCGTATCTCTAGCTCTCTCTCCCCTGGCTGTGGTCTTAAGTGCTACAGGATGTTTCCTATGTGTTTCCTATAAGAGGAAGAGAGATGGATGAAAGAGATGAGTTATACATGTAGACACTGTACCTATCTCCCTCTTTCTCTCTCCCTCTCTGTCTGTTTCTCCCTCCTTCTTTGTTTATCTGTGTATTATGAGGGCCCCTAAAGATTTGGGGAATTTCCTGTTGGCTGATTTTCATAAACAGCCCACATCTGGTTCTGCTGAAGAAAGAAAGAGAGAGAGAGAGAGAGAGAGAGAGAGAGAGAGAGAGAGAGAGAGAGAGAGAGAGAGAGAGAGAGAGAGAGAGAGAGAGAGAGAGAGAGAGAGAGAGAGAGAGAGAGAGAGAGAGAGAGAGAGAGAGAGAGAGAGAGAGAGAGAGAGAGAGAGAGAGAGAGAGAGAGAGAGAGAGAGAGAGAGAGAGAGAGAGAGAGAGAGGTGTTTTGATTTGAGCTTAGCCGCTGTGCTCGTGAAAGCATGGAATGTTCTTGATTCATGCAGACATTTGAAACGCTCAAACCCTCCTCCCCTTTCTCCCTCCCTCACATTCCTTTTCTCTTCAACACGGCCCCAAAGAAACACCAGGGAAGCAAACAACTTCCTCTCGCTGTACGTTGCTTGGCGGGTTAACAACCATACGTCCTGCTGCAGTGCCCTTGGGCAACACCTGCTGATCTCTCTTGGAAGCTGCTGCTCTGGTCAAAAGATGAAGAGACTGAAGTGACGTATGTTGTGGTTATGGGGAGGTCTTGTTGTTGTGGAGCTTGGAGGAGGTTTTGGGGGTGTGATTCTGCGACCCCCTTACCCCTGTGTGTGGGATAAAGAGCTGTGAACACTAGGTCAGACCAAAGCCCTGTCCCTACTCCCGGCCGTACCACTCTGTTTGAAGCCACTGAGATAGAGAGGACCAGGGATCAGTGGAACAGCCGAAAACCTTCCAACAGAGCCAGAGGGTCCAGGGCAAACAAAACCACACTATCAAATGGGACAGACTTAAATGTTGTTTCACTGAGGCCTTTATCCTGGCAATTTCTTTATGCGATACGTCTAGGACAGGTGAGACGTCTAAATGCAAAGTAACACAGTAGTTGTGGAGTATAAGAGTAGTTATGCATACAAGAGTCTCCTCTGTAGCAGCGTGAGCCCCGATCATAGTGTCAGAGTTCTTCAACAGTTCACCCCCTTGCAGGGACGCTGCCTCATTCTTCAAGGACAGCAGGTGTGCTAGTGAGGTAGTAATGGAAGCAATAAGACATTGAACGAGGGGTACTTGTGATCGTACGACCGGTTGTGGCTGGGAAAAGCTGAAAAGGATCAAGAAAAGCAAAATAGGAATTTGCGGTTACACTTTCCAACCCACTTTTAATTTTTTGTTTCAGTTATTGTTAAGATATAATTACATTTGTGGTCTTCACATTAGTGGTGCGTTGCTCACAAGGATATTGAAATGCGTCCTAGGATACTTCTTCTACCCCTACCCAACGGAGCCAGCCTGTGTTTGCTCAGCTGGTGGCCCATCTACAGGGCCCGTAGGCGGCACTACCGGGACCCCCTACCCACACCACGAGGGAGTGTGCTGAACGGAGTGAGCGGAGTGGTGGGGTTCAGGGTCCTCCTGCCCTACGCTCCAGTGGGTTTCCTTCCTGACCCACTTCGCCCTGTTCCCCTCCAGTGTGGCAGTGTGGGAGAACATGGCCAGGATGTGCGTGAAGAACCGGCGTCTGGACGTGGCGAGGGTCTGCCTGGGGAACATGGGCAACGCCAGGGCGGCCCGGGCTCTGAGGGAGGCCGAGGCCCTGCCCCAACCCGAGGCCCAGGTGGCCGTACTGGCTGTTCAGCTGGGCATGCTGGTGAGACTCCCATTGGCTGTTATCAGTCTGTTAGAGAGCATCCCATTGGCTGTTATTAGTCTGTTAGAGAGCATCCCATTATCTTTAGTCTGTTAGAGAGCATCCTATTGGCTGTTATTAGTCTGTTAGAGAGCATCCTATTGGCTGTTATTAGTCTGTTAGAGAGCATCCTATTGGCTGTTATTAGTCTGTTAGAGAGCATCCCATTGGCTGTTATTAATCTATTAGACAGCATCCCATTGGTTGTTATACGGCTATTAGAGACATCTCATTGGCTAGGAGTCTGTTGGAGAGATTCTGTGTGTCATTAGTATGTTATTAACATGTGTCTTGGGTGATGGGTGAAGTGGACAGCTCCCACCTGGCATTAACATGTGTCTTGGGTGATGGTTGAAGTGGACAGCTCACACCTGGCATTAACATGTGTCTTGGGTGATGGGTGGAGTAGACAGCTCACGCCTGTCATTAGAACGCATCACCAAACGTGTCCATCTTGTGATCAGATCTCACTTCCTCGCTTTGTAAGCAAATAAACATGTTCGTCATTTATGTCATTTATCATAGACTCTATGGGCTCTTCTGAATGTTCAGATGCCATAAGAAAGCCAGCTTACGCCATTTTGTGTTTTTGATTTACTTAAATTATTGCGTGCCAACCCAATATAATATTGTGTTTGGCACGCAGGCGAGTACGTGCTTGTGCTTATGCAGAGGCTTATTGAGTAGGCGGTCCTTCAGCGAGGCCCAGGACACATCCATCTCACTGCTGAAAGAATGCGTCCGTATGGGACCCGTACGTGTCTGGGTGCAATCACACCTGTACTTAGAGCGGTCCACTTGTGATGGGATCACCCAAGGTGTTTTGCCAGGTTATTGCCAGCTGTGAACAGGGCCTTAGAGAGGTTTAGATTGGCTGTTACCTCAACGTTCATCTGCGATTAAAGATGTTTTATCCAGCGTAAAGTAAAACATGGTTAAATGCAAGTATTTGGATGGTGAGCGTTCAGTTGACAGTTTAGTGCAGTTAAAGTCCAGGTTAGGATCTCGAGCAAAGCAACAGATGATGGAGCTCGCCACCAGATAGCAGCATCCTCCTCCTCCTCCTCCTCCTCCTCCTCCTCATCCTCCTCATGGTGCGTGACAGGAGGAGGCGGAGAAGCTGTACAGGAGCTGCGAGCGCTTTGACCTCCTCAACCAGTTCTATCAGGCGTCTGGCCGCTGGCAGCAGGCCCTGGAGACGGCACAGACCGCCGACCGCATCCACCTGCGCTCCACCTACTACAACTACGCCAAACACCTGGAGGCCATGGGGGACCGGACCCTGGCCCTGTCCTAGTAAGAGCCCCGCCGCTAGCCTTGGAGCCTCTCCCGTTTGGTAATGCGACGTGCACGCATGGACCCAAAACCAACTTGAACGTAACCCGTGGTGGGATAAACACTAGCGCTACAGGGGATGACGAGAAGAATCCGATGTGGAACCCCCGTCAAACATTCATTAGTTCTTTCCGTGGCACAGTTGCTCCGCTGTAGTTTGCCATCCCTTGGCCTAATATATAACGAGATGGTAAGGCTGCAGCCCACCCTTCCTGCTAGTAGGAGGTCTTCTCAAGGCTCGAGGATCTCCTCTGATTGATCCACGCGTGCACCCTGCATTTCAAAAAGCGAGTCCAGCAGTAACTTTTAGTAAAGCAGCAAGTCATTTTGCTACATACTTTCTCATTCATTAACTGGAGATGCCCCCCCCCCCCTCTCTTATCTGTGTTTTCCAGACCCACTCTGGGATTGTCTGCAATATAAATGGCCACATTCCAATATTATAAAGTCTATGTAGGAGACTCACTATATGGTCCTCCTGGGTTTCAGTTATGAGAAGTCGGACACCCACAGGTTTGAAGTTCCCAGAATGCTGCAGGACGACAGTGTGTCTCTGGAGGTCTACGTCAACAAGATGAAGGACAAGTAGGTGCAGCACCGACTGGGATGTAGATCAAACGTATTTAGCTTGGGTCATCTCTGTTGCACGCCTTCCAATGCTGTGTTTTCTGGTGTGTCTCTGTATGTCCTTCACCCCCTGGCACTGTCACGTGGCTTCCTCACCCTCAAAGTTAACTTCAGGCTAAGGACCGCATAGTGCGCGTTCGGCCACGCTTGACTTGTCTCTAAAGAAATACACATAAATGGCGTTGCTACGGTTTTTCGGGGAGAAAGCGCTGTAACGTTTCCATTTCTCAACTGATTTTAGTGAGTCGTTTTTATTTCCATATGAATTCATGTTATAGATACTTTCTTTAGAGAACATAAACTATTGAATAAAGAGGACTAACTGAAGTGGGTTGAGATGGCTAAACGCCACAGCTCCCCCTTCTCTTGTATCTGTTCCCAGGCCCTCCAGGGCCGTGTCAACGTGCCGGCTGGGGCCGTAACGGAGTGTGTGATGTTCACCGTGTGTGTCTGCTCCAGAATCATCTACAAGTGGTGGGCCCAGTACCTGGAGAGCCAGGCCAACATGGACGCAGCGCTGCTCTACTACGAGAACGCCCAGGACTACCTGTCCCTGGTCCGGGTCCACTGCTACCTGGGAAACATCCAGAAGGTAAAGTGTGCAGAGTTTTTACTAGAGCTGTGATTGTAACGGCCACAAATGCTTCCTCTTGCAGAAGCTTTTCTCAAAAGTATGGGTGTTATACGCGTTGCTGTGTGTGTGTGCGTGTGTGTTTGGCGACAAAGCTGTGGGAATTATTGAAAATTACAAAACAAACATTTACGAATATAATAAATGTCTCAAAGAGCCAGTGAGCCCGCTGTTTCGTCTGGAATTAGACGAATGGGGATAAAAAATAAATGTGTTTGTGAACGTGAGTTCTATAATTCGCGAGAAGGAGGGGGGAGGGGTTTCGTTGAGACTGACTTCTTATCCCCATGGTGACAGCCAACGGCACCTTTGTGATAGGCATTTCTTTTTTCACATATATATATATATATATATATATATATTTCTTTTTTAACAACCTTTCTTAGCTAGCTATCTAGGAGCCTACTCGTCGTTGAGCAATATGGTATCAGCGGTATCATAATGAGCAATATGGTATCATAAGGAGCAATATGGTATCATAAGGAGCAATATGGTATCATAAGGAGCAATATGGTATCATAATGAGCAATATGGTATCATAACGAGCAATATGGTATCATAATGAGCAATATGGTATCATAACGAGCAATATGGTATCATAACGAGCAATATGGTATCATAATGAGCGATGTCACAGGGAGCGAAACAGAGTCTAGGCACTGCGTGTCTACGGAGTCTTTTGAGGTGGAGGATTTCTCCAGAGGTGTGTTGTACAGTCCCACCTAGTACTCGATTATCAACACTAAAACCATGCGTTCTGCAGGACTAGCCTACGCAAAATTGGAAAACTGCGGACTGAAAAGAAGCCTGGGTCCGATCAGGTTCTTTAAAGAACGCCACCTGCGCTCGCAGCAGAGTGGAGCATTCACAA
Source organism: Lota lota (assembly GCA_026745465.1). Taxonomy (NCBI): domain Eukaryota; kingdom Metazoa; phylum Chordata; class Actinopteri; order Gadiformes; family Lotidae; genus Lota; species Lota lota. The sequence continues at coordinate 3,071,656 of JACYXH010000047.1, forward strand.
AGTGTTGGGGAGAATAGCAAAAACATAGGATTACACCCCTTTTTTTATCAATCACGGTGTTATTTTACTAACAGTGATAAAATGGCATAGATTACTATGTTGACGATCATATAAGACATAATAATACGTAAAACATTTAAATAAAGGTTTTGGGTTCACTAGCTCTTTACTCAAATATCGTATTCATCAAGAGGTGAGCAGATTGATCCCTTTCTGCAAAATGACGGGATTGGTTGACTTTTGCCCGATTTTACAGTCGCAAAGTCCTGAAATCATGGGTCTGCAAAATGTTCCATCACGGCATTGTGTGGTTGTGTGTGCACCAGGCTTCAGAGATCGCCAACGACACAGGGAACAGGGCTGCTTCGTACCACCTGGCCCGGCAATACGAGGGTCGCCAAGAGGTCAAACAGGCCGTGCACTTCTACACAAGAGCACAGGCCTACAACAACGCCATACGACTCTGCAAGGTAGACTACCAGCACCTGTAAGGTCCACTGCCCTGACCCCCTAAGCAGCTCTAACCCCTTTCTGTGTGCGTGTGTCGTGCGTTCACGTGTGTACGTGTGTGTGTGTGTGTGTGTGTGTGCGCATGTGTGTGGGCGTGGGCGCGTGTATGTGCGTGAGCAGGAGAGCGGTCTAGATGACCAGCTGATGAACTTGGCACTGCTCAGTAACCCTGAGGACATGATGGAGGCCGCCTGCTACTACGAGGAGAGGGGCTGCCACATGGACCGGGCTGTGGTGCTCTACCACAAGGTCAGCCCCCACTGGTCTCTGATAACCTGTGGTACTCTGTCTTTGGTACTCTGTCTCTAGTTCTCTGTCTCTGGTACTGTCTCTGATACTCTGTCTCTGGTACTCTACTGTCTCTGGTACTCTGTCTCTGATACTCTGTCTCTGGTACTCTGTAGTACTCTGTCTCTGGTACTCTGTCTCTGGTACTGTCTCTGGTACTCTGTCTCTGGTACTCTGTCTCTGGTACTCTGTCTCTGGTACTCTGTCTCTGGTAGTCTGTCTCTGGTAGTCTGCTGTCTCTGGTAGTCTGTCTCTAGTACTCTGCTGTCTCTGGTAGTCTGTCGGCTCTGGTGCTCTGTTGTCTCTGGTAGTCTGTCTCTGGTAGTCTGTCTCTGATACTCTGTCTCTGGTACTCTGCTGTCTCTGGTAGTCTGTCTCTGGTGCTCTGTTGTCTCTGGTAGTCTGTCTCTGATACTCTGTCTCTGGTTGTCTGTCTCTGGTACTCGGCTGTCTCTGGTACTCGGCTGTCTCTGGTACTCGGCTATCTCTGGTACTCTGATGTCTCTGGTAGTCTGTCTCTGGTACTCTGCTGTCTCTGGTACTCGGCTGTCTCTGGTACTCTGCTGTCTTTAGTAGTCTGTCTCTGGTACTCTGCTGTCTGGTACTCTGCTGTCTCTGGTACTCTGCTGTCTCTGGTACTCTGATGTCTCTGGTAGTCTGTCTCTGATACTCTGTCTCTGGTTGTCTGTCTCTGGTACTCTGCTGTCTCTGGTACTCTGTCTTTGATACTCTGTCTCTGGTTGTCTGTCTCTGGTACTCTGTCTCTGGAACTCTTGTCTCTGGTAGTCTGCTGTCTCTGGTACTCTGCTGTCTCTGGTTGTCTGTCTCTTGTACTCTGATGTCTGAGGTACTCTGCTGTCTCTGGTACTCTGCTGTCTCTGGTACTCTGTTGTCTCTGGTACTCTGTTGTCTCTGGTACTCTGTCTCTGGCAAGGCACCAGCATGGCAGTATGTAATGCAAGAGTAGAGCACTTGTTTCTGCACTAAAATTTAAAGTCTGTCTTATAGTCTAATTAAATTTCTTATAGCCTATGACATTGTGGACAACATGTTGAATATTAAAACTAATTTTAACACTATTATTATCTTTTTGTCATTGTGTGCGTGTTGCAGTCGCTACAAATACAAATACATGATATTTTAAGCAACACATATTTATAATCTGCTTCTTCTTTCATATTCAACAGCATTTTCCCAGGAAGTGTTTTACATAATTAGCTGGAACAGGATATGTGATGGCAGACCTGGCCCCAGAGTTAGCCTTTCCTGTGTCAGGAGGCCATTGCGTAGTGCAGAGCTGACCCCTAACCCCTGAGCGTCAGAAGGTCAGGACCCATGTCCTTCTATGCGTAACCAAGGTAACTGTGTGTTCCAGGCGGGTCACATGTCCAAGGCCCTGGAGCTGGCCTTTGCCACGCAGCAGTTCTCGGCCCTGCAGCTCATCGCTGAGGACCTGAACCACACGTCCGACCCCAGCCTGCTGGCGCGCTGCTCCGACTTCTTCATCAAACACAGCCAGTACCAGAAGGCCGTGGAGCTGCTGGTGGCAGCTAAGAAGGTAGGATTGGGGGGGGGGGGGGGGGGGGGGGGGGGGGGGGGGGGGGGGGGGGGGGGGGGGGGGGGGGGGGGGGGGGGGGGGGGGGGGGGGGGGGGGGGGGGGGGGGGGGGGGGGGGTGTTATTATCTGTGTGTGCATGTGTGTTTTTCTATGTATGTGTGTGTGTGTTTCTCTATGTATGTGTGTGTGTTTCTCTATGTATGTGCGTGTGTGTTTCTCTCTGTGTGTGCGTGTGTGTGTTTCTCTACGTGTGTGTTTCTCTATGTATGTGCGTGTGTGTTTCTCTCTGTGTGTGCGTGTGTGTTTCTCTCTGTGTGCGTGTGTTTCTCTCTGTGTGCGTGTGTGTTTCTCTGTGTGTGTGCGTGTGTGTTTCTCTTTGTGTGTGTGTTTCTCTGTGTGTGCGTGTGTGTTTCTGTGTGTGTGTGCGCGTGTGTTTCTCTCTGTGCGTGTGTATTTCTCTGTGTGTGCGTGTGTGTTTCTCTGTGTGTGCGTGTGTGTTTCTCTGTGTGTGCGTGTGTATTTCTCTATGTGTGCGTGCGTGTTTCTCTGTGTGTGTGTGTATGTGTATTTCTCTGTGTGCGTGTGTATTTCTCTGTGTGTGTTTTCTCTGTGTGCGTGTGTGTTTCTCTGTGTGCATGTGTGTTTCTGTGTGTGTGCGTGTGTGTTTCTCCGTGTGTGTGTTTCTCTGTGTGTGTGTGTGTTTCTCTGTGTGTGTGTGTGTGTGTGTGTGTATGTGTATTTCTCTGTGTGCGTTCGTGTTTCTCTATGTGCGTGTGTGTTTCTCTGTGTGCGTGTGTATTTCTCTGTGTGCGTGTGTGTTTCTCTGTGTGCGTGTGTATTTCTCTGTGTGCGTGTGTGTTTCTCTGTGTGTGTGTGTGTGTATGTGTGTATGTCTATTTCTCTGTGTGCGTGTGTGTTTCTCTGTGTGCGTGTGTGTTTCTCTGTGTGCATGCGTGTTTCTCTCTGTGTGTGTATTTCTCTGTGTGTGTGTGTTTCTCTGTGTGTATGTGTATTTCTCTGTGTGCGTGCATGTTTCTCTCCGTGTGTGTTGACATGCGTATATGTGCGTTCCTCTACCACCTCCAGTACCACGAGGCCCTGCAGCTGTGTGTGGACCAGAGCCTGACCATCACCGAGGATCTGGCCGAGAGCATGACGGTCGCCAAGGAGACGGGTGAGCTGACAGAGGACTCGCGGCGAGAGCTGCTGGAGCGCATCGCCGACTGCTGCATGCGCCAGGGGGACTACCACCTGGCCACCAAGAAGTACACTCAGGCCGGCAACAAGCTCAAGGTCAGGGGTCACGCAGTGAGGAGTCGCCTGGCGCGATCTACTTCCAGTTTGTTAAACGCAACACTGCCACCTAGTGGACATGGTAGCATACTTATGCACATGCTGGCAGAGTCTGAACAACCCTGGAGAACCTTCCCATGATTCCTGGGGAGTCACTGAGCCATTGTGCTGGAAGCTAGCTACCTAGCTCATTACAGAGCATGACATGTAAACAAATAATCACGTAGAATACATAGAACAAATCAGTTTACTATTTAGCAGACCCTTTTATCCAACGTGACTTTTAGTGAACTGAAGATGCATTAAGGAGCAGGTAGGGGTTAGGGAATCTTGCTCTAGGATGTCTTCAGGTACACTGCAGATATTTGGGCCCATCTTTAATAGCTAGTGAAAGATGTTTTACTGTGCTGTACCCCAGGCCATGAGGGTGCTGCTGAAGTCCGGCGACACAGAGAAGATTGTGTTCTTTGCCGGCGTGTCCAGACAGAAGGAGATCTACATCATGGCGGGGAACTACCTGCAGTCTCTGGACTGGCGCAAGAACCCCGACATCATGAAGAACATCATCGGCTTCTACACCAAGGGCCGCGCCCTGGACCTGCTGGCCGGCTTCTACCAAGCCTGCGCACAGGTACACACACACCCCTCCGTCCCCATGTTACCATGGCGACAAGGTACATCACTGCCTGTTACCATGGAGACAAGCTCCACTCACTGCATGTTACCATGGCGACAAGCTCCACTCACTGCCTGTTACCATGGAGATAAGCTCAGCTCACTGCCTGTTACCATGGAGATAAGCTCCGCTCACTGCCTGTTACCATGGAGATAAGCTCAGCTCACTGCCTGTTACCATGGAGATAAGCTCAGCTCACTGCCTGTTACCATGGAGATAAGCTCCGCTCACTGCCTGTTACCATGGAGATAAGCTCCGCTCACTGCCTGTTACCATGGAGACTAGCTCCGCTCTTCTCCCTGTTACCATGGAGACAAGCTCCGCTCATCTCCCCATTACCATGGAGACAAACTATGTGGAACCCAGGTTCTGATGTATAACCTGCTGGTTTTCTGTCAAAGTCAAACATTCTCCTAGAACCGGTTGTACAACATTTACATTTCGTAATTTAGCATTTTATACATTTTATACAAAGCACCTTACAAGTGAGGCTGAGAACAATCAAAGCATACATACAAATTGAGTAACTACAAAATACTACAAGAAGTGCTGCCCAACCTAGTTTCTAAAATGTATTTTGTTATTTGTATGTATAACCATTCCAGAGATGCCGAGAAAATACAGAACATACAGAGATGGTTCATCATGTTTTAGATGTTCTCATTTAATGACCTAACTACAAGATAAAGATACACTACGGTCAATGAGGAAATACCCCAGCTTTAGTTTGAACAATCCTTATTTTACTACTAGCTCAATGCTGTGTTTGTCGTTCCAGGAGGAGATCGATGACTTCCGGGACTACGAGAAGGCCTTGGGAGCTCTGTCAGAGGCCTACAAATGTCTGTCTAAGAGTAAGGAGCGCAGCCCTGGGGAGCAGGAGACCAGACTGGCCCAGCTCCAGCACAGAGTGTCCCTGGTCAAACGCTTCTGCCAGGCCCGCAGGTCTGTCACGCCTCTCTCCCTCTGTCTCTCTGTCACGCCTCTCCCTCTCTCTCTCTCTCTGTCTCTCTCTGTCTCTCTGTTTCTCTCTGTCTCCCTCTCTGTCTCTCTCTCTTTCTCCCTCTATCTCTCTCTCTCTTTCTCTCTCTTTCTCTCTCTCTCTCTCTCTCTCTCCCTCTCTCTCTCTCTCCCTGTCTGTCTCCCTCTCTCTCCCTGTCTGTCTCCCTCTCTGTCTCCCTCTCTGTCTCCCTCTCTGTCTCTCTGTCTCTCTCTCTCTCTCTCTCTCTCTCTCTCTCTGTCTCTCTGTCTCTCTGTCTCTGTCTCTCTCTGTCTCCCTCTCTCAATCGCTCTGTCTCTAGCTTGTTTCACACATAAAGCTGTGGCTTGATTGCATTTTCAGATAAAGGTAGCAGTTTCTGTTGTTCACGCAAGACATGTGTTATTAGCGCACCGCTTCTTTTCACACAGCACCGGCAGTGCCGTTAAAAGTCATGTGTTGTTACCTCCAGAAAATTACATTTTACCGTTGAGTCTGTCCAATTGGCTGATTTTTGCCAATCCTTCGATGAAACAAGCTGTGTCACGAGATGCTTTACATTGTACACTAGTTTATATTTCACACCATTACGGTTCCACGTCTCCAGGGTGTGCGACGAGGACCCGGGAGAGGCCATGAGTCTCTGCGACGCGCTGCTGGGGGAGCCTGAGCTGGACTCGGCCATCAGGACCGGAGACGTCTATGGACTCATAGTGGAGATCCACTGCCAGCAAGGACGATTCCAGCAGGTGGGATGGGGGACACAGCACATGAATACACCACCCAGACCACACCCTACAAGCACCACACCCACTCGCCACGTTGTATGTGGAGGTTAGCTATGGCCAAATGATACTTCTGAATAGAATATAACGCTACGTCATGGGTCTCTACGTCATGGGTCTCCGTCTGTGAATACAAAGAATCAGTCGCCGAAAGGCACCAAAGTCACTCATTCAGTGACATCGGGTGAGCTTCATAATGTGAAGATGATGTGTCATACAAATGTATGTGAACCTGATTGGTTCTGGGTATCCATCTGGCCTGTCAATCACAGATGCATGAATGCAACACTTCTCAAGAGACTTCTGAAGTGGGGGGGGGGGGGGGGGGGGGGGGGGGGGGGGGGGGGGGTTATTTTGGTAGTTTAGTTTCAGAATCTGTCTCTCTCCCTCTCTCTACAACTGTGGAACCTTTACGTGCAGCCCTCTCTGCTCTTAACGGACTGTCCCCCCCCCCCAGGCCCACCGTAAGCTGGAGGAGCTCCAGAGCAGCCAGCCCAGCCTGAAGATCAGCTCCTACGTGAGCCCTGCCAGCCTGGAGGCCCTGCAGGGGGCGCTGGGGGTGTCTCTGGGCCGCGCCCCGGAGCCCCGCGCCAGGCCGCACAGCGGAGGGGACGACGACGAGGTGGAGGAAGACGAGGGGGTCTAGATGACCGCCTGCGTGGCGGGTTGGAAGGTGTGGAGGAGGATTAAAGGATGGGACTGAAGAGAGACGCAAGCTATGAAACGGAGTTAACGGTTCCCTTCCGACACCTGAGCCACTTTAGAAAAATAATAATTATACACCGGATCCTTAGGGCACGATATTCTTAGTTCCAGCTTTATCTTTAAGATCCAGGAACAGGGAAGTGTTTTGAGCTATTCCTTCATGTGGTAAATGACTGCTGGATGCTCTCCTTACATCTTGCTGGTTTAACATGAATATTATCTTTTTTTTCTATATTGAATTTTGGTATAAAACCTGTAATATGAAATGCTCATATATTTATATAAAGTATTTTGCATCGACAATTGTTTTTTTATGTAGGCCTATCTTATGAATGCAGAAATGTGTCAATTCTCTGTTTTGTGTACACTGTTTTGTTTTTACACTGCATTTCACTAAATGCAGCATTTCTTTAGTTTATTGTTCAAATACGTGACAGAAAGTCATAGCCTATTTTTTATTAACCCATTAATGTTACAGGAAAAACGCAATAGGCCTACCTGTAGTTTTCTAAACACTATGTGTTTAGTTTCACACGAATCGAAATGATGATTGGTTATTAAAGGTTAACAAACTACATCCTTTGACGTTAGGCCGTTCATTTCGCGGTCCACTTCTCCAACTCGAGTAAAACAACGTATTGATCCGGCGCGTGCTGCGCCCCACTGAACTGTTGACGCACGCGCTATTGCCTCGTGGAACGGAATGGTGCTGCTCGCGCTCAACTGAAGACCACAACCGGCGTGAAGAAACCCTTTCATAAAAGTAACCAAACCTATTTAGATAAGAACCTACACATGTCTATGAATAGGTCCACAACAGTTCACTATTGTCTTATAGTGATAGCACGCTGCTCGCGCGTCTGGCCACTGCTTCCTCTTGCCCGCGCGATCATCCATGGCAACGTTATGACAACGTTGTTGGTGCGATGCTGCCAATGCTACCTGGAGCCGCAACAGACCCCGTTCCTGACGGTGAAAGGAGTCCTACTGACGGAAGATCAGCCGAGACAAATGGACGCAAACCAGCAGCGAGCGTCGGTCTCTGAACTTCAGGAGCAGATCCGTTTTTTAACCGGAGACAACGTAAGTTGGTAAATGTCGCGTGCCTTCGTGTCCGTCGTCTGGTTTAGGCCTATTCATCTTAATTATAGAATACTAATGATAATAGTTCATTACATGTTCATCACGGGTTTCCGAGACACAAGCGTCGTCAAACAGTAGCATATCCTTAAACGATGGCGGTGCCTGTAATGTGCACTGGCTTTCATTGCACAGCATTTCACCTGTAGCCTACGGTGTTTTCAGAAGAAGGTTACCAATACACTTTTATTTTAGCCGGAAAGTACTAGAGGACAGAGCGTGAGTAGAGACTCTTCACTGGGAGCTAGGAGCCGGTCCAGCTTCCTTTACCTGGGTCTCAGACTACAGGACAGAGCGTGAGTAGAGACTCTTCACTGGGAGCTAGGAGCCGGTCCAGCTTCCTTTACCTGGGTCTCAGACTAGAGGACAGAGCGTGAGTAGAGACTCTTCACTGGGAGCTTGGAGCCGGTCCAGCTTCCTTTACCTGGGTCTCAGACTAGAGGACAGAGCGTGAGTAGAGACTCTTGACTGGGAGCTAGGAGCCGGTCCAGCTTCCTTTACCTGAGTCTCAGACTAGAGGACAGAGCATGAGTAGAGACTCTTCACTGGGAGCTAGGAGCCGCTCCAGCTTCCTTTACCTGGGTCTCAGACTAGAGGACAGAGCGTGAGTAGAGACTCTTCACTGGGAGCTAGGAGCCGCTCCAGCTTCCTTTACCTGGGTCTCAGACTAGAGGACAGAGCGTGAGTAGAGACTCTTGACTGGGAGCTAGGAGCCGCTCCAGCTTCCTTTACCTGGGTCTCAGACTAGAGGACAGAGCGTGAGTAGAGACCGTTAACTGGGAGCAAGGAGCCGTTCCAGCTTCCTTTACCTGGGTCTCAGACTAGAGGACAGAGCGTGAGTAGAGACCCTTAACTGGGACCTAGGAGCCGGTCCAGCTTCCTTTACCTGGGTCTACATCACACTAATCACTGCTAGGATCTGTATTACAGGTAAAAATACTTCAGAGGTATTACAGGTAAAAACACTCTACAGGTATTACAGGTAAAAACACGATCATAGTCTTTATTTGACGTTTATAATTGAGCAGTACACCAGTCACACGGTCACATTGTCCGTGTCGATATATTTTGATGGGACTTTCACGCATCTCACATAACCATGCATGCTTCGCTTAGTTTTTAGACCCATTATATGTCTTACATTTGAACTTACAACCAGTGGATTCAATACAATGAAGCCAACCAACCACAACAAACACATTTTGACACAAATACCAATATAAACATGAATCAAATATGAATATCAAATGTGATCCAATGTTATCTTTGATCTAACCCCGTGTGCTGATCCTCGTGTGATGTAGAGGCCGTCTCTCCGCTCCCCTGTAGGCTCGTCTCCAGGAGGAGCAGCAGCATCTCTCCACCCGGGTGCTCTACCTGGAGGGGAGGGTCTCCCACCTGTCTGCCTCCAGCACACACCTGGCCTCCAAGCTGGGCCAGGTGGAGGGGGACAAGCTGAAGGTAGGTGGGCTGCATCACGGTGTAGCAGACCCACCCTGTCACTCACTCACTCACCAAGCAACCCACTCACTCACTCACAAGCACATTGCATATGAAGGGGAAAGAAAACCCTCACAATGATACACATACACACACTCACTCGCTCACACAGACACACACACACACACATGTTAAACACAGATGGGATTTCTCTGCGGGGGTCTTCAGGTGTCACGGGAGTTGGTGGAGGAGAAGCTGCAGCTGAACGCCATGAGGGAGGCGTGGGAAGGAGAGAGGTTCCAGCTCAGAAACCAGGTGAGGCGTGGGAAGGAGAGAGGTTCCAGCTCAGAAACCAGGTGAGGCGTGGGAAGGAGAGAGGTTCCAGCTCAGAGACCAGGTGAGGCGTGGGAAGGAGAGAGGTTCCAGCTCAGAAACCAGGTGAGGCGTGGGAAGGAGAGAGGTTCCAGCTCAGAGACCAGGTGAGGCGTGGGAAGGAGAGAGGTTCCAGCTCAGAAACCAGGTGAGGCGTGGGAAGGAGAGAGGTTCCAGCTCAGAGACCAGGTGAGGCGTGGGAAGGAGAGAGGTTCCAGCTCAGAAACCAGGTGAGGCGTGGGAAGGAGAGAGGTTCCAGCTCAGAGACCAGGTGAGGCGTGGGAAGGAGAGAGGTTCCAGCTCAGAAACCAGGTGAGGCGTGGAAAGGAGAGAGGTTCCAGCTCAGAGACCAGGTGAGGCGTGGGAAGGAGAGAGGTCCCAGCTCAGAAACCAGGTGAGGGCTCAGAAACCAGGTGAGGCGTGGGAAGGAGAGAGGTTCCAGCTCAGAAACCAGGTGAGGCGTGGGAAGGAGAGAGGTTCCAGCTCAGAAACCAGGTGAGGCGTGGGAAGGAGAGAGGTTCCAGCTCAGAAACCAGGTGAGGGGGTTTGCTGTTGGTGTATCCATGGAAACCAGGCCTCCCTGAAATGCTCAGGTGTAACAGAGAGAGAGACAGCAGTGATGAGTCTTTGCACTAAAGGTACAGACAGAAATCTCTGTTTGTCTAACGGCCTGTCTACATTCTCTGTCTGTCTTTCTGTGTCTCTCTGTCTTTCTGTCTGTGTCTCTGTCTTTCTGTGTGTGTCTGTCTGTCTGTCTGTCTGTGTGTGTCTCTCTCGTCCTAGGTGTTGGACCAGGAGGTTGTAGTAGCACAGCTGGAGGAGGAGAGAGACAGGTTGCGCAGGGAGCTGCAGTTGCTCCTGTCTCACCTGCAGGTGGCGGAGGAGAGCAGAGCGGCTCTGTCTGAGGAGCAGCATAAGAGGAGCTCCGAGGTCGCCCCCTGCAGGCACCTTCATGAACAGAAGCTCAACACCCTGGAGGGAGAGCTGCAGCGCATCAGCACCCTGATCAACACGCTGTTCCACCCCCGAGTCAGAGTGAGACACACACACACACACACACACACACGTAACAGTGTACATGCTCTTATTGTAACGTTTCCTTCCTGTGTGAACACAGCCAGAGGACCTGGCTACTCTGGAGGAGCAGCATCGAAACATGGAGCACAACGTAAGGTCACATGATCTGTCTCTAGGACTTCATTCAGGCCCAATATTGTGTGTGTGTGTGTGCGCGCGTGCATACGTGCGTGTGTATATATGTGTGCGTTTATATATGTGTATGGGTGTGTGCATGCGTGTGTGCATGGTGTGTTTAAATATATATGTGTGTGTGTGTCTGTGTATATGTGCGTGTGTGTGTGTGCATGCGTGTGTGTATATATGTGTGTGTGTGTGTGTGCATGCATGTGTGTATATATGTGTGCGTTTATATATGCGTGTGTGTGTATATATGTGTGTGTTTATATGTGTGTGTGTGTGTGTGTGTGTGTATATTGTGTGTGTGTGTGTGTGTAGCTGCTGGTGAGCCAGCAGGAGGTGCGTGGCATGGTGGAGGAGATGAGGAGGGAGCATGAGAACCAGCGCCTCAGACTAGAGGACAGAGCGTGAGTAGAGACTCTTGACTGGGAGCTAGGAGCCGGTCCAGCTTCCTTTACCTGGGTCTCAGACTAGAGGACAGAGCGTGAGTAGAGACTCTTGACTGGGAGCTAGGAGCTGGTCCAGCTTCCTTTACCTGGGTCTCAGACTACAGGACAGAGCGTGAGTAGAGACTCTTGACTGGGAGCTAGGAGCCGGTCCAGCTTCCTTTACCTAGGTCTCAGACTAGAGGACAGAGCGTGAGTAGAGACTCTTGACTGGGAGCTAGGAGCTGCTCCAGCTTCCTTTACCTTTCCTTTACTGTTCTGCTCTGGTCCGGGGTCTGGTGACTGTTCTGCTCTGGTCCGGGGTCTGGTGTGGTGGGGTCTATGGGGGTCTGGTGTGGTGTGGTCTATGGGGGTCTGGTGTGGTGGGGTCTACGGGGGTCTGGTGTGGTGGGGTCTACGGGGGTCTGGTTGGGTGGGGTCTACGGGGGTCTGGTGTGGTGGGGTTGGGTCTATGGGGGTCTGGTGTGGTGGGGTCTACGGGGGGTCTGGTGTGGTGTGGTGGGGTTGGGTCTATGGGGGTCTGGTGTGGTGGGGTCTACGGGGGTCTGGTGTGGTGGGGTCTACGGGGGTCTGGTTGGGTGGGGTCTACGGGGGTCTGGTGTGGTGGGGTCTATGGGGGTCTGGTGTGGTGGGGTCAATGGGGGTCTGGTGTGGTGGGGTCTATGGGGGTCTGGTGTGGTGTGGTGGGGTTGGGTCTATGGGGGTCTGGTGTGGTGGGGTCTATGGGGGTCTGGTGTGGTGGGGCTGGGTCTACGGGGGTCTGGTGGGGCTGGGTCTACGGGGGTCTGGTGACTGTTCTGCTCTGGTTTCCTGTGTGTTGTGACGCCCAGGCTGGTCATGGGTAAGGAACAGCAGAAACAGAGGGAGGCCATCCAGAGAATCCAGCAGAGGCTCTCAGAGCCGAGCACGGTAAGAGCCCACAGATAAGACACGCGTACCGAGGGCCATGTCCACCCTGAACCCACCCTGAACCCACCCTGAATCCATCCTGAACCCATCCTGAACCCACCCTGAACCCACCCTGAACCCACCCTGAATCCACCCTGAATCCACCCTGAACCCACCCTGAATCCACCCTGAACCCACCCTGAACCCACCCTGAATCCACCCTGAACCACCCTGAACCCACCCTGAACCTCTTCCAAAGATACTCTCTCAAGTGGAGGAATTTGGGCCAGGGCTGAAGTAGTCTGTGCATGCGCATTAGAGAAGACAGGAACATGAATTTTGGTAATCATTTATTTTGAATTTTGTAGTCGCAACTTAATGCTAAAACCATCCCTTGCGATCACTTTACCCCCTGGTTTCCAAAGCACCTCCATCTCCCCGATAATAGACTATTTGCAGTCAGGATCAGTGATCATGCTGTGCTATGCTGCTGAAGCCAAGACAAAAGAAAATACAATGAACAATTTTGAGCCCGATACATTGATCTTAATTATGTTTATATGTCTTACAACTAAGCATTAAAGCTGGATATGCTAATAGGTCAATAAGGCATGATAAATATATTACTAGGCCTAGGATAAAATGCAACAGCATTTTATTAAAAATGATATATTTAGGGCGTGCCTGTTCTGTTTCTCAATCCACCAAGGGGTGTCTGTATAATACCCTAATCTAGAGTGATCTGTAATCTAGAGTAATCTGTTATCCAGTTGGAGTATAATCTACTGTAATCCAGGTAGTGTATAATCTAGAGTAATCTGTAATCCAGGTAGTGTATAATCTAGAGTAATCTGTAATCCAGGTAGTGTATAATCGAGTAATCTGTAATCCAGGTAGTGTACAATCGAGTGTAATCTGTGTCTCGGTACTACAGAGCTCTGAGGGCCAGCTGGTGGAGCTGGAGAAGGAGAACTCCAGACTTCAGCTGCAGGTCAAACATCTCAATGAGGAGTACCGAGCCAGACTGGTGTGTTACCTGCACGACCTGGCTGTGAGTACACACACACACACACACACACACACACACACACACACACGCACCCACCCAACCATGCACGCACGCACACACACGCACGCACGCACACGCACGCACCCATGCACTCACACCCACACACACACGCACGCACACACACACGCACATACACGCACGCACGCAGGCACACACACCCACGCACAGACACACACGCACGCACACACACACACAATTAACTTTTGTCTGTCTGTCTGTCTATCTGTCTTTCTGCAGGATTGCATGGACAGACATGGAGTTGATGGAAAGGGAGGAGGAGGAGGAGGTGGTGAAGAGCAGGGAGGAGGAGGAGGAGGTGGTGAGGAGGGGCAGGGGGAAAAGAGAAGGAGGAAGATGTTTGTATTTGTGGAGGGCATGCTGCAAGAGATCCGCTCCTCCTATAGCTCTAGAGAGGAGCAGCTGGCCACAGCCGCTCGCTCCTACAAGAAGAAACTCCAGCGGCTTTCCAGGTCCCACCAGCGCCTCCTCACGGCTTACAGGTGAGAATATTCCAGACCTTTCCCTCCCTTCTGTCCCTAAACCAGACTGCTCCAGTTCACACTGGTCTCACCTAGCTGAGCCTGGAGGCGTTCACGTCTGTGTGTCCCCCCCCCCCACTAGGGTTCAGCGGGAGCAGATCCTGTGCCGGCCAGAGAGTGGCCTGGACCCCGGGGTCCCTGAGGGCCAGTTCAGCCTGGAAGATCCTGAGGGCCCAGAGCCCGGCCATCGCCCCACCACCCAGGATTCGGTCAGGGCTCAGGGGTATGTTGAGACTTTCCCATATCATATCAGACTCTCGACGGCCATTGAAGAAGAGTCAGAAGGTGACCTAAGAAACTTGGTACAGATGTACGACTACTCAGGCTTCTGGCCAATGCTGATCTGTGACCCCTGTCCCTGGTTGGGCTTTTTTACTAACTTTTATAATATTAAACTCAAGATAAACTCGAATCCGCATATTGATAGTTGATGAGAGGTCGTGGAAAAGTACCTCTCACTGGCCACATCACCTCAAAGAAATTAAGATCTCCTATCACAAGCACAATGTTATAATTCAGTTTAGCATGATGATGTCACTTGTTGCCACAGCATCCCAGGACAAACGAGTGAGGAGGCCAAGGTTGATATAGAAGAACATCAGAAGGAGATGACCCCCTCTATGCTGGTAAACCAACCAGTGATCCTAATCTGTAATCCCAGTCATCCTAATCTATAATCCCAGTCATCTCTATATAATCCCTATCATCCTAATCTATAATCCCAGTCATCTGTATCTAGAAACCCATTTATCCTAATCTATAATCCCAGTCATCCTAATCTATAAACTCAGTCACCAATAAAAAGCATGTATTTTATTGTGAAAGGGATGATCTTCTCCAAACAGGAAGTGTACGAGAAGGAGCGTGCCCAGCTCATTACCAGGGCAACGGTTGCCGAGGGACAGGTGTCGGAGCTGCAACAGTACATCGACAACCACCTGGGCAGGTAATGGCCAATAGGACGCTGCATTTCACCCCCTCTAGAGCTCATACACCAAACACTGCCTTCCCTTCCACCCTGCACCAGTGACCTTCAGACGGCTCCTCCCACCTCCTCCAGGTACAAAGAGGAGATCACCAGGCTTCGCCAGAACCTTTCTCTGAAGGGCGCCAAACCAGACCAGAGCAGTTGAACCCAGACCCGACCCAGAGAGAACCAGAGGCCCAGTACTTCTCTGCACTATCCAGAGGACTCTATCTTCATCATCTTCATCATCATCAGCAGCAGCAGCAGCATTATATGAACATTTTAACACTTGCAGCTTCTGGAGAACCGCTCATCCAAACAACTTCCCAGTCGACACTGCACTTCCTTGGTTCTTCACTAGCGTCCCCTAGTAACGCACAGAGCGCTGCTCTTAGTTTTGTTCAAAGTCTACGCTGCGGATGTCCTTTTTTACGTAGTTGGACGTAGTTGAAGACACGCTGGAGTCTGTCTGCAGAGAACCTCTGCTTGTTTTGTTCAACATTTATTCAAATGAGCGGGTTCCCCAGCGACACACACGCAGAAGTAGAGCAGGTGAGCGGGTTCCCCAGCGACGCACGCAGAAGTAGAGCAGCTGAGCGGGTTCCCCAGCGACACACACGTAGAAGTAGAGCAGATGAGCGGGTTCCCCAGCGACACACACGTAGACGTAGAGCAGATGAGCGGGTTCCCCAGCGACACACACGCAGAAGTAGAGCAGGTGAGCGGGTTCCCCAGCGACACACGCAGAAGTAGAGCAGCTGAGCGGGTTCCCCAGCGACACACACGTAGAAGTAGAGCAGATGAGCGGGTTCCCCAGCGACACACGTAGAAGTAGAGCAGATGAGCGGGTTCCCCAGCGACACACACGTATAAGTAGAGCAGATGAACGGGTTCCCCAGCGACACACACGTAGAAGTAGAGCAGATGAGCGGGTTCCCCAGCGACACACACGTAGAAGTAGAGCAGATGAGTCTAGAGATGTGGGACACTCATACAGAGATGCTCGCTTTATAGATGGATGCAGCTGTGAATGGATCCAACTCTGGCTAGTAAATGACAAAACTTAAATGAAATGAAGTTAAATATGTGGATGAAAACATGCTCGCTGCACGTTTTAATAACTTATTCAAGATATTTGTGGTGAAGGTGTGCGCACTGCAGTTCCTTCTTCCTCCAGCGGCGGGCGCTGCCGGCTCATCTGGGAAGTTTTCATTCAGGGAAAACTTCCCAGAGAAATGCGGCCTTGAGAAAGAAATGCTTGGAATGTCTGTCGGACTTATGTCAATTTCACGAGCGCCCAAGAAGAAAGAGAGAGCATAACGATGGGGTCACCCTGGTGGGAATAATGTCATTCCACATTAGCCACACACACACACTCACTCACTCACTCACTCCCCCCCCCCCCCCCCCCCACATACACACACACTCACACTGTCACACACTCACTCACTCCCCCCCACACACACACACACTCACTCCCCCCGACACACACACTCACTCCCCCCCCACACACACACACTCACACTGTCACACACTCACTCCCCCCCACACACTCACTCACTCACTCCCCCCCACACACACACTCACTCACTCCCACACACACACACAGTCACACACTCACTCACTCACTCCCCCCATACACTCACTCACTCCCCCCCACACACACTCACTCACACAGTCACACACTCCCTCACTCACTCCCCCCACACACACAGTCACACACTCACTCACTCACTCCCCCCCACACTCACTCACTCACTCCCCCCACACACACACACTCACTCCCCCCCCCACACACTCACTCACTCACTCCCCCCCACACACTCACTCACTCACTCCCCCCACATACTCCCCCCACACACTCACTCACTCCCCCCACACACCCACTCACTCCCCCCTACTTATTATTATTATTTATTATTACTTACTTTGTTAATGTTCTTGTATTGATGCTGCTATGTGACTGTTGAGGATCCAAGCCTAAGAATTTTACTCTAGCGTACTTGTACGTTAAGATGTAATAAAAGCAACTTTGATTCTGATTCTGATTCTGATTCACTCCCCCCCACACTCACTCACTCACTCCCCCCCCCCCCACACACACACTCTCACTCACTCCCCCCACACACACACTCACTCCCCCCACACACAAACTCACTCCCCCCTCACTCACTCCCTCACACACTCACTCACTCTCCCCACACACACACTCCCCCCACACACACAAACTCACTCACTCACTCACTCACTCACCCCCACACACTCTCACTCCCCCCCGCTCACTCACTCACTCCCCCCACAAACACAAACTCACTCCCCCCCACTCACTCCCCCCACACACACAAACTCACTCCCCCACTCACTCACTCCCCCCCACTCACTCACCCCACACACTCACTCCCCCCACACACTCACTCACTCACTCCCCCACACACTCACTCCCCCCACACACTCACTCCCCCACACACTCACTCACTCCCCCCACACACTCACTCCCCCCCCATTCACACACTCACTCACTCCCCCCCACTCACTCACTCACTCACCCCACACACACTCACTCCCTCACTCACTCCCCCCACTCACTCACTCCCCCCCACTCACTCACTCACTCCCCTCACACACACTCACTCCCCTCCACTCACTCACTCACTCACTCCCCCCCCACACACACACACACTCACTCACACACTCACTCACTCACTCCCCTCCACTCACTCACTCACTCCCCCCCACACACACACACACTCACTCACTCCCCCCTACTCACTCACTCCCCCCCCCCCACACACACAGACACACTCACTCACACACTCACTCACTCCCCCCCACACACACTCACTCCCTCACTCACTCCCCCCACTCACTCACTCCCCCCCACTCACTCACTCACTCCCCTCACACACACTCACTCCCCTCCACTCACTCACTCACTCACTCCCCCCCACACACACACACTCACTCACACACTCACTCACTCACTCCCCTCCACTCACTCACTCACTCCCCCCCACACACACACACACTCACTCCCCCCTACTCACTCACTCCCCCCCACACACACACAGACACACTCACTGACACACTCACTCACTCCCCCCCACACACACTCACTCACTCATTCACTCCCCCCACACACTCACTCACTCGCTTACTCACTACCCCCCACACACTCACTCACTCCCCCCCCACACACACACACTCACTCACTCCCCCCCCCCACACACACACTCACTCACTCCCCCCACACACTCACTCACTCCCCCACACACACACTCACTCACTCATTCACTCCCCCCCACACACTTACTCACTCCCCCCCACACACTCACTCACTCCCCCCACACTTGCTTACTCACTCCCCCCCACACACTCACTCACTCACTCCCCCCCACACACTCACTCACTCCCCCCACACTTGCTTACTCACTCACTCACTCCCCCCCCCCCCCCAAAACCCAGAGTGAAGGTAGGCAGTGGTCTCGGCTTCTCTCTCGATGTTAAATCATTATTCAAAGCAGGGCTATGCTAGGCTAAGCTAGGCTAGGCTAGCCCATTCCAGACATGGGAAATGACAGACAAGGGGGGAGGGGGGTTGAAGAGGGGGCCATTCATAGAGTTCCCATCGCCCAGGCCGCTATTCAGGGGCCTGGCAAGCAGGGGAGGGGTGGGAGTCTGGGGGGGAGTTTACGAGAGAGGGGTGAATGGGAAGGGATTTCTTGGTGATGTATCACACGGCCAGTGCCCTGGGAAACCGTGGGGGGGTTGAGGGTGAGCGGAGCGTAGCAGGGAGGGTGGGTGTGATGTCTGGTTCGCTGCCAACAGAGTCACAGCGCTAGAGATGTGGACCCCCCCCCCCCACACACACACACACACACACACAGGGGCCTGTGGGAAAGAACGCTGAGCAGATTGCCGTGGCAGCAGCCGCGTTGCCGTTCAGAAGATTGGGAATACGCTCTGATGTCATTTCCTGTTTGATGGGAGAGAATACTGTGAGTTATATGAACTCACTGGATCAAATCAGGAAAAATAATACTAGACGTGTGTGTGTGTGTGTGCGTGTGTGTGCATCTGTCCATTTGTTGGCATGTGGATTAATACGTTTGAAAGTCTTGAACAAATGAGTGTAGCTCATATGATGTTAAGCTTGCCCCAAGTACTGAACCTAAAGCATAAAACACCCGGCTCTCTCGTCTATTGAGGAAGCGTCTATTCAGATCATGTTTCACTCCATCCTTTCTTCTGGGTACCACTTCCTGTTCAGTACCATATTAAGGGGAGCAGACATTGAAGGGATAATCTGATTGGTGGTAACAAAAGTCATTAGAAAACACCCAAAACCTTATTCAAACAGGAGGATGAGGAGGGAGGAAGAGGAGGAGTAGTAAGAAGAAGAGGAGGAGGGGGAGAGGAAGAGGAAGAGGAGGAACGGGTTGGGAGAGTAGGCTAGAGGGTGTGTGTGTGTGTGTGTGTGTGTGTGTGT
Source organism: Lota lota (assembly GCA_026745465.1). Lineage (NCBI taxonomy): Eukaryota > Metazoa > Chordata > Actinopteri > Gadiformes > Lotidae > Lota > Lota lota. Next base: position 3,090,993 of record JACYXH010000047.1, read on the forward strand.
GTGTTTATCCTGAACTTAATTGGAACCGACAACCCTTGTGTTGAGAAGCACAGAGGAAAGAGATGCATGGGAACAAGAGAGGAGCAGAGAGATCTGAGTATAGAGAGAATATGAGGAACAAGAGAAGAGCAGAGAGATCTGAGTATAGAGAGAATATGAGGAACAAGAGAAGAGCAGAGAGATCTGAGTATAGAGAGAATAGGAGGAACAAGAGAGGAGCAGAGAAAGATAAATGATGAGTTAAAAGAAGAGAGGGATGAGACAGGAGAGAAAGAAGAGGGAGAGGAACAGAGGAGGGCAGGAGAAAGGGAGATATAAATGTAATTTACATTTGTGTTTTATTGTATTTTAGTATTATATGAAATTTTTCTTTCCATCCATGGAAAGGTTGAATCTTACTCAACTTTTTGTGCTTTGACAAAATCAAGTAAATGTACGTTTTCCATGAAACCCTTTGAAACTGAGTAGAAAGAAAAACAGAGAGAGGAGTATGAGGGAGAGTAAGGGAGAGAAAGAAGTAGAAGAGAAGAGAGTAAGAGAGAATATTATCTCACGTGATCATTTCATCAATCTCTCTCTCTCTCTCTCTCTCTCTCTCTCTCTCTCTCTCTCTCTCTCTCTCTCTCTCTCTCTCTCTCTCTCTCTCTCTCTCTCTCTCTCTCTCTCCTCTCTCTCTCTCTCTCTCTCTCTCTCTCTCTCTCTCTCTCTCTCTCTCTCTCTCTCTCATGTACTCCCTGGTGAATCTACAGTCTTTCCAACAGTGAGAACTTTTTTATATGTCGTTTCGGTGGCAAGACAGGGATAACTGTTCACACACACACACACACACACACACCTGTCTCTTCCCCTCCGATGCCCCCACCAACCCCACTCCTGGGTCTGTAGTCTGTCTGTAGTGCCCCCCCCCCCCCCCAGCCTGAAGACAAGTTGGGGGGGGGGGGGGGGGGGAAACCTGAAGGACCGTGAACTACAAGTAGAAGATTAAGACAGGAGAGAGAGAGAGAAAGCAGAGAGAGAGAAAGCAGAGAGATTTAAAAAGGGGAAAGAATTGTAAAGACAAGGAAATGGAGTGATGAATTGTCGGAGCGTCGGGAGCCCTGGGGTGGAAGGCGACACAACAGGAGGGAGAGAGAGAGAGAGAGGGGTGAGGGGTGGGGCGAGGGAGGCCCAGATGAAAGGATAAAGTGTGAAAGAGAGGGAGAGAGTGTGTGGAGGACCAGGGGAATGTGGGGTGAGAGGAGAGTTACAGTACGACTGTGGGAGCAGAGCGAGCGAACAAGGGGCGAGTGAGAATGAGGCTGAGGGGACACACACAGAGAGAGAGAGAGGGAGAGAGAGAGATAGTTTCCCACACTCTCCGTTCCCACCGCAGCCTGATAATCCCTGCCTTAATTGGGAGAGAATTCCAGCACACATGTTCCCCTGGAATGAGGAGCGAGGAGAGGAGGAGAGAGGAGAGAGGAGAGAGGGACAGGGAGGAGAGGACGAGAGAGGAACAGGGAGGAGAGGAGGAGGGAGGGACAGGGAAGAGAGAAGGAGAGGAGGAGAGAGGGCCAGGGAGGAGAGAGGTTTAGGGAGGAGAGGAGGAGAGAGGAGAGAGGTACAGGGAGGAGAGGAGGAGAGTGGAGAGAGGGACAGGGAGGAGAGAAGGAGAGGAGGAGATAGGAGAGGGACAGGGAGGAGAAGAGGAGAGAGGTACAGGGAAGAGAGGAGGAGAGAAGGAGAGAGGGACAGGGAGGAGAGAGGAGAGGACAGGGAAGAGAGGGGACAGGGACAGGGAAGAGAGGAGGAGAGAGGAGAGGAGCAAGGACGATAGGAGGAGTTGAATAAACCAAGAGAGAGTGGAGGAGGAGAGAGGAGAGGAGGAAGGGAGGAGAAAGGATGATGAAGAGAAAAGAGGAGTTGAAGGAAATTGAGGATGTGTAAATGTGAGAAGAGTTTCTGACTGAAAGAGACTAACCAGCTGGGCAACACTAAACCCACTCTAAACACAAAAGCAAACACACTTACAGACACTAAACCCCCTTTAAACCCACTAACAAACACACTTACAGACACAAAACACACTTTAAACACACTAACAAACACTTAACAGACGCTAAATACACTAGCAGACGTTAAACAATATCTCGAAACATGATAACAGACTGTAAATATGCTGTCAACATGCTTTCAGATTCTAAACATGCTGAGAGATTCTAAACATGCTTTAAGCATGATAATCGACTGTTACGGTCCTAGTGGGTTTTGTTTGTCTAACTGTGTTCTCTCCCCAGACTGAGACTCCTCAGACTGTTACAAAAAACAAAGAGACTCTAAACAGGCTAACAGACTCTTAAAGGAGAATTCAGGATAGTTCAATATGGACCATATTTTCCAGTCATTTTGGCTGTGAGGGACTAATGTGGTCAACAATCTTTGAGATTGGTCCAGTATTGAGCGTAAATGTTGCACCCTTTGTCCGCGAAAATGTGCTGCATTGTAATCCTTTGGGGGCGGTACAGCAATGTCTGTCCTCTGAAAGTGCTTGGTTTTGCATCTGACACGCTACGATTATATTCTAACATTATGGAAGAATCTCTACAGAGAAATACAACTTTGTTCTTAACTTTCACTTCTTTGTTGTTGTGCACAACCAAGTCTCCCTCATAGAGAAGTCTCACTATGGTCATTACATCTTAACTCTCCTTCACCCAAATCTTTAGACAACGCTAAGATTATGTGTGTGTGCGGTCTACGTTTTCTCTCTCACTCACGTTTCCACCGGTCTCTTCCTGCAACAGACTGGCTCAAGCGAAAGGTAAAGACTAAAGTTGTGTTTCTCTGTATGAATCCTTTCAATAATCTTTAAATGAATATAATCGGAGCTTGTCGGTTGGACATACATTGAAGGGCGCTATCGCTCAGAGGGCTACATCACGCTGGGTTATGGCTGCAGTGTTTTCCCTAAATACTGGACCACTTTCAGAAATTGTTGTTAAATCCTTACATCCAAAATGATCCGAAGGTTCCAGGCTGAACAATACAGAAGCCCTCCTTTAACTCTGTACAATCGAACACCTTCTGAACATGCGAAGAGACCCTAAACACGCTCCTAACATGCTAACAGATTCTTAACATGTCAAGGGACTCCCTACAAGCGCTTAGCATGCTAACAGACTCTAAACATGCACTATACGCTAACACACGCGTGTTCAATGTACAAACAAACTTTCCACACCTCAGCCCACTGACAAACCCACAAACAGAGCTTCACATGCAAAACATGCAACCCCTCCCTCCACCTGCCAACTCACCAACATACTCTCAACCCCACCTGCACTCTGACTGAAGGTCCCCCTGCCTCACCCCTAACCTCCCCCTCTCGTCACTCCAGTCTCACCCTTGCCTCACCCCATTCCCCTCTCTAGTCTCACCCTAGCTTCACACTAGTCTCGCCCTGGCCAGAGTTTCGATGTAAGATGGTCTCACGCTGTGGTGAGTGGGTGTCATGTCGTTCAGTGGCAGCCCTGGCCTGTTGACGCCAACAAAGAGTTAGGAGACACCAGCCTATCGGGTAACACCACCACAACACGCCCCGATTGGCCGCCCGCCGAGCCCAGCGGCCAATCATACGATGGGAACTCAATGGCATGTCTCTGAGGTGTAACTTAAGATGGCTTCTCAGCCGAGAAAAAGAGGCACAAAGAGATCTCTCTCTCTCTTTGTGAGAGAGAGAGAGAACAAACTAAGTGGTGAAGGGGAGATAGAGGTAGAAAAGGGGTGAGTGACAGAAGAGGACATGGTTTTGAGGGATTTGGGTCTGGCTTTGTCAGCCTCCCTCGAGGACTTAGGTCCAGGGTTACTAACTTGTATATAGACAAATTATTTTCTAACAATACACCTGGGAAATATGTATACAAGTTTTTTCTAACCATAAGAGTGGAATTAATAAAAAGTGGATAAATAAAGGAGACTTGCCTGTCAGTCAGTCTGCCTTTCTGTGTCTGTCTGTCAGTCAGTCAGTCTGCCTGCCTTTCTGTGTCTGTCTGTTAGTCTGCCTACCTGCCTTTCTGTGTATGTCTGTCTGTCTTTCTGTGTATGTCTGTCTGTTAGTCTGTCAGTCTACCTGCCTTTCTGTGTCTGTCTGTCTGTCTGTCAGTCTGCCTGCCTGCCTGCCTTTCTGTGTCTGTCTGTCTGTCTGTCTGTCTGTCTGTCACCCTGACTGTCTGTCTGTCTCCCACAGCGCAGCACGTTGGACAGCCCTTAATGGTACATGACATCATCTCTAAAACGTTGCTCTGCTCGTTCCCCTCATGGCTGCAGGTTGGTACCCCTGGCGTGCCGCAAGTTTGAGCCCTGCTGCAGAGAGGGCTGCTTAGTGGAGCCGGTACTCATCCTCTCGTCTCCTAGCAACACAAGCATCTCTCTCTCTCTCTCTCTCTCTCTCTCTCTCTCTCTCTCTCTCTCTCTCTCTCTCTCTCTCTCTCTCTCTCTCTCTCTCTCTCTCTCTCTCTCTCTCTCTCTCTCTCTCTCTCTCTCTCTCTCTCTCTCTCTCTCTCTCTCTCTCTCTCTCTCTCTCTCTCTCTCTCTCTCTCAATATTCTGAAGGGATTAGAACCATCTGCAGCCTCTTGAAAAACAAAGCCCAGCTCCTTACTTCTCCCCCCCCCCCCCACCCTACTCCCTTTAGACTTCCCAGGAACAACCTTGAGAAGGAACATGCTCTGGGCATATTCACCAACTAACCCTATCCCCAGACACCTAACCCTAAAACCTAACCACTCCCCATGCATTAACTAACCCTAACTCTATCCCCAGACACCTAACCCTAAAACCTAACCACTCCCCATGCATTAACTAACCTAACTCTATCCCCAGACACCTAACCGTAAAACCTAACCACTCCCCATGCATTAACTAACCCTAACTCTATCCCCAGACACCTAACCCTAAAACCTAACCACTCCCCATGCATTAACTAACCCTAACTCTATCCCCAGACACCTAACCGTAAAACCTAACCACTCCCCATGACAGTTAAGCATTAACTAACCCGAACTCTAACCCCTAACACTACCTCTCAACTGTATCTCTACCCTTTAACACCCTAACATCTAAAAGGCCCCAGTATACTTTCAACAAACTTGTTTTAAGTATATCTCTATCTCTTACCCTAGCTCCAACATTCACCCAAAGCCATTACAGTCCACTAGGAAGATATTCTAATCTTCATTTGAAACAAAAAGCCAGAATGTCTCTACAACGCTCATGCTGCACGCCAGCATGAGCGTGCAGCATCATTTTCTGGGCTCCTCCAGACCAAGCTCGCAGTGTGGGGATGTTGCAAACTGGTATATTGTAGAGGTTGAGCACAGACAGACAGACAGACAGACAGACAGACAGACAGACAGACAGACAGACAGACAGACAGACAGACAGACAGACAGACAGACAGACAGACAGACAGACAGACAGACAGACAGACAGACAGACAGACAGACAGACAGACAGACAGACAGACAGACAGACAGACAGACAGACAGACAGACAGACAGACAGACAGACAGACAGACAGACAGACAGACAGACAGACAGACAGACAGACAGACAGACAGACAGACAGACAGACAGACAGACAGACAGACAGACAGACAGACAGACAGACAGACAGACAGACAGACAGACAGACAGACAGACAGACAGACAGACAGACAGACAGACAGACAGACAGACAGACAGACAGACAGACAGACAGACAGACAGACAGACAGACAGACAGACAGACAGACAGACAGACAGACAGACAGACAGACAGACAGACAGACAGACAGACAGACAGACAGACAGACAGACAGACAGACAGACAGACAGACAGACAGACAGACAGACAGACAGACAGACAGACAGACAGACAGACAGACAGACAGACAGACAGACAGACAGACAGACAGACAGACAGACAGACAGACAGACAGACAGACAGACAGACAGACAGACAGACAGACAGACAGACAGACAGACAGACAGACAGACAGACAGACAGACAGACAGACAGACAGACAGACAGACAGACAGACAGACAGACAGACAGACAGACAGACAGACAGACAGACAGACAGACAGACAGACAGACAGACAGACAGACAGACAGACAGACAGACAGACAGACAGACAGACAGACAGACAGACAGACAGACAGACAGACAGACAGACAGACAGACAGACAGACAGACAGACAGACAGACAGACAGACAGACAGACAGACAGACAGACAGACAGACAGACAGACAGACAGACAGACAGACAGACAGACAGACAGACAGACAGACAGACAGACAGACAGACAGACAGACAGACAGACAGACAGACAGACAGACAGACAGACAGACAGACAGACAGACAGACAGACAGACAGACAGACAGACAGACAGACAGACAGACAGACAGACAGACAGACAGACAGACAGACAGACAGACAGACAGACAGACAGACAGACAGACAGACAGACAGACAGACAGACAGACAGACAGACAGACAGACAGACAGACAGACAGACAGACAGACAGACAGACAGACAGACAGACAGACAGACAGACAGACAGACAGACAGACAGACAGTGCACCATGCTGCCATGTAGGAGAACTCACCCTGAGGCTGTGTGGTGACGGCTGGTTTAACCTGTGCACACTGATTACTCAATGTGCAACAGGTGTGCAGCCTCACCCCGCCCCAGAGTCCAATCAGTCTGACTCGGGCCAGGTGAGGCTGCTTGAACCAGCCGTCATCCACACACACACTCCAGTCTGACAAACAGATCTAGACACTCAATTCAAGTCAGAAGTCACGGGAGACTTCTCTTGATACGGTTTGTGGTGGAAGTCAGCTGGGAAAATTGGAGGTTGGGAGTGTTATTGGTTTCTCTTTCCATCGTGACAATCCGGATTTCTTTTTTGCGGGTTTGAGTGCTCGCACCACGGTCTCACAGAATTCCTGAACCCCTCTTGGCGAGACCTCACATTCCTGCTCCGGCTGTGCGGGCGTGTCGTGGGAACCAGAGTCTGTCAGCTGGGAATGCAGACGGTCTGCGGCATCGGTCATGGTCCTTATGTCTTGAGGACCAGGGCTAGCTAGGTCTGGCTGGATTCAGGACTCAGTCTGGGTCTTTATGTCTTGAGGCCCAGGGCTAGCTAGGTCTGGCTGGATTCAGGACTCAGTCTGGGTCTTTATGTCTTTAGGCCCAGGGTTAGCTAGGTCGGGCTGGATTCAGGACTCAGTCTGGGTCTTTATGTCTTTAGGCCCAGGGTTAGCTGGTCTGGCTGGATTCAGGACTCAGTCTGGGTCTTTATGTCTTTAGGCCATGGGTTAGCTGGTCTGGCTGGATTCAGGACTCAGTCTGGGTCTTTATGTCTTTAGGCCCAGGGTTAGCTGGTCTGGCTGGATTCAGGACTCAGTCTGGGTCTTTATGTCTTTAGGCCCAGGGTTAGCTAGGTCGGGCTGGATTCAGGACTCAGTCTGGGTCTTTATGTCTTTAGACCCAGGGTTAGCTGGTCTGGCTGGATTCAGGACTCAGTCTGGGTCTTTATGTCTTTAGGCCCAGGGTTAGCTGGTCTGGCTGGATTCAGGACTCAGTCTGGGTCTTTATGTCTTTAGGCCCAGGGTTAGCTAGGTCTGGCTGGATTCAGGACTCAGTCTGGGTCTTTATGTCTTCAGGCCCAGGGTTAGCTGGTCTGGCTGGATTCAGGACTCAGTCTGGGTCTTTATGTCTTTAGGCCCAGGGTTAGCTAGGTTTGGCTGGATTCAGGACTCAGTCTGGGTCTTTATGTCTTTAGGCCCAGGGTTAGCTAGGTTTGGCTGGATTCAGGACTCAGTCTGGGTCTTTATGTCTTTAGGCCCAGGGTTAGCTGGTCTGGCTGGATTCAGGACTCAGTCTGGGTCTTTAGGCCCAGGGTTAGCTGGTCTGGCTGGATTCAGGACTCAGTCTGGGTCTTTATGTCTTTAGGCCCAGGGTTAGCTGGTCTGGCTGGATTCAGGACTCAGTCTGGGTCTTTATGTCTTTAGGCCCAGGGTTAGCTAGGTCTGTCTGGACTCAGTCTGGGTCTTTATGTCTTTAGGCCCAGGGTTAGCTAGGTCTGGCTGGATTCAGGAGGTTTTAGGATTAAGTCTGGGTCTTTATGTCTTTAGGCCCAGGGTTAGCTAGGTCTGGCTGGATTCAGGAGGTTTTAGGATTAAGTCTGGGTCTTTATGTCTTTAGGCCCTGGTTTCACTAGGTCTGGCTGGATTCAGGAGGTTTTAGGAGTAAGTCTTGGGGTTTATGTCTTTAGGTCCATGTTCCACTGGGTCCTGCTGGATACTGAAGGTTTTGGTGGTCCAGCCTTGTCTTAAATTTGGCTGGGACTGTGCTTGATTCTGAAGATGTGAATAGTCAGTCCTGGTCTTAAGGAATTGGATCTTGGTCCTTGAATCACAATATAAGACCTGTGGGTTTAACATGACACCAGTAAACTGATCTGTGCGAACACTGACAGTTAAAACTTTTAATTCCCTTGTTGTGTCTTTGTTCCATAAAGAAGTTCAGGGATATATTGTGGCCTTCCAGGAACTGGTTCTTTGCTTTGTGTGTATTGATGTGGAAATTTAATAATCGGAAAAATATGCAAACCAATATTAGTTTTCATCCTACTTCTTCAAAGTCAGTAGAAAGGAGTGGAATTGTGGTTTAGAAAGCTGTGCTGCCATTCCTTCTTCCCTTCACCCTTAGAAAGGAGTCTGTCCTTCACATGCATCACGTATAACAATGCACCGATTATTTAGTCACTAAGCAGACGCTTTTATTTAAATCTACCTGTAGGCATCCTGGAGGAAGAGGCTCCAACCCCTACCTGCTTCCTAATGACATGTATCAAAGTTCACTGTCAAGCCTGTTTGGATAAAGGCCCAAACGGTAACCAGAACCTAGGGTGTCCAGTCACACAGGTGTGGTTCTGGAGGGTCCACTAACTCAGTGCACGTTCATTACATTATATTTATTTAGCTGACACTTTCACCCAAAATGACTTACAATGAGTGCATTCAACCATGAAGACACAACCCAGAAATTGCAAGAGTCATGTGAGCACATAAAATGCATACAATTTGTATTAACTCCCTACTACTGCAAGGAGGGTCCAGGACCTCAGTGTGGTTCTGGGTCTACTACTGCAAGGAGGGTCCAGGACCTCAGTGTGGTTCTGGGTCTACTACTGCAAGGAGGGTCCAGGACCTCAGTGTGGTTCTGGGTCTACCACTGCAGGGAGGGTCCAGGACCTCAGTGTGGTTCTGGGTCTACCACTGCAGGGAGGGTCCAGGACCTCGGTGTGGTTCTGGGTCTACTACTGCAGGGAGGGTCCAGGACCTCAGTGTGGTTCTGGGTCTACTACTGCAAGGAGGGTCCAGGACCTCAGTGTGGTTCTGGGTCTACTACTGCAGGGAGGGTCCAGGACCTCAGTGTGGTTCTGGGTCTACCACTGCAGGGAGGGTCCAGGACCTCAGTGTGGTTCTGGGTCTACTACTGCAGGGAGGGTCCAGGACCTCGGTGTGGTTCTGGGTCTACTACTGCAGGGAGGGTCCAGGACCTCAGTGTGGTTCTGGGTCTACCACTGCAGGGAGGGTCCAGGACCTCGGTGTGGTTCTGGGTCTACTACTGCAGGGAGGGTCCAGGACCTCAGTGTGGGGACCCCCCCCCCCCCCCCCCCCCCCCCCCCGCCGCCACACACTCTCACTGTCTCTGTTTATGTCTCTCGCTTTCTTTCCTGGGGACTTCCTGTTATTGTGTGTGTGTGTGTGTGTGTGTGTGTGTGTGTGTGTGTGTGTGTGTGTGTGTGTGTGTGTGTGATTGTTATCGCCCAGAGAAACAATAGAGGTTTGTAGCACAGGCTCTTTAGCGTCGGAGCCGTGACATGTACGACCAAAGTCTGGTCACCATAGAAACATCAGATGTCACACATCCACTGTTAATTTGAAGAACATGGAGAATATTAATACCATTGTTTTGTAAAGACACACACTCATCCTCATGTATGTCATATTATTGTGTTATGCATGCGAGTAATAACCACAAGGAACATTAAATGCATGTTTGGTTATGCATCTACATAGACACACATATGCCACCGCTTAGTCCCAGGTAACATGAATAAAACATCCCCCATAATGCACCTTGCCTATGTAAATGATGCCTATTAGAGAACACCACGATGCAGGATGCATGGACATTTGAAACAGCAGCAACATGTCTCTCTGACCTCAGAGCGGACGAGATGAGGTCCAGTATCAGTAGGACCAGAGAGCGACGCTGAGGAGATACTCCCCAGCGGGGGTGTTGTTACAGAGACTAGGGGCCCCGTGGCCCCCTCCAACACACCACAATGGCACGGGGGTTGAAGGATGTCCCCGCGTCACATGATATAGGAGGGGCCATTGTTTCCCTCTTATCAGTGGTACAGCAGTCAGGAGACTGGTCGGGGTCCGGGGGGCCAGGGTCTCGTGTGTGTGTGTGTGTGTGTGTGTGTATGTGTGTGGGGTGGGGGGGGGGTGGGGGGGGGGGGGGTAGTATGAAGGCCCCAGTATACTAAAACAAAGTCTAAATTGGCATGTTTGCATTGTGTCAAACTGCAACGGGTTGGATGGGGCACTATGGTCAGTGGGATTTGTTGTTGGTTGAACGGCCGTGTGAGACGTGATCAGTCAGGTGGTGTTGACTACGGTTTGACTAGTTCAGCCGAGTCTCGCACACACCGTGCCAGATCAAAGCCCAGAGCGGTGCTTCGGTTTGAGCACCAACCTTCCGTTCTGTTTGTGCAGAGCCAACACGCCAACAAGGACTTCATGTTGAGCATCCTTAAGGTAGTCGACACTTGTGCGGATACATTTGAAAACACGTGTATTCTCTATTTCTCTGGTTTGCTCTCCTGTCCACACTGAAAGGGCATTATTGTCCGACAAAATATATATATTCCGCTATATTTCAGTCATTTCTAATTGTATATTCCACGTGTGATATGAAGTTGTAAAGTTTTGTAATGTTTGTGTTTGTATCTTTGTAATGTTTGTGTTTGTGTCTTTGTAATGTTTGTGTTTGTATCTTTGTAATGTTTGTGTTTGTATCTTTGTAATGTTTGTGTTTGTATCTTTGTAACGTTTGTGTTAGTATCTTTGTAATGTTCGTGTTTGTATCTTAATGTAACGTTAGTATAAAACAACAGAGTGTAATGTGCAGGATGGAGCCTGTGTGGTGGTGGAGCATCTGAAGCGGGTGGAGGGGTTCTAGCGGGCGCCTCCACCTCCCCAAGCTCCACATTCTGCTCCACCAGCTGCCTCTCTTCCAGGGGATTTACTCTGAGCCGTGGCTCCGAGATTGGGCTGAATCACTGTGGACGTACGTGAATCTCACGGATCAGATTCACCACGCTGTGGAAACTCTCCTTCTCTTTCCCTCGCGCTCGTCTTCCATCTCTCTGTCTGTCTCTCCATTTCGCTTTCTCCACCTGTTTCTCTCCCTCTTTCTGTCACCCCTCTTCCTCTCTCTCTCTTTCTAACCCCCATCTTAGCACTCTCTCCCTCCCTCTGTTTACATCACCCCTCTTCCTCTCTCTCTCTCTTTCTAACCCCCATTTTAGCACTCTCCCTCCCTCTGTTAATATCACCCCTCTTCCTCTCTCTCTCTCTTTCTAACCCCCATCTTAGCACTCTCTCCCTCCCTCTGTTTACATCACCCCTCTTCCTCTCTCTCTCTCTCTTTCTAACCCCCATCTTAGCACTCTCTCCCTCCCTCTGTTTACATCACCCTTCTTCCTCTCTCTCTCTCTTTCTAACCCCCATCTTAGCACTCTCCCTCCCTCTGTTTATATCACCCCTCTTCCTCCCTCGCTCTCTTTCTAAAGTTTCATATTTGTTAATGTGGAGTTTCCATTATCTCAGTTCCTCTGGGGTGTGTTCCCTGCTGGGCTGCGCTCGATTCTCCCACCCCAGGCCCTCTGAGGGGACAGTTTCCACAGTATTCAGGTTCACACCAAACCCTACAAGATCCTCGGCAACACCGTCAGACATTATCGCCTCCTCTCTCTCTCTTTCCCTCTCTCTTTCCCTCTCTCTTTCCCTCTCTCTCTCTCTCACCTCTCCTTCACTCTCAATCCCCTCACCCTCACCCTCTCTCTCTCTCGCTCTCTCTCTCTCTCTCTCTCTCGCTCTCTCTCTCTCTCTCTCTCTCTCTGTCTCTCTCTCGCTCTCTCGCTCTCTCTCTCTCTCTCTCTCTCTCTCTCTCTCTCTCCAATTAATAATGAATGGGTTTGTTTGATGGTAAACAAGCCCAACCTGCAGGTTCCTCAGCCTCCTGTAATTCTGGGAGACTACTCAGTTATAAGCAATAGTTTGATGGTACATCTTTATTTATTTTATTTTATTTAAACATAATTGATGGTTTGAAAGCTCTTGTAAAAGCCAAGTAGATAAAAGAGACTCATGATTTGTACTAAACACACTATCTGTTCTATAAGAACAACCTCCTAAAGGTTCTCTAGGTCTATCTGTTCTATAAGAACAACCTCCTGAAGGTTCTCTAGCTCTATCTGTTCTATAAGAACAACCTCCTGAAGGTTCTCTAGCTCTATCTGTTCTATAAGAACAACCTCCTAAAGGTTCCTCAGCTCTATCTGTTCTATAAGAACAACCCTCTAATGGTTCCTCAGCTCTATCTGTTCTATAAGAACAACCTCCTAAAGGTTCCTCAGCTCTATCTGATCTATAAGAACAACCTCCTAAAGGTTCTTTAGCTCTATCTGTTCTATAAGAACAACCTCTTAAAGGTTCTTTAGCTCTATCTGATCTATAAGAACAACCTCCTAAAGGTTCTCTAGCTCTATCTGTTCTCTAAGAACAACCTCCTAAAGGTTCTCTAGCTCTATCTGTTCTATAAGAACAACCTCCTAAAGGTTCTCTAGCTCTGTTCTATAAGAACAACCTCCTAAAGGTTCTTTAGCTCTATCTGTTCTATAAGAACAGCCTCCTAAAGGTTCCTCAGCTCTATCTGTTCTATAAGAACAACCTCCTAAAGGTTCCTCAGCTCTATCTGTTCTATAAGAACAACCTCCTAAAGGTTCTCTAGCTCTATCTGTTCTATAAGAACAACCTCCTGAAGGTTCTCTAGCTCTATCTGTTCTATAAGAACAACCTCCTGAAGGTTCTCTAGCTCTATCTGTTCTATAAGAACAACCTCCTAAAGGTTCCTCAGCTCTATCTGTTCTATAAGAACAACCCTCTAATGGTTCCTCAGCTCTATCTGTTCTATAAGAACAACCTCCTAAAGGTTCCTCAGCTCTATCTGATCTATAAGAACATCCTCCTAAAGGTTCTTTAGCTCTATCTGTTCTATAAGAACAACCTCTTAAAGGTTCTTTAGCTCTATCTGATCTATAAGAACAACCTCCTAAAGGTTCTCTAGCTCTATCTGTTCTCTAAGAACAACCTCCTAAAGGTTCTCTAGCTCTATCTGTTCTATAAGAACAACCTCCTAAAGGTTCTCTAGCTCTGTTCTATAAGAACAACCTCCTAAAGGTTCTTTAGCTCTATCTGTTCTATAAGAACAGCCTCCTAAAGGTTATTTAGCTCTATCTGTTCTATAAGAACAACCTCCTAAAGGTTCCTCAGCTCTATCTGTTCTATAAGAACAACCCTCTAATGGTTCCTCAGCTCTATCTGTTCTATAAGAACAACCTCCTAAAGGTTCCTCAGCTCTATCTGATCTATAAGAACAACCTCCTAAAGGTTCTTTAGCTCTATCTGTTCTATAAGAACAACCTCTTAAAGGTTCTTTAGCTCTATCTGATCTATAAGAACAACCTCCTAAAGGTTCTCTAGCTCTATCTGTTCTCTAAGAACAACCTCCTAAAGGTTCTCTAGCTCTATCTGTTCTATAAGAACAACCTCCTAAAGGTTCTCTAGCTCTGTTCTATAAGAACAACCTCCTAAAGGTTCTTTAGCTCTATCTGTTCTATAAGAACAGCCTCCTAAAGGTTCCTCAGCTCTATCTGTTCTATAAGAACAACCTCCTAAAGGTTCCTCAGCTCTATCTGTTCTATAAGAACAACCTCCTAAAGGTTCTCTAGCTCTATCTGTTCTATAAGAACAACCTCCTGAAGGTTCTCTAGCTCTATCTGTTCTATAAGAACAACCTCCTGAAGGTTCTCTAGCTCTATCTGTTCTATAAGAACAACCTCCTAAAGGTTCCTCAGCTCTATCTGTTCTATAAGAACAACCCTCTAATGGTTCCTCAGCTCTATCTGTTCTATAAGAACAACCTCCTAAAGGTTCCTCAGCTCTATCTGATCTATAAGAACATCCTCCTAAAGGTTCTTTAGCTCTATCTGTTCTATAAGAACAACCTCTTAAAGGTTCTTTAGCTCTATCTGATCTATAAGAACAACCTCCTAAAGGTTCTCTAGCTCTATCTGTTCTCTAAGAACAACCTCCTAAAGGTTCTCTAGCTCTATCTGTTCTATAAGAACAACCTCCTAAAGGTTCTCTAGCTCTGTTCTATAAGAACAACCTCCTAAAGGTTCTTTAGCTCTATCTGTTCTATAAGAACAGCCTCCTAAAGGTTATTTAGCTCTATCTGTTCTATAAGAACAACCTCCTAAAGGTTCCTCAGCTCTATCTGTTCTATAAGAACAACCTCCTAAAGGTTCTCTAGCTCTATCTGTTCTATAAGATCAGCCTCCTAAAGGTTATTTAGCTCTATCTGTTCTATAAGAACAACCTCCTAAAGGTTCCTCAGCTCTATCTGTTCTATAAGAACAACCCTCTAATGGTTCCTCAGCTCTATCTGTTCTACAAGAACAACTTCCTAAAGGTTCCTCAGCTCTATCTGTTCTATAATAACAACCTCCTAAAGGTTCTTTAGCTCTATCTGTTCTATAAGAACAACCTCCTAAAGGTTCTCTATCTGTTCTATAAGAACAACCTCCTAAAGGTTCGCTAGCTCTATCTGTTCTCTAAGAACAACCTCCTAAAAGTTCTCTAGCTCTGTTCTATGAGAACAACCTCCTAAAGGTTCTCTATCTGTTCTCTAAGAACAACCTCCTAAAGGTTCTCAAGCTTTGGGTTTGTCATGCCGAGTTCCAAATGAGTATTTATGTCTTCCTGGAATTTTCTACAAAGTTGAGGGACAACAGAATTCCAAGCGTTTCTATTCAGCTCAGTTCCCGGGTCTCTCCTGCCGGCCCCTCTCTAATGGGTGTGTGTTCTGAGGGCCCCTCGCCTGCTCAGACATGCCGTTTGTTTGGATGGCCTTTCAGGCTCTCTTTCAGGGGTCCTCTGTGCTGTGCTGGGGACGTCTAAAACTCAGTAGATACCAAACAGGCCTTCAGCCGTCATTCCTACATTCACACAGTGGTGCGTTGTTATGTTATATTATCATCTTTTTGGAACCCTCCTCGCTTACAGCTTGGCTGGCACCGACACGTTGACCCCACAGGTCTTCTGCTACTCTGGGTGAACACTCATGGAGTCTTGCTCTGTCCACTGCGTCTTCAAAGTTTGGTCATTTTTCCTGCCAGTTTAAAACCCTGAAGTTCAACTGAATGTTGACCTGGTAAGTCCATTGGGACTGTAATGTTGCAAAACAGTTAAAGGATTTGGGCGGTTTGCTACATGTTTGACATAGACTATGTCGTCTCATTAACTTTGTCCCCCACCTCGTGGATTAGGTGTATTCCAAAATCCGGGAGCTGGCGAGCCATTCACATCCATTCTATTACAAACTGTTGTTCAGTCGCTCCTGGCTGTATCTTTGTTTTGTCCAACACGAGTAAGCGTAAAGGAACTGCCCTGGCTTGATCGTTTTCTCTGCAAATGAACAGATCCACAAGTTCCGATTCTGTGTTTACCCGCCACTGCACATGCTCAGACGTAGAGACTGAGGGCGCAGTCAGACTCCGGTTCGAAGACAGTGGCTGCATTATAGGCCGTTTGATCATTCTGAATTCTGAGTCTAGAGCAACATTTCACTAAGTCGTCAGTAAGTGGTTGATTTTAACTGTTGGAACGCAGCCTAAAGCCTTCACTACGGAATCAAAATGAAGTGCCAGGTTACCGGTGGTATGAATGTAGGTTGAATGAGACCATAAACTGAGCACAAATGTAACTTTTTCCCCACTGAGCCAGTCAATTGCATCGATTTAGTCGAAGCAATGAAAGATTCACCGTTTGATGAAAAATTCACCACCGTGCTCATTACCAGGACATTTAACATTGAAGAATTCTAACTGCTCACCTCTCAGTCTCTAAGTCTGTGAGCGTGCGAGTAAACACAGAATCCAAACTTGTGGATTTGTTCGTTTGTGGGCACTAGTGGAGAAAGCCACCTAGCCAGGGCTGTTCGTGTGTTCTTACCTGCGTTGGACAAAACAAAGAAACAGCAATAGGAGCTGCTAAACACTCAATTGGAAAAGAATGGAGGCCAAAGGCACGTCAAGTGTCCAATATCGGAACGTGCGTGAGTTGAAGAAAGGTGATAGCTGATCTACATCTCCAGTTGAAGAAAGGTGATAGCTGATCTACATCTCGACTTAGACAATGTCAACAACTAACCTGGGCTCTTAAACAAACCAGCCAAATCCTTTAACATTCTCTCTGCACAGATAATATGTACAGAATATAGTATTTTAGATTAATCTTTTTAGAACAGAGGGATAGTTGTATAACTATTATACTGAGAATAGATGGCTGGTGGAATAAATGGTTAAATGTTTGATAAAAAAAAACTTTTAAAAATGACTAATTCGAAGACGGAAATATTTTCTTAAACATTTTAATAACACAGAAAACAGATAATAGACAACACTTGAACATTTTTTTTCAAGTCATTTTCTAGATTTTCTTATTAACATATGTACATTCACATTGGTATGAACAGAACTTATAAACAATATAAACGGCAAACTGTATCAAATGGCAGTGAACAGCTTCTAAACTCTACTAGTTTGGTTTGAACCCTCTCCCTGTGTCTTCCACTAGTGCAGATAAAACCAGCTAAAACGAGTAGCTGCTGGCCGCCTGGAGGTCATTAAAGACTTGTTGCAGTCTTGTGATGGCGTCACCATGAAATGGAGCGTTTTGGTGATAAAGGTTTGGAGGGGAACTATCCACGTTGGAAAGCTTTCACATGAAAACCACTTTAAAATCAAGCGGTTTTGAGGAAATAATGAGATAAGATGTTTGAGATGATTGAACCAACGAAAGGGAGGGCTGGTAGCTTGGCTAACAGGACAGTGGCCTGGTAGGACACATCTCTTCAAGATGTTTATTCAGGGATGTGGACCCTGAACCTATTCACCAACCAGATCGGCCAGCTAGGTTACAAAAAAGTGCTTTCAGCACTCATCTGAATTAATAGTCTGCAAAGCTTTAACCTAGCCTAGCGTAGCTTCATGCTCGCTTCAGCTCTGGGCCACATATATTAACTTCTCAGTTGCTCTGCTATGCTACATATAGTTGCTTTACATTTGGTTCAGTGCTTCTAGCATCTCTCTTCCAGACGTCCATTTCCTTATCAGTGCAATTTATTAAGTTGTTTAGTTTTATATCATTTGAAATGACTACATTTCGCTACAGAACAGCGACATTGGGGACTGGCCGCCTTGTCGCTAGCTACCAAAACATGACCTGTAACTCTTCTTCCTGCTTTCAACTCCAGAATGGATCTCCAAACACCTTTCATACGAGAACGCTTCGGAACAGAACCTCGTTCGTCGTTTCCTGAGTTCCTTGAACGCACCGCCAAGCAGGCCTCCTGAACGGATGGCGTCAACGAGCCTTTTGCTTCCAAAGCAACGCTTTCTCTGGAGTAGTTTGTTGGTGTTACAGCAGCATGTAGTTCATCTCCATGGCGCCTCTGGTCTGGAGAGGGGAGCGCACGGCTCATTGCACTGGGAGTCAAACCCCAGGACCCCACGGTGGTCCTCCTGGTTTCTCTGCGGACAGTCGGGGTGCTCACCTCAGAACTGGCTCCTGTGGACCCCTGGGTTTTCAAGCTCTGTGGACCCCTGGGAGGTCTGGGTTGGGAACCCGCGTCTCCGAGCTCACGGCTCCTGACATCGAAAACGGGGCCGTGGAGTCTGGGGGGGGGGTTCCCCGGTTTCGGACTTCAGTCCACCGCCAGTTCGCACGGGATCTGCCGGGCCTCCTTGGCGACCAGGTACGCCTGCAGGAAGTCCTTGTAGCGCGGCGCGCAGCCCAGCCACGCCTCGCCGAAGTGGACCCGGCCGGTGAACAGGAAGCTGCCGGCGCCGGGGCGCACGCCGCACTGCTGGAAGGTCCTGATGTCGCCGCGCCGGGCACGGCGCCCCGCGCCGGGGAACAGCGCGTACTTCTGCCGGAAGACGCGGGTGGCGGTGACCTTGATGACCGCCGCACGGAGGTCATGGTCCGCCTCCACGGAGCGGATGTTCCCTCGCACCACTGAAGAAGAGAACACAAGGCGCCTGGTTAGCATCTGGGAACGCCGCTGGGAGTCCGGGGGGGATGGGAACCAGCGTGGAGAAATAGGAAATGGCTCACACGGAAAGACGCTTGGTTTCGATTCATGTTGTTTAAAGGTGGGAATGATAACACGGCAACATTAAAACCGAACTAGTTGTTTCCCAAACTGGTGATGGGGATAGGGACTACAGTACTAATGCGCTTTTTTCCTTTCCTGGCGATCCATCACCTTGAATGGCGCCTGTGGGTTTCCTCTTGGACAGCGCATGGTCCTGCCGTGCAATTCCATCAACACTTTGCACGCCGTCCTAACTAACCTTACAGGCCCCTCTCATACCGCGGACGCCGCGTGTCTACGGAAAGGTTGGGGCTGCAGGGAAGCTCGCCTGAACAGAGTCAGGAAAGAAATGTGGTCCGAGCGATAAATCCCGACTGTCGGAGCGAACGGAGCCTTCGCTTCGCTTTAGGTTCCGCTTAATTTCTAAACATAAACTATCCCCGCAAACGTTGGCATGTGAGATGTTTTATTTCTCGTCTAACGGAAATTCGATGCTGGGAAGTGCCTGCAGTCTAGACGTTTAGTTTTACGGCAACTCTTAACGCGTTTCAAAGTGTTTGGACAACAGTCGTAAAAGTGTCACAGTCTGAAGATCCCTTCCCCAGCGGACTGGACCACTAACCCCTCTGGGTAGGGGTGGGTGGATTAGCCCACTACAGTGCCCCTGGGGGTGGGAAGGGTCTCTAAAGGCAGGGGAACAATGCAGTGCTATTTCACCTTTAACCTTGCATAAATTACGAGGTTTTGGAGGGAGGATTTGGATCGAATTCTCTTGGTCTCGAGGGGGTTTGACTTTAAGCCAGTTCGAGATGACTGACTGGTGGATTCCTGCAGTGAATTGCTTCTGATTCAGGTCATGGACGCAAGTGGTTATTCGAAGACAGAACTAGTGGAGAATACATTGTGGTCCAGTCTGTGTGTACTTGTACCTGTAATGTGTATCTGTGTGTGTTTGTGTGTGTAAGTAGTTGTATGTGGGTGTCTGTGTGTGTGTGTCTGTGTGTGATGGTCTAAGTGTGTTTTTGTGTGTAAGTAGTCGTGTGTGTGGGTGTCTGTGTGTGTGTGTGTGTGTGTGTGTCTGTTGCTCTGTGCATGTTTATGGCTTTATGAGGGTCCTTTGGAGAGGCTGTCAAAATGGAACCTACCAAAGT
The DNA here is from genome assembly GCA_026745465.1 of Lota lota. Taxonomy (NCBI): domain Eukaryota; kingdom Metazoa; phylum Chordata; class Actinopteri; order Gadiformes; family Lotidae; genus Lota; species Lota lota. Next base: position 3,110,695 of record JACYXH010000047.1, read on the forward strand.
CGCTGGTGCAGACGGCCATCAGGATCTCGGTGTTGTTACAGGGCCTGCAGGCATCTGGAGAGACACAACGCTTGATTACCTCCTAGTCCATCATTACCTGTACCTGTACCTTGTATTTCACTGTTTTGAATACCTTTCATAGTGCTTAGTATCGTGGTAATCTGTCTGTGAACACACCAATTTAGCCTTATCGTACACCGGGGACCTTTATATCTTGAGGGCCCAACATGGAGAATCACACACACACACACACACACACACACAACCAGCCTCCCACGCGGACAGCTGTGGGGAGGGGGTAGTGAGGTGTGTGGGGTCACACCCTGACCTGGCCCATTTCACACCCAATCAAATGCCATCCTAGCTCTCACCTCATCAAAGGCCCTGGAGGGGGAGAGTGAGGGGGGGTTTAATGAGCAAACTTCCATTTCTAGTTTTTTGAAGTAGCTTCCTTCCTACGCAGGCCTGACCTGCAGCTGTGTCTCTGAGAGAACGGCTGAGCTTCTCCGCTAATGGTTACCATGACGTTTAGTGTTAGAGATGGTTAGTTTAGGTCTCAGGGTTATAGATGGTTAGTTTAGGCCTCAGGGTTAGAGATGGTTAGGTTTAGGTCTCAGATTGGGGGGAAGCAGTGCATCATGGGAGTAAATGTCTGTATGGCTGCGGCCGTTAGCTCTGCGGAGGAAGAGGAGGAGGATGAAGAGCAGAGGCATTTTTCAAACTTCTCTAACTCTCTCTCTTGTTCTGATGAGGCCCCTCGATCCTCAACCACATTCTCCCACATCGCCTTACCTCCCCTCCCCCATCTCCCCCCGAACCTAATCAGTTACTGGAGAGAGAGAGAGAGAGAGAGAGAGAGAGAGAGAGAGAGAGAGAGAGAGAGAGAGAGAGAGAGAGAGAGAGAGAGAGAGAGAGAGAGAGAGAGAGAGAGAGAGAGAGAGAGAGAGAGAGAGAGAGAGAGAGGGAGGGGGGGGGGGGACTGGTGGGGGGAGCTTCTCGACCCCTGCGTCGTCTAGGTTACGGCAGTAATGCAGAGAAGAATGCTGAGGCAGCCCTGATTGAAAGGGCTTTGGAGAGGGCCCCACATACTGGGCTATTGTCCCTCGACCCCTTCTCTCTCTCCCTCTGTCTGCACCAGTGCAGCGTTTTCTGCATGGCTGCACACGCTGCTAGCCTCTCAGGACTGTTCAGAACTCCCTGCGTCTGAAGCGACCGATTCTGATTGGCTGTTTGGATGCTCTACTACAGGTAACGCCAACCGACTGTGAGAGAAACTCCATCGTTGGATACGTTTCACTTACTGGTCAAATATTACTCATATCAAACCCCTCCCCCATCCATGATACAGGAGTATCCGTCATCTTCGTCAATCGTTCAGTGTTCAATGCTATAGCGATCATTCTTCATAGTTCTATTGATCAGTCTTCATTACCAATCGATTAACTTTCCTGATCGATCACCTTTGCAAATCAACCAACGCTCTCATGTTCACGCCCACCGGGCCGCCTGATTGGTGCTCACCTTCGCTGCTGACGCGGTTGGAGTCGAGCGACAGCCGCGCCGTCCAATCCCCTCTCAGCTCGTAGCGGAAGGCGGCGATGCGGCGGCTGATGTCCTGGTGGGGCGTGGCCTGCAGGAAGAGCGCCAGCCTCTCCCCGGGGAGCCGGCTGAAGCAGCGCACCCTGGGGGGCCCGGCGGGCTCCCCCCCCCGGTCCCCCAGCAGCAGCTCCAGCACCCCGTCCCGCTCCAGGTACAGCTGGGCCCCGTGGAAGTCTCCCGAGGGCTTGACGCAGGCCGTGATGAGGCCCGAGCTGCCGCCCCCCCCGCCCGGCCCCACGGCCGCCGAGGGCAGGCGGGGGGACAGGCTGAGCCGCAGCGCCCCCTGGGGGTACAGCCAGTCCAGGGTGCCCTCGGAGCAGTGCAGGGAGATCTGCTCCACGCTGCCGGGCTGCTGGGACAGCCCGCTGGGCCACGGCGGAGAGGGAGGGAGGGAGAGAGAGAGGAGGTTAAGTCAAGTTTGAGAAAGCTGTTTTTTTTTCTCTCCGTGACCTCCGACCCTGCCGGGGTAGCCATCACTCACAGCTAGTCGCTGACCCTGCATGCGGTCGGTCAGTGGGAGTGTTACGTACGGCCTTAGAATCTATTTGGTGCTCTTAGAAGCTACCAGGTAGGAAGCTGTCTAGCGGTGGGAGAAGGAATGAACGGCGGGGAGACGCGCCGCCTGCCGGTCAACGGTAGAAGGTATCTCGTGCGCTGCGTCATTCCGGGCTACGGTTGCCGTTTACAAATAAATAAATAAATCCTTAAACGCACGAGACGTTTGAAGAAATATTTCACATGCATCCTGATGCGCACAACCTCTTCCGTAACGCTGTGTTTGAGATCCTGATGCGTCGGTCGGGCCAAGCGACGGACCCCTGCAGCGCGACCACGCATACATTTGAATTGCGCTCTGCAGACAAGTCTGTGCTTGTTTTTTGACCTGCAGGGTCCCGCACCCCCAGACACCATGTTTGGGTCTGCTTTCTCGCCACATGCACCTACTCAGTTGAATCCTAAAATCATGGTTTGAATAAAAAGATTGCGTAAAAAATGTAGTTTAAATACTAACCTTCCCCTCCAGCTGCACTGGTCGTCTGAATAGTTGGAAAGAGCCACGTTGAAACCGGCCAAGAGTAAAATCCAAATTCTGTATATCCCAAAATGAAACATTTTCGACGCAAGAGAAAAGTTTGGTGACGCAGGAAAAAAAGAGAATGAAAGGTACTCCAAAAGGACGTCTTCCTCCAATCTTTCTTTTTTTTTAAGGGTGCTCTATAATAATAACATATCACTATTCCCTACAACCTCCATCGCTGAGGAACCGTCGGTTCTAAAGAAGAGATCTCCGTCTACCGCACAGCCAGACTGACCCTGCAAGCGTCCCGAGATGATGTGCTCGAAGTCCGACGCGCTCTGTGAAGTTATCCCAGAGTTTCACCCCCTCTCCGAAACTCCACGGACCAACCAGGGACTAGGAGGCGAAACTTCAGTCCCTGATTGACTGGTTCCGGGAGGGAGGGTCGGCCTCCCTCTGGAGGGGGATGGGAGAGCATCAGTATGCAGGAGATGGGGGAGATGGGGGAGATAGGGTCAGTGGTGAGCCTACTAGTATTAGTATTAGCATTACTATTGTGTTTCCCACGGCTGCCAATTAACTAGTCAAATAATTACTTTACTATGAGTCCACAGGCTCGACATTTCATTAGAAATAAACGACTGATTGACATAAAATCCTGTATGTTTGATTTATTTGAACTGTTTTTATTTAATACTACGTTACAAGGTGTAAAACGGTGTAAAATCCCACACCAAGCCTTTATAACTCTTTGTTTTTAGAAGCCAACTGTGGAAGCTAGTAATTCCAGATGCTTCCATGGTTAACATGTCCAACTTCTAAAACACTTTTAAGGCATTTCTTACATAACTTTAACGCACAATCATATATCATTTTTTACGTTGAACTCCTAATAGTTGCGTCCGTTAGTTACAAGTCTTACTTAATGAAAGGCAGGAGATTTGATGACTTTGTTAAAATAGTTGGTTTTTCATATTTATTAACAGAACTCAAAAGCATGTTTAGCGTCACCCTCAGAAGCACCCTAACCACGGCTGAATATTAACGCGTTCAAAGCGTTCACCCTAGAGTCCCGTTCCAGGACCTTAGTGCTTCCTAGAGAGACGTCTGAGTAGTACTTGGTTCTGGAAGTATCTCTACCTTCTAAACGTGATGACCCGGTAACTCCGGTTCTGGATATTAAATATTAGCTTGTCTTCGTCCACTGTCACACTTCACACGCTAAGACACATGACCTCAGCATGAAAACGTTACACAGGCCTACGCATATTTATGTTTCTGTGTCTGTGTGTGCGTGTGTGTGTGTGTGTGTGTGTGTGTGTGTCTATGTGTGTCTATGTGTGTGTGTGTGTGTGTGTGTGTGTGTGTGTGTGTGTCTATGTGTGTCTATGTGTGTGTGTGTGTGTGTGTGTGTGTGTGTGTGTGTGTGTGTGTGTGTGTGTGGTTATGACAAGGGAAGTCCAACACAAAGCCATCCAGCGGTCTGTCTCAGTAGGACGGAGGATCTTTGTTCTCTGGAAGCTTCAAAGCAGCCCCCCCATAGAGAATACATACACATACACATTCCATTCACACACACACATACACACACACACACACACACACACACACACACACACACACACACACATATACATATACATACACATTCCATTCACACACACACACACACACACACACACATATATATATATATATACATATACACATTCCATTTACACACACACATACATATAGATATATAGGGTTATAGTTAGGGTATTATATATATATACATATATATATATATACAAGTAAGGCGCTTTGGATAAAAGGGTCAGCTAAATGAACCAGTAAATCTTTACAATAAGGGTACATTATTTAACCATTATTAACTTACTGTTAATTCAGTACTACACATTATTATATATCATTAGCATAGGGGTTAGGGTCAGGGTTGGGGTTAGAGTTAGTGTAAGGTGTGTAAAGTGTATCCTAACCCACCTAAATTATCAATAGATTAATACCATAGTTAACATGAACACCATTAGTGCATGATTACTAGAGCATTAGTTAACTGTTGATTAACTGTTAGTTAATTGTTAGTTAATGCTTATTACTGCATTAACTAATGTTAATTTGTGGATAATGAATGTACATTATTGTAAAGTGTGCACATGAGCCTAACCCTACAGTACCAGAACACAGCTAAAGACTAACAAGAGGTTCACCAATGACCTCATATAGAGTGAGAAGGATGAAAACAATAATCAATAATCACTCATCTCTTTGATCTCAGCGTCTCCGTGCAGGTGGGGTCAGGTGGGGTCAGGGGAGGGAGAGCTCAAGGTGAGAGCTGACTCCCAGTGTGTGAAGGTCCAGACCCAGGCTGAGTGATGGTCCAGACCCAGGCTGAGTGAAGGTCTAGACCCAGGCTGAGTGAAGGTCCAGACCCAGGCTGAGTGAAAGTCCAGACCCAGGCTGAGTGAAGGTCCAGACCCAGGCTGAGTGAAGGTCCAGACCCAGGCTGAGTGAAAGTCCAGACCCAGGCTGAGTGAAGGTCCAGACCCAGGCTGAGTGAAGGTCCAGACCCAGGCTGAGTGAAGGTCCAGACCCAGGCTGAGTGAAGGTCCAGACCCAGGCTGAGTGAAGGTCCAGACCCAGGCTGAGTGAAGGTCCAGACCCAGGCTGAGTGAAGGTCCAGACCCAGGCTGAGTGAAGGTCCAGACCCAGGCTGAGTGAAGGTCCAGACCCAGGCTGAGTGAAGGTCCAGACCCAGGCTGAACCGGGACGCCACCACCACACAACAATGCTCTCATTCCACAGGGTGCTGCTCATGTGTGTTTGTGTGTCAGTGTTTGGGTGTGTGTGTCAGTGTGTGTGTGTGTGTCAGTGTTTGTGTGTATGTGTGTGTGTGTGTCGGTGTGTGTATGTGTGTGTGTGTCAGTGCGTGTGTGTATGTGTGTGTCAGTGTTTGTGTGTGTATGTGTGTGTGTCAGTGCGTGCGTGTGTATGTGTGTGTGTCGGTGCGTGTGTGTGTGTGTGTATGTGTGTGTGTGTCAGTGTTTGTGTGTGTATGTGTGTGTGTTGGTGCATGTGTGTGTTTGTGTGTGTGTGTGTGTGTGTGTGTGTGTGTGTGTGTGGAGCTGAGAGCTGAGCTCCTGCAGACACGTGACCTTGTCACCATTCACACCTCTTCCCAGGGTTCTCCTCTTCTCTCCTCTGACTCCCCCTCCTCTTCATCCTCCTCTTCTCTCATCTGACTCCCCCTCCTCTTCATCCTCCTCTTCTCTCCTCTGACTCCCCCTCCTCTTCATCCTCCTCTTCTCTCCTCTGACTCCCCCTCCTCTTCATCCACCTCTTCTCTCCTCTTCCTAACCTCGCCTCCTGCACCTCCTCCTCCTCCTTCTCCTCTCCCTCTTCCTCCTCAAAGTGCAGAGACTAAGAATAGCAGCACAGCAGGAAGCCAGGCTGACCTCTGAACCTCAACAACCACCATGTCGCCTGAGGAGCAACAATACAGCTTTAACTGCTCCCATGATGCCTTGCTTTCCCCCGGATCCTCACCCTGATCACAACCACATCAAACCCTCACTTTACCAGCTCAACTAACCCTAACCCTAACCTTGACCTAGCTATCTTTAACCTAATACCTCAAGTTAACCATCTCTAACCTAATACCTAATGTTATACAACTCTGACTAAAACCAACTTAACCATCTTTGAATTAATATCTAAAGTTAACCATCTCTAACTTAATACCTAAAGTTAACCATCTCTAACCAAAACTAACTTAACCATCTCTAACCTAATACCGAAAGTTAACCATCTCTAACCAAAACCAACTGAACCATCTATGATCTAATACCTAAACCTACGACAGCTCTACTGCATCATGGGAAGTGACAGTGTAAAGTAAGTATAGGTGGAGTGAAGGCAGTGAGCTGTGGTGCATCATGGGAAGTGACAGTGTAAAGTAAGCATAGGTGGAGTGGAGGCAGTGAGCTGTATTGCATCATGGGAAGTGACAGTGTAAAGTAAGTATAGGTGGAGTGGAGGCAGTGAGCTGTGGTGCATCATGGGAAGTGACAGTGTAAAGTAAGTATATGTGGAGTGGAGGCAGTGAACTGTGGTGCATCATGGGAAGTGACAGTGTAAAGTAAGTATAGGTGGAGTGGAGGCAGTGAACTGTGGTGCATCATGGGAAGTGACAGTGTAAAGTAAGTATAGGTGGAGTGGAGGCAGTGAGCTGTGGTGCATTCTGGGAGATCCATTATGACCAGCGGTGTTTGTGATGGTTGTGATGAGTCGGTGGGATCTGTGCCACTCACAGTTTCCCACCTCCCACCTCCCTGCCCTGTGGGAGGAGAGTGAGTGGGTGGGCCGAAGCGCCTTATTGGCTGGCCGCAAGTCGCTGTGGATGACTGCAAGCGCCTGATTGGCTGGTGTTTACGCTGTGAAAAATAACTGGCTCCCAGTGAACCTTCCCAAGCTTTTCATGGGAGTGTGTTTATCTGTCCTTCATCAGCGTGTGTGTGTGTGTGTGTGTGTGTGTGTGTGTGTGTGTATGTGTGTGTGTGTGTGCGAATGTGTGTGTGTGTGTTTGTGTTTGTTCTCAGCGGGAGTGCAGGAGAGTGAGCGAGTGAGTGGGGGACTAACAGCAAACACAGCTGTGTGTGTGTGTGTGTATGGTGTGTGTGTGTGTGTGTGTGTATGGTGTGTGTGTGTGTGTGTATGGTGTATGTGTGTGTGATAAACATGTAATGGATCACTTAGCTGGCTATCACAACTTTCCCAGGGCTCTGCAGTATCATCTGTACAACAAGAACAACAATATAATAATGACCATGACCAATAATAACAATAACAAAAAAATAGATGATGTAAGCAAACACTCATCACAATATATTAATAATCATTATTATTATAAGTGTGGTTGCAAAGCAAGCCACATTACTATTACTATTGTTATCATGTTTTTTATTATTACACAAGGTGCAGGCACCTATTGTTGTCATGTTTCTTACTATTACACAAGGTGCAGGCACCTATTGTTGTTGTTAGTGTATTTATTGTTGTTCCGCCACTTTCTGCGGTTCAGCATGTTCACCTGGCTCTCTTTGTTTGTAACTCTGCACAGGGATCGACATCGATGCCAATCAATGAAATCTAAAGATCCATCCCTGTTTGAACAAATCTTAGCGCACCAATTGGTCAAAGTTGCACTTTTGAAATGGCGATGTCTCCGGTCCCCTTGATCTTATGGTCTTGGGCCTGGTAGGACCCTCACATGATGCGTCTTCTTATGCTCTACAAACATTGCAAATGGAACCATGTACTTTATTTCCGTCTGACTAGGTTTTCCGCCATCTTTAATTTTCATCCTTCTATCCAAGCGGCCCAGGGACTTGAAACTTGCCGTGCTCATTAGCCTCGCTAGCATTAGCATGTTAGCATGCTCACGGAATACTGCGCACACGACGAGTGGACTCACGCAACCACACAACGTTGCTTCAGAAAATGCACACGCGGCGACATGTCTAGTTATCGTTTGTATTATTGTTTCGTCTCTGAACGTTTGAGGGTTTTACCTGTTTCCATCCGTTTAGTCTTTAGTACGGCTTTGAGGGGTTCCAGACAGTATCGCTTTAGGCCAAACCAAAGCCTCCAAGTGTCTTCTGTGTTGCTCTGACGGCATGCAGACCACCGTTGGAGGGTCACTGGCGCGCACGTCAAGCAATGCAACCCTCGGCGTGTCTTCCCACAGCTCAGGGAAGACCGAAACAACAGTCTACGGGCTAACCTGACCATCCTGTATCCTGCCGTGCTCTTGAGCAAGGCATTACATTTACACGTGGTCATTTCACAGACCCTTTTATCCAATGCGACTTTCAAGTGAGGCGGAGAACATTCAAAGCATAAAATGGAAATTGTAGTAACTATTAAAGAATATAAGTGCTGCACGACAGAGATTCTAAGACCACAACTGGACAGTACAGAGTAGCTATGGGAATCAGAAGGACAAGTTAAGTAGGTGCACTGGTGATAGACCTGCAGTTGAACCCAGAGAATCCCACCGTACCCCGGGAAGATAAATAATGTTACGTGTGATTGATTTGTTCTGCAGTTTAAACCAGCCATTTTTGCGCCCAATCCCGCCAAAAAACATTCACAGGCTTTCAAACGTGAGGTGCATCGCCTTTCTTGTTGGCCATTTTGGAGAAAAAAAACTGAAAAGCCCGCTGTGCATTTCCGTTGTGCATCAACCATAAAATAAGTATTCTGTTCTGTGTGATCCGAGCATCAGCGACTCATTATGGGGGGGAGGGGGGGGGGGGGGGGGGGGGAGTTCTGGTGCTGCGCAGTGGTCCCCAGGCTCCTTACATCTCCTGGGAGACAACGCAACAACACCTCATTAAAATGGCCTCAAAAGAGGGACAGCGACGACAGCCCCTGTGAACCCCGACGGAGACTCACGCTGCTCCCCCAGGAACGGTCCCCAGGGTTCAGAAGGCGCGCGGTTCAGTCAACACTCCTCCGCAGTGTTTGTGGACCCACCTTCACGCCAAGCTGCCACCTCCCCACCTCCCTGGGGGACTTGAAAAGACCTCTGTTGACTGCTGACCAACGGCTCGTTCCGCCCGCTCAAAGACCAACGTTCATCTGACGTTTGGGTCTTTGAAGAGCCGGTGAAGAGCCTGTACGTGTGGGGAAAGGACTTGCATTTATTAAGACCGACTGTAACTTTGATATAGAACCGACTGTAACTTTGATATAAGACAGACTGTAACTTTGATTTATGGACAGACTGTAACTTTGATATAGGAACGACTGTAACTTTGATATAGGACAGACTGTAACTTTGATACTTGACAGACTGTAACTTTGATACTTGACAGACTGTAACTTTGATACTTCACAGACTGTAACTTTGATACTTGACAGACTGTAACTGATGATACCATATAGGCCTACATGTGTTATCTAGAGATGTTAAAGAGCCCACTTCCTGGTGGTGTGGGATGTGAACACACTGAATCGAAAGAACCTTCGGAGGGAAAAACACTTTTGTCTCTTTGACCTCCAGAGATCAACCCTACACCACCCCCCCCACAAACCACCATCCAGCCTTCAGCCCTTACACCACCCTTATCAAGCCCTCACCAGCCCCACCACCACTACACCCCTAACACCTCCACCCCTAACACCACCACCTCTAACACCACTTGCACTACACCCCTAACACCCCTAACACCACCACCACTACACCCCTAACACCTCCACCGCTAACACCACCACCCCTAACACCACCACCACTACACCCCTAACACCACCACACCTACACCCCTAACACCTCCACCCCTAACACCACCACCCCTAACACCACCACCACTACACCCCTAACACCACCACCACTACACCCCTAACACCACCACCACTACACCCTTAACACCTCCACCCCTAACACCACCACCCCTACACCCCTAACACCACCACCACTACACCCCTAACACCTCCACCCCTAACACCTCCGCCCCTAGCACCACCACCACTACACCCCTAGCACCACCACCACTACACCCCTAGCACCTCCACCCCTAGCACCTCCACCACCTCCACCTCCAGCCCTGGCTACCTCTTGTGTTTATGAGGGCCATTAGCCTAATGAGAAGCATCTCAGCCCTATCAGTAATCCCTCCAGAGAAGCTATTGTCCCTGCAGACTCTCTAGCCCAGGCTCCCAGTGTTGTTGGCCCCCAGCCGTGAGGGGCAGTGGGGGTCCAGGGCAGACAGAGGTGCTCCTCTGGCTGTGTCCTCCACCCCCCTCCCTCCCTCTTTCCTGTCTCTAATTGGCCGGATCAATTTGGAGGGAAAACATACACAAGGAGCAGGATCCCTCCAAAACGCACAATAGGTATAGTGTTTTACATACGTCCATAGAGGAGACAGATGTTGCCACCCCCCCCCCCCCCCCCCCACCACCACCACCACCAATACCACCAATACCACCAATACCAACCACCCCCACCTCAATGGCCCTTATTTAGATACAATGGGCTGTCACACAAAAGGTTTGTTTGATTGACTGTTTGATTCTGGCGGTCAATCCAGACGTGTTATTTTGGCGGTCAGCCCTCGGATACGCTGACCTTTCAAGGTTTCAGGAGAGCATGGACTGGCGTCCAAGGTGCTGCAGCCAGGGCACTGCTGGCCTTCCACCAGTGTTCACATCAGTGTTCACATCCAAACTGTAGAGCAAATGAAGGGCAAAGCAGCTAAATGATTTATTTCCCAGTTCATATGACTTCATAACGGTGATGAGGCTCCAGTAGGTCTCTGGTGGGACTGGTTTTCTAAGAGCAACAGACCTTCACTACTTTACGTCTCTCAGTCTCTTTTCTGCATTTACTTCATCTACCTAAGAAGTCAGGTTCAAATTGTGTTTTCAGATAGAAATGCGCCATTAGCCTCCATTTTGATTTGACGTAGTGATTGTTCTCACATTGAGTTTTCGATCAAACTGTCTGCTAAAGCACTTTCAACCTGAAATGTAAATGTATTTTACTTTAAAATCCAATAAGGTTTTATTTAAACAGCCAAGAAAAGAGCAACCAAGTCTGACCGGGTCGGACTCTCCCTCCGTCCATCCCATCCACGAGCCAATCAAATCCTGACCCACCAATCACACTGTTAGAATAAATGCACCTCCAGAAATGGTGAGAGTTCAAGCCTGACTCCACTATGCTCTGGTGTTCCTGTGTTGCTGTGACCGCATCAGAGACTTGTTTGAACTCTCACTGATCCTGGGGATTCACTGAGTGATTCCTTTCAGGTGAAGGTATGTTGTTCAGACACTCAGCGATTGTTTATTTATCCACATCAAGATGTCTCCTATGAGGGAGCATGGGGAGGGGAGGGGGAGGGGAGGGGGGGGGGACGTGCACGCTTGGAGGGTTTCTAAAAAGATGACTTCACCATCACCCCCCTACCCCCCATCTCCCCCACCCACCCACACACAAACACACACACACACACACATGCACACACACACACGCACACACAGATGCATACACAAACACACACACTCGCACACGCACACGCACACACACACACACAGATGCATACACAAACACACACACTCGCACACACACACGGGCACACACACACTCACACGCAGTCGCACACACACACACGCACACGCACACACACACAGTCGCACGCACACACACACACACACCCACACACCCACACACATGTCCACATGTCCGCGCACACAACCGGACGCATGCATGAGCCCACACACACACAACACTACTGCATGAACGCTCCCACACACACACAAACACACCATATTCCCCCCCTACCCACCATCTCCCCCCCCCCCCCAAACACACACACACACACAACCCACAGACTTTAAAGTTTAAACCTTCCCACAATAGTCTAGCTGGACAATAGACACATGCCTCCACTCCCCCAGGCTAACCACCCCCACCCCCAACCCCACCCCCACCCCATCCCCCAAGCCTCTGAGTACAACCCGTACAGCCCCTCTCCCTCCCCCAACTTGCTCAGCAGTGCGATGAGATGGACGGGGGGGGGGGGGGGGGGGGGGGGGGGGGGGGGGGGGGGGTAGTAAGGGCATGTGTCTATTGTCTGGGTCCTCAGGTTGTGAACTCACCACTCAGCTGGACATGGGCTCTGCTCACTGAGGGCCCAGACAACCCTCATCCATCTAACTCTATTTATAGGGCCTCTTGGGCTTAGCACAGCAAGAAGACCAAATACAATACTTTTCTAATAACAATTAAAACATTTAAGAAGGTAACAAAGGTAAAGAAATATGACACAATAACCTCAGTTATAATAAAATGCTACTCAAATAGGATTTAAAATAACATTTGAAACAATTGTCTTATAAACTATCATCTGAGATAACAAATTATATTAGAATAAGTTACATTTTTATTTCTCATTGTTGAACTATTAAACTATTTCACTCTCCAAATGGCATCCAATGTGTCCATAGCATGACACCTGTATGAATACCCATGACATGAGAACCTCATCGTCTGTGTACAACTTCAGACTGGTGTGTGTCAGTATGATTCAATTAATGGTGTTTAGTGTGGTTCTGTGTGTGTGTTTATCTTGCGGTTATGGCTCTATGTGAATGTGTTTGGTTATGTGTGTGTTTGTTTGTATGTGTTTGTGTGTGTGTTTGTGTATGTATGCGTGTGTGTGTGTGGTTGTGTGTGTATGTGTGTGTGTGTGGTTTTGTGTGTGTGTGGTTGTGTGTGTATGTGTGTTTGTGTGTGTGTGGTTGTATGTGGTTGTGTGTGTGTGTGTGTGTGTGTGTGGTTGTGTTTGTGTTTGTGTATATATGCGAGTGTGTGTTGTTGTGTGTGTGTGTGTGTGGTTGTGTGTGGTTATGTGTGGTTGTGTGTGTGTGAGTGTGTGTGTGGTTGTGTGTGTGTATGTGTGTGTGTGTGGTTGTGTATGTATGTGGTTGTGTGTGTGTGTGTGTGTGGTTATGTGTGTGTGTGGTTGTGTGTGTGTGTGGTTATGTGTGTGTGTATGTGTGTGTGAGTGTGTGTGAGTGTGTGTGAGTGTGTGTGTGTGTGGTTGTGTGTGTGTGTGTGTGTGTGTGTGTCTGGTTGTGTGTGTGTGTGGTTGTGTGTGTGTGTGTGTGTGTGTGGTTGTGTGTGTGTGTGTGTGTGTGTGTGAGTGTGTGTGTGTGTGTGTGGTTGTGTGGTTGTGTGTGTGGTTGTGTGTGTGGTTGTGTGGTTGTGTGTGTGGTTGTGTGTATGTGTGTGTGTGTGGTTGTGTGGTTGTGTGGTTGTGTGTGTGTGTGTGGTTGTGTGTGTGTGTGTGTGTGGTTGTGTGCATGTGTGTGTGTTGTTGTGTGTGTGTGTGGTTGTGTGTGTATGTGTGTTTGTGTGTGTGTGGTTGTATGTGGTTGTGTGTGTGTGTGTATGTGGTTGTGTTTGTGTTTGTGTATGTATGCGAGTGTGTGTTGTTGTGTGTGTGTGTGTGTGTGTGTGTGGTTGTGTGTGGTTATGTGTGGTTGTGTGTTTGTGAGTGTGTGTGTGCGTGTGGTTGTGTGTGTGTATGTGTGTGTGTGTGGTTGTGTGTGTATGTGGTTGTGTGTGTGTGTGTGGTTGTGTGTGTGTGTGTGGTTATGTGTGTGTGTATGTGTGTGTGAGTGTGTGTGAGTGTGTGTGAGTGTGTGTGTGTGTGTGTGTGGTTGTGTGTGTGTGTGTGTGTGTCTGGTTGTGTGTGTGTGTGGTTGTGTGTGTGTGTGTGTGTGTGGTTGTGTGTGTGTGTGTGTGTGTGAGTGTGTGTGTGTGTGTGTGGTTGTGTGGTTGTGTGTGTGTGTGGTTGTGTGGTTGTGTGTGTGGTTGTGTGTATGTGTGTGTGTGTGTTGTTGTGTGTGTGTGTGTGTGTGTGTGGTTGTGTGGTTGTGTGGTTGTGTGTGTGTGTGTGGTTGTGTGTGTGTGTGTATGGTTGTGTGCATGTGTGTGTGTGGTTGTGTGTGTGTGTGGTTATGTGTGTGTGTGTGTGGTTGTATGTGGTTGTGTGTGTGTGTGTGTGTGTGTGTGTGTATGTGTGTGTGGTTGTGTGTGGTGTGTGTGTGTGTGTGTGTGTGTGTGTGTGTATGGGGTGTAGCTCTGTAAAGGGCTGTTATTGATCCAGGGCACCTGTGTGTC
>JACYXH010000047.1:3130000-3260000 GCA_026745465.1 Lota lota
ACACTGTGAGTGACACTGTGAGTGTGTGTGTGTGTGTGTGTGTTTGTGTGTGATTGAGTGACACTGTGTGTGTGTATGTGCATGTGAGTGTGTGTGCGTCTGAGAGTGACTGTGTGTGTGTGTGTGAGAGAGAGAGAGAGAGAGAGAGAGAGAGAGAGAGTGTGTGTGTGTGTGTGTGTGTGTGTGTGTGACACTGTGAGTGACACTGTGAATGTGTGTGTGTGTTTGTGTGTGATTGAGTGACACTGTGTGTGTGTGTGTGTGTGTGTGTGTGTGTGTGTGTGTGTGTGTGTGAGAGAGAGAGAGAGAGAGAGAGAGAGAGAGAGAGAGAGAGAGAGAGAGAGAGAGAGAGAGAGAGAGAGAGAGAGAGAGAGAGAGAGAGAGAGAGAGAGAGAGAGAGAGAGAGAGAGAGAGAGAGAGAGTGTGTGTGTGTGTGTGTGTGTGACACTGTGAGTGACACTGTGAGTGTTTGTGTTTGTGTGTGATTGAGTGACACTGTGTGTGTGTGTGTGTGTGTGAATGTGTGTGTGTGTGTGTGACACTGTGAGTGACACTGTGAGTGTGTGTGTTTGTGTGTGATTGAGTGACACTGTGTGTGTGTGTGTGTGTGCGTGTGTTGGTGTTTGTGTGTGATTGAATGACACTGTGTGTGTGTGTGTGTCTCACGGCTACTCACTACTCACAGTAGCAGTAGCAGGCCTACTCACTGCAGTAGCCTGCAGTGAGTAGGCCTGCGTCTACAAGTCAGAATGATCCATTTTGGTGAGAATAGGGTAATGTAGGCCTACGACTACAATGGTGCAATCAATAAATAGCCTACGTTGACGAACACATCGGATGACCCACTTTGAATCAAGCAGCCATTAGCGACGAACTGAACCGCGTTGGGACTCTTTGGCCCCATAGCTCCTCTTCCTCAGCCCAGAGGAGAAGGAAGGACGAGACTTAGAGCGGAGCGGGCAAACACAGCTGCACCCCCGCTCCCCCCCCACCCACCCACCCACCCCCCCCACACATTGATTAGCCTGTTTGCTCGGGGGATGTCGTCTAATCCCCACACATGGGTCCGGAGCCCCAGTGTTCACACCGGCTCGCTGCTGGGATGAAAGTGACCCGGTCCACTGTCGCTCCCTTGCTAATGCCCTCATGGCTGAACTTGTGTCCTCCCAGCCTTTAGTGTTGAGATCGGCCTGGGTTCCCTCTCGTTGGGGGATTAGATGGAAGCTACGACGTCACAGTGCAGAGAGATCTTTCAATATGGAGAAATGTCAAGGTTTAAGGCCAAATAATGGCGATTGAACTCCTTTAATTTGTGAGATAAGGTCTTGAAATGTATTAGGCCCTATGTTTCTTTTATTCTTCTCCTCCTTCTCTTTTGGGGTAAATTACCTTCATTATTTCCGTCAACATAATATATGTATTTAGATATTATAATCTTAATTTAATAATAGGATATCTTACTCAATTTAAAGATAATTAATAATTAAATTATGAGGGCTAGATAAAGGATAAATGCAAGTTTCATTGTGTCTCTGCGTATGTGTGTGTGTGTGTCTGTGTGTGTGGGGGTGTGTGTCTACGTGTGTGTGTCTCTGTGTGTGTGTGTATGTGTGTGTGTGTATCTGTGTGTGTCTATGTGTGTGTGTGTGTGTGTGAGAATGTGTGTGTGTGTGTGTGTGTGTAAGAGAATGTGTGTGTGTGTATGAGAATGTGTGTGTGTGTGTGTGTGTGTGTGTGTGAGAATGTGTGTGTGTGTGTGTGTGTGTGTGTGTGTGTGTGTGTGTGTGTGTGTGTGTGTGTGTGTGTGTGTGTGTGTGTGTGTGTGTGTGTGTGTGTGTGTGTGTGAGACAGAGGGTGGGTCAGTGGGGGACTGTATAAGGGTTGGGGGTAGCTCCTTACTTTTTGGAGGGAAAATATATCTCCTTGTCTGTCTGTCCGTCTGTTTTTTTCTATCTGTTTGAATCCATTATATTACCTATTTAAATGTAAATATTTCTACAGACACTAAGCATTGTCAAAATAAAACCTATTGTAGGCCTACAAATTATAACTAGGCCTAAGTGTCCCAGATGATGGTACAATAATATCAGCATCACAGCAAAGCAGCTTTATACCAGAGAGAAGTAAAGCAGCTAGCTTATACATTATAACATTCAACAAGCCCGTCTAAGTATAGCTTAACTGGAAACGATCGCACAGTGTGAAGTCAAATAAACACATTGTTATAATGCCATTTGTAATAAATGTTTATAATAAACTACAAAACGGCCACAAATCTTTATCGTAAGAAATAGCCAAAAATGCTTTGAGCAGCCACTGGTTGGAAAAGCACTATGTTAATGAAGTCCATTTACCATTTAGTTTTTGTGAGCAAATTGGATGATTTGTTATTATTATTTATGTATCATTAAATTGTACTACATTGTGGTACATTGTGACGTTTGGAGTCATTGTATGTTTACTAATAAATATTTGTTATACAGCCTATGGCCCAATACCAAAAATGTTGCCAACTTTTGGCAATAGTTTGTTCCTGCTGCCCTTTCAGCACCGCACTCATAGGGGCCACGTTTGTAGGACCCCAGGTTTTTATCAGAGCTACTCACACTTCGGCTAGCGTTGCTGTCCAATTCAAGACGACAGCATTGTTTGTACCAATAAAGCCGTTATCTTAAAGAGTTCCGCTTCGTTCTCTTTGGTGACACTGGGTGGTGATAAGTGGTAATTGTTCCCATGGCCATGGGCCTCCATGTGTCACCTCATTCGGCAACAGACACTGAGCTAACAGACCTTTTTTTTTTACATGAAATCTTAGATATTAAAACTTCATCTTGTCCATGTGCGAGGTTATATCAACTAGGATGGCATTGCAAATTACGTTTAAGGTCTATTTTAATACATTGCTCATTTTAGGTTTTGGTATTAGGTTAGAGATGGTTAAATTCATGTGTTCGTTTACAGATGGTTAAGGTATTAGGTTAGAGATGGTTACGTTTAGGTATTAGGTTGGATATGGTTAAGTTAAGGTATTAGGTTAGAGATGGTTTAGGTAGGCTATTAAGTTAGAGATGCTTAAGTTTAGGTATTAGTTTACAGATGGTTAAATTAAGGTATTAGGTTAGAGATGGTTAAGTTAAGGTAATTAGGTTAGAGATGGTTAAGTTAAGGTAATTAGGTTGGAGATGGTTAAGTTAAGGTATTAGGTTGGAGATGGTTACGTTTTGGATTAGGGTTATTCGAAGTGTTTTTAGATGTGGTTAAGTTTAAGTATTAGGGGAGCTAAGTACGTGTTAGGTTTCATCAAGTTTTCATGAATTATTATTGAGTTAATTTGGACATCTTCGCCATAGAAAGAAAAACTCGACCCGAAGGCTGTGGGGCCACGAGGTGGCAGCCTCTGCTGCACGACCGCACGACTCACCTTAGCACCACGGCGACACCACGGCGCCATCTACCGGTGGGACCGTTCAGGGCGCCCATTGGTCCGCCGTCCAAGCCTTCGTGTGATGTCACCATCACAACAAAGTACCATGACAGCCTGCTATGGAGCAGCGAATCGGCTGAGAAGTGAAATCGAGTTGATTCATAACGCCAACCGCTGTTCGTCTGTATGTGATATTGATACACTGAGGTGAGACAACAGTTTGATCATTTTAACGCCGGCCGAGGGTTTGCTTCTGCGTCGTATAAAAGGCAACCAAAAAAAAGCTAACCAAACGACGATGTTCCCTTTAAGCTAGCACTGAATAGCATCGGAGGCCTAATGAATCAACACGTACAAAAGCAATTTAATCAACATGCTCGGGGCTGGCCAAACATAACTTTGACCAAATCGAAAATGTGGTTATTAAATTGGTAGGAAGAGTGGGGTTTTTTCCCGGCTGTTTTCCACGAAACTGGTACCAATTCGATCCGGTTGCTAGCTTAGCATGACCAGCTATCCTGGTTAGCTGGGTGACATTCTCTACCTCCCCACTCATCGCCTGGCTCGTCTTTAACTGGTCCTCGTCGTTTGTACCTGACCACGCCATCGTATTTGTTAAGCCTACGTGTTATTGGTGTTGTCGTCGTTCATGTGTCGTGTATTCGCTGTTGTGAGCACAGTGCGACACACGCTGGTGCATTTCATGGCCCCGAAAGGCTGGCTATCGATGGCTATACGTGTTTCTGTATGTGTCATGCCGATTTCGTGTACAAATCAGTAGACGTGCTGTGCAGTTCCTATGCATATCCCATAACGTCCATGTTATGTTGTCAAAGTTCATCCTTTACGAACGATAGCAGCCTCAGTGCTCCAGACACGCATTGCAGATGCGTCGCAGTGAGCGTATAATAAGGTTGTTTCCCCTCAGTCCGCCTGAATACCTCTACATTGACGCCGAACCAGAAATATTATAGCTAATAGTATAACTAATATTCCACTACTGATGTATTCATTTGGCATCATTGTTCACATTGTAGTGTTTTAAACAGTAGAAGCTGAGGCATACCTTTGCAGGTCTTTGTATTGTATTGATCAGTGAACATGTCTTTTATTTGTAGGTATAACAAAGCATAGTACATCTTTCCTTCTGGTACCCCCTGAAACCTGCTGAGCCCTCCCTAGGGTACACCCCTGGTTGGGCAGCCCAGCTTCACACCAAGCCATCTCTCTCCCTGTGTGGCCTAGTTTGTAAGCCGCCCGACACGCCGGGGCGCTCGTCCACCTGTCCGCCAGCGAGCCGGAGAGACGGGGAACAGGATCGGGAAGCAGCGCGGAGCGGGCGCCGCGGAGAGAGTGGAGAAGATGTCAGCCAGCCCAGAGAAGAGCTCCACGGCCCAGGAGCTCAAGGAGCAGGGGAACCGCCTCTTCCTCTGCCGCAAGTACCAGGAGGCGGCCACCTGCTACAGCAAGGCTATCGTGAGTAGTGTTGCAAGCGCTGTCCACGCACCGTTGCACACAAAATACTACGCTAAATAATATTATGGCGGAAAAGGTTGTAGACTTCTTGTGTGTAAATTTAGCTAATTTACCCCTCTGCGATGTTTAAAGCATGTCTGTCTGTCTATCGTTCAGTCTTCTATCGTTCTATCGTTCTATCCATCTATTGGTCTATCTATCTGTCCACCGATCTATTTCTCTTTCATTCCAATTGTCTGTCTACCTGTATACCCTTTATCTACCTATCCAGTTGTCTGTATGTCTATCTCTCCCTTCTTCTATCCCTTGCTCTCTATGTCTCCCTGTCTTCCTATCTATTGGTCTTTCTGTCCCGGTGGTCTATCTACATATATCAATCCATTGTAGATTACTGTCTGTGTTAATGTTGGATCCTTCTGAATGGAGGCATTCGTGCCCTAACGTGGCGTCTCCCCCCCACCCCCGCCCAGAACCGGAACCCATCGGTGGCGGTGTACTACACCAACCGGGCGCTGTGCCACGTCAAGCTCCAGCAGCACGACAAGGCGCTGTCCGACTGCAAGCACGCCCTGGAGCTGGACGGCCAGTCGGTCAAGGCCCACTTCTTCCTGGGCCAGTGTCACCTGGAGCTGGAGAACTACGACGAGGCCATCGGCAACCTGCAGCGAGGTGAGGGGGTTTAGCAGGGGGGGTGGGGGGTGGTCGGCTGCATTCCAATAGTTGTTGGTGTAGCGACTATGCTCGCCCTCACTTCCTAAAGCTAGTTTCATAGCGGCCACACCCCCTGAGAAAAAATGAATACATATTGACAGTATTAGCAGGACTAATTCCCTCTAAAAGTAAAGATCCATGCATTAAGGGTTACATCAGCGTCATGCATAGGGTGAGCTGCCTCTGAGCCTCAGCGGAAACAGCCCAGTGCAGTGTTGCCACGCTACACCACTGCACTTCCCAGTGACGGGGGAATTAACACCGAAGCACTTTTTCTGTAAATCAGAGCAAGTTAAGTAGAGCAGTGGTTCCCCACCTTTCACGTAAGTTGTTTCACTAAATTTATATCAAGACTTGTCGCAACCACCTCATGCAAACGGGAGAATAGAAAAATAAACATGCAGTAGCTGAAAAGTGGCTGGAAATATGCAGTGGCTGAGTGCCAGCTCTCCCTTTATACACAATTACTACTGCAAAAAGGCCAAGGCCAGTGGGAAACAGTGGACAGAAAAAGTCAGCAACGCTGCTTATTCTCCCAGTGGGTTTATTTAGCAAACACAAATTCACACAAAACATCAACGGAAAACATCTAATGGAATGCACAAAGGTTAACACTATTTTTGAATGAACATGCCATAATTCTATACTTTCTTAACATATTTATAATAAATGTCTATTTTCAATTATTTCTGTTATTTAAATGTATCTATTTTAAAGCCACACCGGTCTAAAACATGGAACGCTATTTAAATAGCTGTGACACATTTCTTAAATTGTGCTCAATAGTCAGTGAAACGATTTCTCAAGCTACCGTACCCTACGCTGTTCATCAGCCATCACGTACATAACCTACGCTGGCCATTAGCCATCACGTACATAACCTACGCTGGCCATTAGCCATCACGTACATAACCTACGCTGGCCATTAGCCATCACGTACATAACCTACGCTGGCCATTAGCCATCACGTACATAACCTACGCAGGCCATTAGCCATCACGTACATAACCTACGCTGGCCATTAGCCATCACGTACATAACCTACGCTGGCCATTAGCCATCACGTACAAAACCTACGCTGGCCATTAGCCATCACGTACATAACCTACGCTGGCCATTAGCCATCACGTACATAACCTACGCTGGCCTTTAGCCATCACGTACATAACCTACGCTGGCCTTTAGCCATCACGTACATAACCTACGCTGGCCATTAGCCATCACGTACATAACCTACGCTGGCCATTAGCCATCACGTACATAACCTACGCTGGCCTTTAGCCATCACGTACATAACCTACGCTGGCCTTTAGCCACCACGTACATAACCTACGCTGGCCATTAGCCATCACGTACATAACCTACGCTGGCCATTAGCCATCACGTACATAACCTACGCTGGCCTTTAGCCATCACGTACATAACCTACGCTGGCCTTTAGCCATCACGTACATAACCTACGCTGGCCTTTAGCCACCACGTACATAACCTACGCTGGCCATTAGCCATCACGTACATAACCTACGCTGGCCATTAGCCATCACGTACATAACCTACGCTGGCCTTTAGCCATCACGTACATAACCTACGCTGGCCTTTAGCCATCACGTACATAACCTACGCTGGCCATTAGCCATCACGTGGCTCAGTCTGACGGCTACTAGCCGCCAACGATATGATGGCTTCTTACTTTCTGATTCGTATTCTGGCGATTCTGTTTGAGAAATATTGACAGCAGCTGGTGCAGGTGACATATCATCTGATCAGATTGAGCCGGTCTATACAGCCACACAGGTCTTACATAGGAAGGAGTGTCGGGAGGGAGCGGAGCTCGGGGTTGATGATCTCCGTATCTGAGTGACATATGAGCCACGCTGGCGCTGTTCCTGTCAGCGTCGGTACTTTACTTCCCAATGCAGTTCTGAGTAAACCACATAGTGTACAATCTGGTTTCTATGGATAAGCACTGGAGGAACGGCTGGTTTTACCGTTACGTACAATCTGCAACTGCACATTTCCGTACAGGTCAATAAAACGCTAAATATAAATAATCCAATATCGAAGGGGGGCTGAATATGTGTTTATCATGCATTAATACGAAAGTCAGAGAATTGCGATAATATGCTAACACCCGCTAGCATGTGGCTCGCTGTCTTTCTCGACATCCCTTTGACTGCCATTAGAGATCATGTCTTGATAAGTGTTTGTGATTATGTATATGATATGTACAACCGGCATGACAGACAGTGTGACGTTGATCTCTCGCCACAGCGTACAACCTCGCAAAGGAGCAGAGGCTGAACTTTGGCGACGACATCCCCAGCGCTCTGCGCATGGCTAAGAAGAAGCGCTGGAACAGTATCGAGGATAAGCGCATCCACCAGGAGAACGAGCTGCACGCCTATCTCACCAAACTGATCCTGGCCGAGAAGGAGAGGTGAGATGATGTCTGGGCTTTCAGAAAATATGGATCTAGGATGTAGATTGGCTGGTTAACACCCTGAGCACCATCTGTTGAATGAAGGAATCTGGAGCTGTTGCTTTAACGCAATGGTTAAAGGAAGTTTACTTTGTATCATTTTAAGGGATGCACAATAAAGATTGGGTTCGATAAATGATTTGCCGATAATGGGAAATTCGTATTATTATGTATTAGTCCAATAGGTATAGCCAATAAATAGAGAAGATTATTCAAAGCCAGTATTGCTTTTACTGGCTTAACCATTGGGTTTAACAAGCGCTGCATGCTGTTGTCACGCTCACGACGTCAAATGTCTGCACCAGAGTGGAGCCACGTTAGCCTGGCATCGCCAGACGAATTGCAAACTGCAGTTAGTCTGGAACCTCTCCGTTCATGTTCGATTTCCAAAGGGCGTCACCAACGGGCGCAGACCAAAATGCCTCTGGACGCCATTGGATACGCCTACAACCAATCATAGCAACGAAACGGGTGACGCAGCACTGAGCGACCGAAAAACATCCTTCTTCTCAACAAAAGCTTTAAGTGCAGTCATTTGTTCTTCTTTTAGTGAAGATAAATTACTAAAAAGAAACAAAAATACCAAAATACATAATGTAAAATTTATTTATAAGGTGTTAGAAAAATTACTACAAAAACGATTTTCGATTACAATATTTTTGTGCTCTATTATGGTCACCTGCAGTGTTAACTGCAACTTGTGTTTACAGTTATAGTTACAGGTTATTAACTTATTGGTTATCTATCGGTTATCTGCCATGAGGATCAGGTCAATTGTCAGTTATCGGATCGGTTGGAAAAAAATCATTATTGTGCAGCCCAACCTATATCTTTTATATTTCAAACCTCGACCTGGACAAGAAGTAGCATAAAACAACATACAACAAGGCTACAACAAAACACTCCAATCATTAAGGAACATATATACACCATACATAACCTCTTTTAGTCCACAGAATGAGTACAATCATTAGGGAACATATATACACCATACATAACCTCTTTCAGTCCACAGAATGACTACAATCATTAGGGAACAAGGGCATTGACCAGTACTCTTGAGCTCCTTATGCTTCCGGGTTGATACATATTGACTTTAGCAAATAGTCCATTCCAAGGCTCTGTTGAAGGTTCCAAGCAGAACCGGCCGGTTATGTATGTAGTTTTTTTTTTAAGACGTCTCGACCAAGGGACACCGGAGGCGAGGTGTGTGTGGACGTAGAGCGCTCTGTCTGGGCAGCGGTTGAATGCGGCGTCTGAGAGAGGGTTAAGCTTACCGGACACCTGTAGTATAACGCTACGGTGTGAGGGTTGGGTTTCCCGGACACCTGTAGTATAACGCTACGGTGTGTGGGTTGGGTTTCCCGGACACCTATAGTATAACGCTACGGTGTGAGGGTTGGGTTTCCCGGACACCTGTAGTATAACGCTACGATGTGTGGGTTGGGTTTCCCGGACACCTGTAGTATAACGCTACGGTGTGTGAGGGTTGGGTTTCCCGGACACCTGTAGTATAACGCTACGGTGTGAGGGTTGGGTTTCCCGGACACCTGTAGTATAACGCTACGGTGTGAGGGTTGGGTTTCCCGGACACCTGTAGTATAACGCTACGGTGTGTGGGTTGGGTTTCCCGGACACCTGTAGTATAACGCTACGGTGTGTGAGGGTTGGGTTTCCCGGACACCTGTAGTATAACGCTACGGTGTGAGGGTTGGGTTTCCCGGACACCTGTAGTATAACGCTACGGTGTGTGGGTTGGGTTTCCCGGACACCTGTAGTATAACGCTACGGTGTGTGGGTTGGGTTTCCCGGACACCTGTAGTATAACGCTACGGTGTGTGGGTTGGGTTTCCCGGACACCTGTAGTATAACGCTACGGTGTGTGAGGGTTGGGTTTCCCGGACACCTGTAGTATAACGCTACGGTGTGTGGGTTGGGTTTCCCGGACACCTGTAGTATAACGCTACGGTGTGTGGGTTGGGTTTCCCGGACACCTGTAGTATAACGCTACGGTGTGTGGGTTGGGTTTCCCGGACACCTGTAGTATAACGCTACGGTGTGTGGGTTGGGTTTCCCGGACACCTGTAGTATAACGCTACGGTGTGTGTGGATGTGGGGAGCTCCGTTTATTTTGATGTCCGCGTGAGGGTTAAGCTTCTCAGTATAACGCCGCTCATTATAACGCTCATACACAACAGCGTTACTACAAAAGTATCACAAAGTTGCCGTGGGTCGTAACACGCCCCCTCCTCCCCAGAACCCTCCGCCCAAAACACGTTTTTAAGTGTTTTTATAAATAAAATATATACTTTACAATATATTTAAAATATATATTTTAATTTATTTTAATTAATATTTTAATATTTTAATAAATGTAATAAATATTTATTGTAATATATATTTTAAATATATTTTAAATATATACTTTTATAAAGCACGGGTTTGCGGTTCAGCCATTTCACAATCCGTAGGAAAGTAAAAATGCTAAATTATCAATTAGGTCAAATCACCCAGCCCTGATTGGAAATCTTTGGAAAGTAATTAAAAGTGTATTCCTCTCACATGAACAGAAGCATGGCTACTGTAACTCCCCTTCTGGATGCAGAATGATTCTTCTGAATCAGTCAAAGACAGGCAAACGCCAATTCAGAGATATCTCTGGGTATCCTTTTTAAGCTGATCTGGGCTGGGTGAGGGTTAAATGGTTTGATTGCTCTGGTCTGGGTCTCTGGGTTTGATTGCTCTGGTCTGATGGCATGTGTATGTGAACCCGTACAGGGAGCTGGAGGACTGCAGAGAGAAACAGGACGACAATCAGAACGGCAGCGACATCATGAAGATAACATCCCAAAATGTACGTATGAGTTGTACACTGTGAACCTGATAATGTTGGACCTTTTAGGTCAAGATGTGTTAATTGCGATTGTTTGCCTTGGGTGTCATTTAATTATATTCGTCCTGACCTTTCAATAGAGGGGTCAAATGTCAACATTGTACAATGGGTTCCCAAGATATCCACCTGTTTGTGTCTCATCAAGTTTATATTGTCAATTATGCATTGGTTTGAATTCGATTTATGTTTTTATTTGGTGATCTACCTCTACTAAAACCTCTTTATCTTTGCTGTGCTTCACTTTATTGACCCAGGTACTCATCAGATGTTGTGCTGTGGCCCTTTTAGGGTAGCCTATTTAGGGTAGCCTATAGTACCATAGGGCTACCAACTGATAATGCACCAGGTGGTATTCACTCTAAAACATGACATTTATTTCAGGTGGAAATGAAATCTTCCACTTATGCTGTGTTCTAGTTTTATTCACTCTAACCAGTAGTATCCACATTGATTATTTCACTTGCACAACAATCTCACAAGTGTTACCTTTCTTCTGGTACCAGGATAACACATTGTAGCGGTTGTGGAGATATACTCTATTTACTTTAGGTATGTTATTCTCAGAAATAGGCCTAGTGATGAAGAGGGTAAACACACTTTTGTCACCTGTTTAGGACAAGTATCTGATGGACATGGATGAGCTCTTCTCTCAAGTGGACGAGAAGAGAAAAGTAAGTACTTCTTTCTCCTCTCCTTTCTGTGCTTGGTCTCTATACCTCTATACCTTTGTGATTCTTTCCATCAGAGGTTTATGTACAGCATAGGTAGCACGCGCATGTCTCCATAAGCCTGTTGCTGAAGGACTCCCCGTCCAGGTCCGAGCTCCACCCCGGGACCTGAGCTATAGGTCCTGGGGCGTTGGGTTCAGAGAGGATCATAAGGGTTTGGTAACAGCTTGGTAGTCAGTGAAGTCACCTCCCTTACAGCTAGTGAGGCCCTGTTTACATCCACATTGTGAACCACAATGTCATGCATGATTACATTTTTATTGCTTAGGTATTCACTTATTCACATTGTGCATATTCTCTGGTACAGGAACATAACCGTCCTGGTGTTGGCCTGCAGTGACGGGCCAGACCCCATAATGTCCCCTCCTCTGCATGCTAACTGTGTGTGGTTAACTGTGGTTGAGTGTGTGGTTAACTGTGGTTGAGTGTGTGGTTAACTGTGTGGTTGAGTGTGTGATTAACTGTGGTTGAGTGTGTGGTTAACTGTGTGGTTAACTGTGGTTAACTGTGGTTAACTGTGTGGTTGACTGGTTAATTGTGGTTAACTGTGGTTAACTGTGTGGTTGACTGGTTAATTGTAGTTAACTGTGGTTAACTGTGTGGTTAACTGTGGTTAACTGTGTGGTTGACCCTGTCTCCATGTGTGCCCTGCAGAAGAGGGAGATCCCAGACTACCTGTGTGGGAAGATCAGCTTTGAGCTGATGAGGGAGCCATGCATCACGCCCAGCGGCATCACCTACGACCGCAAGGACATCGAGGAGCACCTGCAGGTACCTCCACCTTCACACCGCCTCCATCCCTACCTTCACCCCCACCTTCACACCGCCTCCATCCCTACCTTCACCCCCACCTTCACACCGCCTCCATCCCTACCTTCACCCCCACCTTCACACCGCCTCCATCCCTACCTTCACCCCCACCTTCACACCGCCTCCATCCCTACCTTCACCCCCACCTTCACACCGCCTCCATCCCTACCTTCACCCCCACCTTCACACCGCTTCCATCCCTACCTTCACCCCCACCTTCACACCGCCTCCATCCCTACCTTCACCCCCACCTTCACACCACCTCCACCCCCACCTTCACACTGCCTCCACCCCACCTTCACACCACCTCCACCCCTACCATCACACCACCTTCACCCCCACCTTCACATCACCTCCATCCCTACCTTCACCCCCACCGTCACATCACCTTCACCCCCACCTTCACACCATCGCCATCCCTACCTTCACCCCCACCTTCACATCACCTCCATCCCTACCTTCACCCCCACCTTCACTCCACCCCACCTTCACTTCACCCCCACCTTCACACCACCTCCACCCCCACCTTCACACTGCCTCCACCCCACCTTCACACCACCTCCACCCCTACCATCACACCACATTCACCCCCACCTTCACATCACCTCCATCCCTACCTTCACCCCCACCTTCACACCACCTCCATCCCCACCTTCACCAGCTCCGACCTCACCTCTATCCCCACCTTCACCCCTACACCACCTTGACCTCCACCGACCTGTCTGTGGTGACTGGGATAGCTGTTGTTCTGTCTAACCTTCGTCTTGCTCAAGGAGACGCCCTGCTCTGAATTAGAAGTTGATCTGTTGCAGGAAGAGACTGGCTGAAACGTGGGGGAGAGTTGGAGCGAGGAGGCCGGCATGCGTTAGTTGTGTTGGACTACAGAAAGCTTAGTGTTGTCTTAAAGGTGAAGGAGGGTTGAGATTTCCTGCAACCACTCAACCCTCCTGGCGCTACTGCCTCGAAGGATTACACTGCAGCCCGAGTACGGCTGCAGCGTTGTCTCTTAACGCAGGACCAATTAGGAATGTGGTCGTCCGCATGAGTCCCTTACACCCAAACTGATGGGAAAATAGAGTCGCAGGATCCTTGAAGTACACTTATTCTTCTCAGGATACGTCAAAACTGCATCAAAGCTATGACTACTCCCTCAATGTGTGGAGTCCGGTTGTGTCTGGTATCTGTGTGAACGTCTCATTTTAACCTTTGACATTTTAACCTCATCTTGTTTATCTCAGGAATAACACTGGTTTTACCGTCTCCCCTCCCCCCCCCTCATCCTTCTCTCCTCTCTCCCTGCCCCCCCATCTCATCCTTCTCTCCACTCACCCCCCATCTCATCCTTCTCTCCTCTCGCCCCCCCTCATCTCATCCTTCTCTCCTCTCCCCGCCCCCCCATCTCATCCTTCTCTCCTCCTCTCGCCCCCCCTCATCTCATCCTTCTCTCCTCTCCCCGCCCCCCATCTCATCCTTCTCTCCTCTCGCCCCCCCTCATCTCATCCTTCTCTCCTCTCCTGCCCCCCTCATCTCATCCTTCTCTCCTCTCCTCCGCCCCCCTCATCTCATCCTTCCCTCCTCTCCCCGCCCCCCATCTCATCATTCTCTCCTCTCTCCTGCCACCCCCCTTCTAATCCTTCTCTCCTCTCTCCCTGCCCCCCCTCATCTCATCCTTCTCTCCTCTACCCGCCCCCTCATCTCATCCTTCTCTCCTCTCTCCCCGCCCCCCCCTCATCTCATCCTTCTCTCCTCTCTCCCCGCCCCCCCCTCATCTCATCCTTCTCTCCTCTCTCCCCGCCCCCCCCTCCCCAGAGGGTGGGTCACTTCGACCCAGTGACCCGGAGTCCTCTGACCCAGGACCAACTGATCCCCAACCTGGCCATGAAGGAGGTGATCGACGCCTTCATCCAGGAAAACGGCTGGGTGGAGGACTACTGAGCCTGGACACTTCCTCCTCCTCCTGCTCCTCTGCTCCTTCTCCTTCCTCCTCCTCCTCCTCCTCCTCTGCACATTCTCTTTCTCCTCACTCTCCCTCCTCCTCCTCTTCCTTCCCTGTCCTCTTCCTCACTCATCTTATTGAGAGGAGGGCGTCCTCCTCATCTTCCTCACCCATTCTACAAAGAGCGCCTGCCCTGGCCCTCCTCCTCCCCCATGTACCCCCGTGTCTGTCTCTCTTCCTGTCTCCCTCCTCCTCCCCCATGTACCCCCGTGTCTGTCTCTCTTCCTGTCTCCCTCCTCCTCCCCCATGTACCCCCGTGTCTCTGTCTCTCTTCCTGTCTCCCTCCTCCTCCCCCATGTACCCCCGTGTCTCTGTCTCTCTTCCTGTCTCCCTCCTCCTCCCCCATGTACCCCTGTGTCTCTGTCTCTCTTCCTGTCTCCCTCCTCCTCCCCCATGTACCCCCGTGTCTCTCTCTTCCTGTCTCTGTGTCTCTCTTCCTGTCTGTCTGTGTCTCTCTGCCAAAGGCTGTCCCTCCAAGCCCCACGCTTCACCTCTCTGCATTCCTTTCCTCCCCTCGCTCTCGCTCCAACACTCTTTGTCTCGCTCTCTCTCTCTCTTTCTTTCTTTCTTTCTTTCTTTCTTTCTTTCTTTCTTTTTCTCTCTCTCTCTCTCTCTCTCTCTCTCTCTCTCTCTTTCTTTCTTTCTTTCTTTCTTTCTTTCTTTCTCTCTCTCTCTCTCTCTCTCTCTCTCTCTCTCTCTCTCTCTCTCTCTCTCTCCTGTGTATGAAGTCTCTCAGGTCTCTCCATCACTTTCTTTCCACTGTGCCTCGTTCACCCTCTCTCTTTGTCTCTCTCCCCCATCCCTCTCTCTCCACCTGTCTGACAGCTAAACGTGTCCACAATCACAACAGACAATTCCAACACCAACTGAGTGGATTAAGTTTCTCTCTTTCTGTCTCTCTCTGTCTCTCTCTGTCTCTCTCTCTCTCTCTCTCTCTCTCTCTCTCTCTCTCTCTCTCTCTCTCTCTCTCTCTCTCTCTCTCTCTCTCTCTCTCTCTCTCTCTCTCTCTCTCGTGCCACAGTCTTCTTAATCATCAACACTGCACTTCTGTGTTTGTGCTTACCATGGTGATTAAAAAAAAAAACACTTTCATTTAATTTTTTATTAGAATGGCCGAACTATTACACGGCCATCTCCTCCAGTATTCCTTGGCTGATATCAAATTTTTTTTCACGGATGTTAATCAAACATTGGTTAATTTTGCTGGATCCTGTCCACATGGTTTTGCTAAGGTGAACGTCACAGACGAAGCAAACCCATTTTTAACAGAAGTCCTTGGTTCTAAGGCGGTTTGCGCAGGTAACCACACATGGATCACACACACCAACGTGGTCTGATCCAATCTCGCTAGTCCTGCTACCGGGCGCTCGGCGGGTGTTAGATCAGCCTGAAGCCGGTGATGACTCAACATGTTGAACGTATGCTAGCTAGCTAAACCGCTATGGAGGAGGTTCACATCCTGTTGCTGTGGGGGCGCTTTCACAGCGAGGACAGTTAGAAGACTAAGAGTAGACCAAGGTTGGCTGCTTGTAGTAAAACCCTCAAGTGAACTGAAACATGAGTCTCTTCAGTGGTGGAAGACGTGTCATTGGTTTTATCTGGGGCCGTGCGGCTTCTCCGATCAACGTTTTTTTTTAAGGTGGATCTCAACAGACCAGAATAACCACGATGGGAGCGACGGAACCCTCACAGCTCTCCCCAAGTCCAGGAGAAACTGGTTCTCCTTGTGTCGCCACAATCAGCCACAAGATGGTCACCTCGTTGTCCTTCATCAGCTCCCCCCCCAAAAAAAATCTCTTGCTGTGACTCCTATGCTGAACACAGGATTCCCTCCCTGACCTAACATCCCATCCTAGTTCCACAGCCCCCCCCCCCTCCTACTCTTCAAATCAGG
The DNA here is from genome assembly GCA_026745465.1 of Lota lota. Lineage (NCBI taxonomy): Eukaryota > Metazoa > Chordata > Actinopteri > Gadiformes > Lotidae > Lota > Lota lota. Next base: position 3,146,412 of record JACYXH010000047.1, read on the forward strand.
AGGGGGGGGGGGCCAAGGACCTCCGCCATGCAACAACATATTACTGTTTTTAAGATCCCCCGTCATCCCCACCCATCGTAGAAGTGGTGGAGTTGTTTACAATCCGTTGCATCCGTACCTGGGTTACATTATGGAGCTAATCCGTGTGAGATGTGGAAAGCATAAATGTATATTTTAAGTTAAGCACTCGTGAGTTTACAGGTAATTGTCCTCGAACCCTTTCAGCTGATTGTGTGTGTGTGTGTGTGTGTGTGTGTGTGTGTGTGTGTGTGTGTGTGTGTGTGTGTGTGTGTGTGTGTGTGTGTGTGTGTGTGTGTGTGTGTGTGTGTGTGTGTGTGTGTGTGTTTGGCCCACCGACTTCTGCGGTACCCCCCCCCCCCCACTGGTGTATATAAGTTTGCTCGATCTTGTTCTGACTGTAATCTCTCTCTCTTACTGCTTTTCTTCTTCTTTTCTTGTGTTACTTCTGGTTTCTCTTCGGGCTCTCGGCAGAGCGTCTGAGGAACCTGTATTAAATGTAGATATGTTGATAACATCCGTGCATGTGTTGTGCTTCATTAAACCTTCAAATGCGCCTGTTTCATCCTGCCGTCTGGTGTCAGATACCCTAGCAATGACCTCTGAGATGGCTGCTGAGCCTGCAGATAAACGAACAAATAAACGTTTAAGTTCTATTTACTGCAGATGGAGATCCTCTACTTAATCTCTTATGATTAAAGATCATCTCTAGTGGGTAGTCATGTATAGATTCTTATTAGGTCATTATGGTAGTCTCATACATATTTAGTTATTAGTTAGAGATTACCTGTAATACGTAATGAAGTACACCTAAGATAGCCGAGAGGTTCATCGATTATAAGTCATAGATGGTAGTTAAAGCGCCTCACTAGAAATATTTGATAAAGTATGAGAACAGGCATGCTGCCCTCGTTATTAGACCAGTAGCTTGATGGGTAGAGCATGTAGACTGATGACAACATCTGCGTGGGAAAAGTATCGAAGCATCGGTCTATGAAACATTACAGCCGTTGATTTGGTTCACCGGTTGTCACATTAGACATCTGTGTGATCGATGTTGAATTAATCGGACTCATCGTTTTGAATAATAACTAAAGTTGGTTACCGGTTAATTAAATCTGTTTCAGCGGTTGCTAAAATTTAACTAAACTTTAAGTGTGTTATAAACGTTCCTAATGATTGAGACTTAAGTGAACATCCAAAGAAATTGCTTGTAGGCATAGGCCTATATTATCTTTTTCATTGTTAAAAGGTATGTACAGACTGCTTACTTTCAGCGAGGCCTACACAGCAGTCCAGCACGGGACTACCAGCAGGAGTATTAACACGACAGCCTACCTCACTGAGCTCAACGGATGAACGGCAAGCACGGGACTACCAGCAGGAGTATTAACACGACAGCCTACCTCACTGAGCTCAACGGATGAACGGCAAGCACGGGACTACCAGCAGGAGTATTAACACGACAGCCTACCTCACTGAGCTCAACGGATGAACGGCAAGCACGGGACTACCAGCACGGGACTACCAGCAGGAGTATTAACACGACAGCATACCTCACTGAGCTCAACGGATGAACGGCAAGCATGGGACTCCAACCGGGGATGGAGACACCAAGAGGAGGGTGGCTTAACCTGCACCACCGACAGGTTTTGAACCTTTAAAGGCCTGCTCTGCTCTATGGTTTGAAGTTACTTAAAAGGCCAATTAAATCCGGCACAGCAACAAATCAAATGTTATTGGTAGGCCTATTGGCTGCTGTTCATAGAGCAGGTGTATATAGAGAGGTGTGTATAGGGGAGGTGACCACATGTCAACCACCTCTATAGAGGTGTGTATATAGAGAGGTGTGTATAGGGGAGGTGACCACATGTCAACCACCTCTATAGAGGTGTGTATATAGAGAGGTGTGTACAGAGGAGGTGACCACATGTCGACCACCTCTATAGAGGTATATATATAGAGGTGTGTATAGAGGAGGTGACCACATGTCGACCACCTCCTCTATATAGGAGGTGTGTATAGAGGAGGTGACCACATGTCGACCACCTCCTCTATAAACCACAGCTAATAAGCTGGTTTATAGAGGAGGTGGTCGACGTGGTACAAAGTACGATGAGAGTTCTTCAAAATCCACGAGTTGTGAGCGCTTGAGAACATACAAGGGCTCTGAAAACAAAGAAAGGCTTGAAAAATCAACAAAAACAAGGGTTGCCCGGAGTCACGTGGCAAGACTCTCACTGACACCCAGACGATGTCCTGAAGTGCGTGCGTAAATGCGCACAATGCGTTCCCGCCGCCAGTCAGTCACACGTCCTGTCCTGGGACGGACAGTGGTCCTATTGTGACGTCATGGTGCCAGGAGCGAAGCCGGTCCAGAGCTGAGCCTCCTCATCCTCATCATCATCATCATCGGCGAGGAGAGCGGAGACGGGCTCAGCATCACCACACGCATAACAACATAACTATAGAGCAGGGGCTATAGAAGACCGCACCGTCAGAATGGTAAGAAAGTCCCTTCCCCTCGGCGTCTTGGTATGAATGTTCCAGCCAGGCTGTTGATGGATTATTGCTCAGAATGTAGACGACATTTAGTGAGAATTCAAATGTGAGAATTTATCGATAAATTACTTTGTTTAGGAAATGTGTAATATTTACCAAACACCACCGAATTTATGCTATAAACTGTGTAATAAGTCAAGCCAAAACTTTAATATTCTACTAATATCTGGCCTACATCAAAAACCTGTGTAGACCTACTCAAACGTTGTACTGCCTAAAGGCATATTTGAGCTTTTTTTGGAAGAATCAATCAGATAATCAGCACAGATCAAATGAAGGGATTCTTGTACCTGACTTAAAAGCTCGGTTCCGATTTAAGCTTCAGAAAACACACCAAACCACACTTAGAAATACAGGCCGTGTGTTACCTGAATAGCTGACTGCATCGTGCGATGTGTGTGTGTGTGTGTGTGTGTGTGTGTGTGTGTGTGTGTGTGTGTGTGTGTGTGTGTGTTGAAAACAGGTTATTAAGCACTATAAATGCTGAAATCAGGGAAGACAAACGAGTTATTATGATTTATTCCGATCCCTACTTATTTATTAGTAACTTTAGTAAGAGAAAGCATGCATTGTGGTAGTCCAGAAATGTGCCAATTATTGTGGCATTTGTCTGCGTTAACATTTGAAAAAAGTTATTGCACCTTTATTGAAAACTATTTCATGGAATTTCTCATTTTATTTTAGAATAGTATTTATATATATATATATATATATATATATATATATATATATATATATATATTTATTTATAATATGTTGTTTTTGTTTTGTTTTCCAAATAATGCAAAGGAAGATCAGTAGGACCTAACCCTTCCCCTTGTTGTCTCTAGGTGGTCCTGCGTGGTGGAAACACTCTTCTGGGGGGGGTTCTTATGTCCTCTGTCCTGCTGCTTGTCTCGACCAATGAAGGTATGACGTCATGAGTGACGCGAGGAACCACGGGCTTATTACTGTTTACCGAATAAAACACCTGGCTTCGCTGAAACTTAGTTACAACTTAAATGATAAACATAACATTTGTTCTGTGAGTGAAGACACGATCAATCGTAGAAATGCCCCCCCGTCCCCGTCCCCGTCCCCGTCCCCGTCCCCGTCCCCCATCTCTCATCCTAAATTGATATAGCTATACCTGTAGCTCCAGCTCCAGCCACTAGAGGCTGCTAGTGGGATTTACCTCCAAACGGCAGTATGCTCAGTATGGAAGCAGAACGCGCTTTGGATGAACTACTACTTGTGTGTCCTCGCCCATGTCATTGTGTTGTGTATTCTGTTGACACACCGCTAATTGTATTGTTTGTGTGTTGTATTGGTTGTGTGTTGTGACCCTGCTGGCTGGTAAAGGGCAATAAAGAAGGTGAACTCCATTAACCGCCCGCTTGTATTCATCCAGTGGGCCTGGGCGGCAAGGTGCTGGTCTTTCCCTACGAGACCGACTTCAGCTTCGTGGCTCTCACGCCCCGCAAGGAGATGGCGCTCCGGGCGTTGACGCTGTGCATGCGCGTGGCCACCGAGCTGCCGGCCGAGCGCCAGATCATCCTGTTCGCCTACCGCACCGCCGACTACGACGAGCTCAACGTGTGGCGCGAGAAAGACGGCCGCGTGTCCTTCTACCTGAGCGGTGACGGGGTCTTCTTCCACCTGCCTCCCATCACCACGTTTCGCACCAGCCTCTGCCTCACCTGGGAATCGAACCGGGGACTCACGGCGTTCTGGGTGGACGGCAAGCGCAGCAGCTACCAGGTGTACAAACCCGGGCACGCGGTCCGGCCCAAGGGCACGGTGCTGCTGGGGCAGGACGCCGACAAGCACCTCGGGGATCTGGAGGCCGCGCAGAGCTTCGTGGGCGAGGTGACAGACCTCAACATGTGGGACCACGTGCTGTCCCGCAGCACCATCCAGGCATGGCACCGCGGACACAAGGTCCCCGAGGGGAACGTGTTCGACTGGGCGAGCATCGAGTACGCGCCGAGCGGGAATGTCATGGTGGTGGACGACGACTGACTCACCGGCGTCGCCGTTGGGTCGCGAGCCCCGAAGGGCGTCCCGGTTGGACGGCTATGCGATGCTATGTTTTCCGTTCTGTTGTCCTGTATCTCGACACATCTGCAGTTGGTTTGGCTCTAATTGCTTTGAATGACCTGTAGTTTACCACGCGTTTGAAATGAACTGCACCGGCATCAAGACGGTCAAGTGCATTATTGTTACTTACACAACACACAAATATCGTTAGAAGTCATTCTTAAAATAAAGCTACTTCCCTATTGCTTTCTATTGGTCGTGAATTATGTTCCTATACTTCCAAAAATGTGTGCGTCTGTGTGTGCGTGTATGTGAGTGTATGTGGGTGCATAAGAGTGTGTGTGTGTGTGTGCCAGATGTGTCCGCAGGGGGGCACTCAAAACCAGCTTTCTACGGCAGTCATTACGCGCGCCCTCTTGGATGTCGCGTCATTTAAAAACGGGTTAGGTTGCCAATGTCGACCCAAATACTAAATACGAATAAAGATGTTCTTTATTAAATCATAAAGCATCAGTATTTCTAATTTTAAAGTAAGCTGTATAAAACCTTTCTATATATATATATATATTGTGTTAACTATGTGAGGTGGAGGGTTTATGTTTATATCACAGTATTTCATTTAATAAAGGGCTTAGTGGCAAGTAAGGCTTTTCAAAACAGGTTTATTTATTGTTTATTTGTATATCTCGCGTTCACTTAGCATTTAGCTATATAATGACCACTGTAGCCTACCCTTGATGTCCTTTAAGCGGCATTTGACCTTTGAAGCATTTGTCCTAATGCGTAGAACGTGTTGGTCTTTACGCTTACGTCTGACCGACTACCGAGAATTGTGCCGTTAAACGGCAGCTCCTTTGGTAAAGGACGCAGTGTTTGTGTTAACCCCAACCCTTTAACTAACCCTTTAACTAACCATAACCCTTTAACTAACCCTAACCCTTTAACTAACCCTAACTTTAACCTTAACCCTAGCTGTGGCTTAGTCTTCATATGCTTAATAATTACCACATATTCTATGATGTAAAAACCCTCCAGGGTCTGAAATAAAACAGCTCAATGTACACAACGAAAAGTGTTGGAATTCGGATGAATATTTATGGCATTTTAAACTGATTTAATTACTTGAAGATTGTGCAGAAGGACTCCGTTTAGGGGTTGAAATTGAGTGACTTTAGAGGCCTGACAACACACACGAAATTTTGATCCTGATCAACTGAATTTAGACATCGTGGATGAAAACGTCGTGCTAAATGGAATCACTTAAACGAGGGGGACGATGACTGCAATATTAATTAATTAAACGATTTGCTTCACATATGGAAAACCCCTTTGAAGTTAACAAGTTGACCTCATTTAGTCAGGATCCGTTACATCGAGTCATAAAGTAGGCCTATGGTTTTTCTAACGAAGATCCCTCTCAGAATATCTTAACGTATGACCATCTCGGTCCATCTCGGTGCGCCGAGATGGCGCACCGTTCACAGCGACCTCGCCAAACTCCCCGCGAGACCTGAAACCATCGTGACCTCCTTGCGTAAAATACTGGAGAAGTTTCCACCGCGCAGCCGCACTTCCCCTGAGGCTGCGCTGCTTTTGTGTGTGTTGTGTGTGTGTGTAGTGTGTGTGTTTGCTCTGACCGAGTCGCCCGACGGCGCGCTAAGGACGGGGCTCGCGTGGCTGCGGGTCAGCGGCCAAATGTTCCACCTTCTTGGATGTTAGAATGCATCAATCTCAGAACCCAGTGAACACCTTCCCAGACCATCTGCCCACACACACACACGCGCGCGCGCACACACACACACACACACACACACACACACACACACACACACACACACACACACACACACACACACACACACACGCACACACAGCAGACTCTTACCACAAATACCTGCAGGCCTTTCAAATCCCAGCCTTTGTCAAAGTGAATCTCTTTTAACTTTTCAACGTTTATAACATTCCGTTTATAACATCTCAACCTAATTGTTGAAAGCAAAACTTCTTTGTAGTGCCGTTTCATTGTGGTTATTTCCTTTTTCTTCGCAAAAGTTCATTCTTCGACCAATCTCAACCAAGCGGTCAGAGCGCGCCCTCCTCCTGCTGTGGATAACCGTCCCCTCGCGCTGCCCCCCCCCCCCCCCCCCCCACCCCCCTGCCGCCACTCTGCGCATTAACCGACTGAACAACCATTGGCGGGGGGCTCCTTGTTCTTGTCCCTTGCGCTGCGTGATCATCTGCATATTGGCCCCGTGGTGGTGGCGTGTGCGGAGCTGGTGAAATGTCTTCCACGCGAGAGGAGAGAGACGGCGCGAGGCGGCGCCGGGTGCAGAGCCGGTGCACGCAGGGGACAGACGGAGGGCCGTGCTGGAGTCCCTCGAGCCACTCGCAATAGATTTCCCGGCAAAACACAAAATTTGCATACGCAAGACAGTGCCACGAGCAACCCGCCCGAACAGATGGATGGTTTTTCTCCCGCGCTTTCTAGCAGAAATATCAGCCTATTAAATGAAGACGCTGGCTTCCTCCACGTGCCTCCAGTTCATCTTCCACACACAATCAGAGAGAACGGATTCTTCCCACGGGAAATGGTTAATAATATGTATTATTAGTATACAGTGACTAGAATCAGTTTATAATATATATGTATGTTTTTCCATAAAATATAAAGTAAACGTGAATAATTGTAGCCTATCATTTCTTTTTGTGTAGGCAATAGAATATCCCGACTGTAACATCTCCAGACACACAAATAGTGTGTGTTGGTTTTTAGTGCCCCACAAACAGCACAATTATGCTTTTTAATTTTGTTCCCGACAATACCTGGGCTTTTCTTTGTTTGTCCAAAGATTTGCTCTCAGATGGGAGAGGTCAACTGGGATAAGTTATTACTTATTAGAAGATGATAGCAATTGTTATATAATAGAACGATTTCACCTGAACTCTCTCTCTCTCTCTCCTTTCTCTCCCTCTTCCTCTCTCTCTCTCTCTCTCTCTCTCTCTCTCTCTCTCTCTCTCTCTCTCTCTCTCTCTCTCTCTCTCTCTCTCTCTCTCTCTCACATGCACACACTCCCGTCTCTCTCTCTCTTTGTTTTAGTGTCTGCAGTATGCTCGCTCGCCCGTCCCCTCTAGGCAGTATGAAATATTCACCAGGCCTGCCATTAGAGTCAACCTGAATCAGCTCCATCATCACACTCCCACACACGGCAGCCATTTAGCAACGCTAATGCTAACATTTAAAACAACACCAAATCACAGCCTGGCCAGACCTGCGGTCTGCTCAGCGTCACATGACCCTGCTCTGTGCTCATTGGTTGGAGAGTGACTGGGACAATATAGTGGATCTGGAGAGAGGCTGAGGATATCCTACTGGACTGGACTGAGAGCTATACACACATACTCACATAAATACCCACACCCACACCCACACACACACACACACACACACATCAAATATACACACAGTGAGAAGAGCGATTGGTGTGTGTGTGAGTGTGCATGCACATGTGTGTGTGCGTGGATGCGTGTGTGTGCGTGCATGCGTGTGTGTGCGTGCATGTGTGTGCATGCGTGCATGCGAATTTGTGTGCATGCATGCGTGTGCATGTGCCTATGTGCGTGAGTGCATGCGTGCGTGCTTGTGTGTGTGTGTGTGTGTGTGGGTGTGGGTGTGCGTAAGTCATCTCCTAAGTGAGTGAGAGGGAGGAACCCAGGGTGGGACTGAAGACAGCAGGACTAGGTGTGCCCAGGTCTACAGGGAGCCAGGCTTTTCGAGACCAGCTGCATGCCTTCACTGGCTGATCCGCTGGCTGATCCATTATTTAACGGGGACTCACTTAGTTTGGTCACTGTCGGCGAAACACCCAGTGCAGTCCATTGGTGTTAGCACTGTTAGCATAACACAGAAGCTACAAGGTATGTTGTTAGCCACTGCAGGTCAGACAATCTCTATGCACTGGATACAGCTAGCCGTAAGCACCAAGCATTGACTTGTGTACATCTAGCCTTTACTTTTGGGTACAGCTAGTCACCAGAGCTGGGCAAATCTAGCCTTTAGCATTAGGTAGAGCTAGTCTGTAGCTCTGAGTACATAAAGCCTTTAGCTCTTAATACAGCTAACACCTGGCATTGCGTACAGCTGTCCCCTAGCACTTTGGACAGCTAGCCCCCAGGTCTGGTGACATCGTGCCGCTGTCACATCCACAGTTGGCAAAGGTCACATCTTAGCAAGTGTGACAAAGGTACAGCACTTCTGTGTGTGTCTGTGTGTGTGTGTGTGTGTGTGTGTGTGTGTGTGTGTGTATGTGTGTATGTCTTCAAAATTCCAATAGCACCCTGAAAGATTTGAAAAGTTCACAAAAATTCCCTTTGACAAAGCTGGAATTTGAAATGCCTGTAGGTATGCATGTCTATGTGAGTTTGTTTTCCTGCTTTGTGTGTGTGTGTGTGTGTGTGTGTGTGTGTGTGTGTGTGTGTGTGTGTGTGTGTGTGTGTGTGTGTGTGTGTGTGTGTGTGTGTGGAGGTTGAATGCTTTAGTGCTCTTAATGCTGAATTCCCTTCAGTCTGCTCTGGCTCCGCCCCTTGGTTAGCTCCGCCCACTCCCTCCCTGGACTGGCAGCACATGGAGTTGTAAAGTGGGCGGGGCTATATCAGAGGGCCCGGGTTCACATCATTTCTCAGACGCTGTTCTGTAACATGTCTTCAAGCATTGGTCTGGCTGGAATGTGTGAAACCCTCCTCCATTGATAAAGGCACAAGGCTCCTTTTGTGGGTAAGATGACCTGTTTGTCTCACAGAGCGTTGCGGTTAGAATCAACCAATGACAGAGATCAACCTGTTTCACCCTCTCCTGAGCTGTCTATGTATGGTCCAAAAAACACACATTAGAAACCAGCTAGTAAATGAAGACTTTTCAACGAGCTGTGCTATAAACACAAATAGGGGAGTGCATCCGTGCATCATTTTGCTGTTTTCTGAGATCTACTAGTACTACAGTATTTTAATAATTCACTACTGTACTTGAATCATTTATCTATGTAGTATTTTTATGTGTGTCAAAATTCCTGTACCACAATCCCAGCGCTCTCACCCTGACATTCCTCTCCTATTGCCTCGGTACAGACGAACAATGTGTCATAACTTTGGTTCAAACAATTAAAACCTTATTTCTCAAAAACTTGGATCACTTTTAAAGGAGAACAATGAAACCATCTAATATCATCCTTACATAACACAGGGAGAGGGCTCTACATGCTCGACCAGCACCCCCCAAAGCCCCCCCCCCCCCACCTCTAGGATCCCCTCCCCTCTAGGGCCCCCTCTAGGGCCCCCCCCACCTCTAGGGTCCCCTCCCCCTCTAGGGCTTCCCCACCTCTAGGGCCCCCTCTAGGGTACCCCCACCTCTAGGGCCCCCCCACCTCTAGGGCCCCCCACCTCTAAGGCCCCCTCTAGGGTCCCCCCACCTCTAGGATCCCCCACCTCTAGTGTCCCTCCCCATCTAGGGCCCCGCCACCTCTAGGGTCCCCTCCCCTCTAGGGTCCCTCCCCATCTAGGGCCCCCCACCTCTAGGGCCTCCCCACCTCTAGGGCCCCCCCACCTCTAGGGCCTCCCCACCTCTAGGGACCCCTCTAGGGTCCCCCCACCTCTAGGGGCCCCCCACCTCTAGGGCCCCCCCCACCTCTAGGGCCTCCCCACCTCTAGGGGCCCCTCTAGGGTCCCCCCATCTCTAGGATCCCCCACCTCAAGGGCCCCTCCACCTCTAGGGTCCCCCCTCCCCCTCTAGGGCCCCTCCCCCCCTCTACAGCCCATGATCCAGACGTCCCCCCCCCCCCCCCCCCCCTCTCAGTGGTTACATCCGGTACCCAGAGTGGTTACTGTGGTTCCCATGGGCACCGCATCGCCTCTGAATATTTCATTGGCTGGTTATGTCGGCTTTGAAGCGCGGCTCTGCGTGTGTTCTGAGGTGTTTGCATGGAAACCAGCGGGTTGTATTATTAATACCAAGCCCTCCCCCTCCCCGTCCATCATTAGGACGACGTAGCGTTAGCGGAACATATGTTTCTCCATGTCGTTTCATGCTACAGCTGCCGCATCAGATGCACCACTGCAAGGTCCTGCTTTCCTCTTGTTTACAGACAAGCCCATCAGTCACACACACACACACACACACACACACACACACACACACACACACACACACACACACACACACACACACACACACACACACACACACTCAGACACACACACACACTCAGACACACACACACTCAGACACACACACACACTCAGACACACAGACACACACAGACACGCACTCAGACACACACACACGCACTCAGACACGCACACACACTCAGACACACACACACGCAGACACACACACACACACACACACACACTCAGACACACACACACTCAGACACACACACACACACACACACACACTCAGACACACAGACACGCACAGACACACACGCACTCAGACACACACACGCACTCAGACACGCACACACACTCAGACACACACACACACACACGCACTCAGACACACACACACGCTCAGACACACACACACTCAGACACACACACACACACACTCAGACACACAGACACACACACACACACATGCTCACTCAAATACACACTCACTCACACACTCACACACACGGCTGGTATTGACTTATGCATGTGTGTCTGTTTGTGAGTGTGTTTGTATGTTTGTGTGTGTAGATTAGTGTGTGTGTATGTTTGTGTGTGTGAAGGGGGCGCAATCTCTTCATTCCAAAATGATCATATTTAAACACACATTCATTCTTTGCATTTTGAAACTCAAGCACAACATACACACATGCATACCCATACATGCACACCACCCGCCAGCAGAGCCAAAGCCCACCCACAACACACACACACACACACACACACACACACACACACACCCTCTCTACTCGGTGCCAGTGGGCAGTACTCGCCTGAAAGATTGAAAGCAATTAAAACTATCATCTGCAGACGCTGGGGGGGAGCCCACGGTCATGAAGCTCCAACTGCCACAGCACATCAGCATCTCCTCTGTCTGCTCCTCCTCCTCCTCCTCCTCCTCCTCACCTCCACAGCACATCAGCATCTCCTCTGTCTGCTCCTCCTCCTCCTCCTCCTCACCTCCACAGCACATCAGCATCTCCTCTGTCTGCTCCTCCTCCTCCTCCTCACCTCCACAGCACATCAGCGTATCCTCTGTCTGCTCCTCCTCCTCCTCCTCCTCCTCCTCACCTCCACAGCACATCAGCATCTCCTCTGTCTGCTCCTCCTCCTCCTCCTCCTCACCTCCACAGCACATCAGCATCTCCTCTGTCTGCTCCTCCTCCTCCTCACCTCCACAGCACATCAGCATCTCCTCTGTCTGCTCCTCCTCCTCCTCCTCACCTCCACAGCACATCAGCGTCTCCTCTGTCTGCTCCTCCTCCTCTTCCTCCTCACCTCCAGAGCACATCAGCATCTCCTCTGTCTGCTCCTCCTCCTCCTCCTCACCTCCACAGCACATCAGCATCTCCTCTGTCTGCTCCTCCTCCTCCTCCTCCTCCTCACCTCCACAGCACATCAGCGTCTCCTCTGTCTGCTCCTCCTCCTCCTCCTCCTCACCTCCACAGCACATCAGCATCTCCTCTGTCTGCTCCTCCTCCTCCTCCTCCTCACCTCCACAGCACATCAGCGTCTCCTCTGTCTGCTCCTCCTCCTCCTCCTCCTCCTCCTCACCTCCACAGCACATCAGCATCTCCTCTGTCTGCTCCTCCTCACCTCCACAGCACATCAGCATCTCCTCTGTCTGCTCCTCCTCCTCCTCCTCCTCCTCCTCACCTCCACAGCACATCAGCATCTCCTCTGTCTGCTCCTCCTCCTCCTCCTCACCACCTCCACAGCACATCAGCATCTCCTCTGTCTGCTCCTCCTCCTCCTCCTCCTCACCTCCACAGCACATCAGCATCTCCTCTGTCTGCTCCTCCTCCTCCTCACCTCCACACCTCTACAGCACATCAGCGTCTCCTCTGTCTGCTCCTCCTCCTCCTCCTCACCTCCACAGCACATCAGCATCTCCTCTGTCTGCTCCTCCTCCTCCTCACCTCCACAGCACATCAGCGTCTCCTCTGTCTGCTCCTCCTCCTCTTCCTCCTCACCTCCACAGCACATCAGTATCTCCTCTGTCTGCTCCTCCTCCTCCTCCTCCTCACCACCTCCACAGCACATCAGCATCTCCTCTGTCTGCTCCTCCTCCTCCTCCTCCTCACCTCCACAGCACATCAGCATCTCCTCTGTCTGCTCCTCCTCCTCCTCACCTCCACACCTCCACAGCACATCAGCGTCTCCTCTGTCTGCTCCTCCTCCTCCTCCTCACCTCCACAGCACATCAGCATCTCCTCTGTCTGCTCCTCCTCCTCCTCCTCCTCACCTCCACACCTCCACACCTCCACAGCACATCAGCGTCTCCTCTGTCTGCTCCTCCTCCTCCTCCTCCTCACCTCCACAGCACATCAGCGTCTCCTCTGTCTGCTCCTCCTCCTCCTCCTCCTCCTCCTCACCTCCACAGCACATCAGCGTCTCCTCTGTCTGCTCCTCCTCCTCCTCCTCCTCCTCACCTCCACAGCACATCAGCGTCTCCTCTGTCTGCTCCTCCTCCTCCTCCTCACCTCCACAGCACATCAGCGTCTCCTCTGTCTGCTCCTCCTCCTCCTCCTCCTCCTCACCTCCACAGCACATCAGCGTCTCCTCTGTCTGCTCCTCCTCCTCCTCCTCCTCCTCACCTCCACAGCACATCAGCGTCTCCTCTGTCTGCTCCTCCTCCTCCTCCTCCTCACCTCCACAGCACATCAGCATCTCCTCCTCCTCCTCCTCACCTCCACAGCACATTAGCGTCTCCTCTGTCTGCTCCTCCTGCTCCTCCTCCTCACCTCCACAGCACATCCTCTGTCTGCTCCTCCTCCTCACCTCCACAGCACATCAGCGTCTCCTCTGTCTGCTCCTCTTCCTCCTCCTCCTCCTCCTCCTCCTCCTCCTCCTCCTCCTCCTCCTCCTCCTCCTCCTCCTCCTCCTCCTCACCTCCACAGCACATCAGCGTCTCCTCTGTTTGCTCCTCCTGCTCCTGCTCCTCCTCCTCCTCCTCCTCCTCCTCCTCCTCCTCCTCCTCCTCCTCCTCCTGGGAGAGGGAGAGGGAGAGGGGGACGGGGACGGGGACGGGGAGGGGGAGGGGGAGGGGGAGGGGGAGGGGCATGCGGCAGTGCACATTGTACACAGCCTAACCGTGTACCTCCTCTGCTGAAAGGAGAACAGGGCTGGGGGCACGAAGCTCTGAGCCGTGCACGGGGGGGTGGGGGGGGGGTGGGGGGGAACGGGAACCTCTGTCCACACACACGCCGGTGTCGCTGACCCTGCAGCAAACAAACCCGTTGACCGGTGGAGTTCAGATCAGTGTTTGACGTCTTTATTCTGTAGGAACTTTAGGCGGCTACGTTTATAAATTGATCTAGATTGCACTTTGGAACAACTGGGGGGACTCAAAGCTCAATGACAAGTTAGGTGTCCCATTCACTCATTCACTGTCACACGTTCACACCAGGGCGTACGAAGCATTATCAGAGGATACACGGAGGTTTCTGTAAAGTTTTGCCTGTCTTACCTGGATTCAGACGAGTGTTTCATTCCAAATTCCTCATAGTGCGTCCAGAAGGGGAGTTCCCTGGGTTAGCATTAGCCTAGCTCCTGTTCATGACAGGGAATACACTTTTAATTATTTTCCAAAGATTTCCAATGTGTCAAAAATGGACGCGAATAAACAAATAAACAACACCACACAATGTTATTGTGTTGCCAGTAACAACCCAACAAGATTGTAGTTTGTCTACAAAGACAGATAATCTGTCACTATTTTTGACGCTGTGGTTTTTAGGCTACCTGTGAATCAGAATCAGAGTTGCTTTTATTACATCTTAACGTACAAGTACGCAAGAGTAAAATTCTTAGGCTTGGATCCTCAACAGTCACATAGCAGCATCAATACAAGATCAATAACAAAGTAAGTAATAATAAAGAATAATAAGTAGCAACATGAATACAAGTGTTCAAGTGGTAGTGGTACCAGCCATGGTGGTAGTGCAAAATAAAAATGCAGAATACAGAATAATATAATGCAGATAATTAAATAATCGGTTGTTGTAGTGTGTATGGGGTTGGTTTGGGGGTAATGGATTTCTCCAGGAGCCTGGCAGCTTGGGGGAAAAAACTGTTCGTCATCCTCTGGGTTTTGGCCCCGAGGCTTCGGTACCGCTTCCCCGATGGCAGTAGCTCAAACAGTTTCTGATTGGGGTGGCTGGGGTCCCTAATGATTCTGAGGGCCTTCTTGACACACCGGGCCTTGTAGGTGTCCTGGATGGAGGGAAGCTCACATCCGCTGATCCTCTCAGCTGTCCGCACTACCCTTTGCAACGCTTTGCGGCTTTGGGCAGTGCAGTTCCCGTACCAGGCAGTGATGCATCTCGTCAAGATGCTCTCCGTTGTGCCTCTGAAGAAGGCCCCCAGGATCTTCGGCCCCAAGCCGAATTTTTTCAGCCGCCTAAGGTGAAATAGGCGACGTTGTGCTTTTTTCACCACCTGGTTGGTGTGCTCGTCCCGGGGGAGGTCGTTGGTGATGTGGACCCCCAGGAACTTGAACTTGAACAGGAACTTGTGCCGAATTATGTGTGTGTTTGTAGACAAACTAAAATCTTGCTGTGTTATTACTGGCACTCGTTTTGAATGAGCAAATATTCTGGACGTTCAAGGATGATTCTGGAATGAAACAGCTCGTCTGAATAAGTAAGACAGTCTAAGTATATCTAGGCGTATCCCTTTGAGGTCGGGCTTCAACGGGGCGAACATAACTCTCGCCCTTCCTGGTCTTGGCTGTTCCAGCAGGCCATAGAAGACAAGAGACTGTCACAAGTCAATGTTTTTAAGCCCAACTTAATATATATTTGTCTGAATCTCCCTATAGAACCCAATATTCATTTTTGATGCGTACCGAGACAGTACACGCATTCATGTCCTCCGTCATGTAAATTTGATTTTGACAGATTGTTTACGTCTCCAAAGGGTGCTTTGACAACGTTCTCCCAAAGCATTGAATGTTGAAGGCCAGACAGGGTTTCTGAACGTGCCCATGCATTCACACACTCACAATGTGACAACCAGCTCCTCAGCTCCAATCAACATCTGGTGGCTTGCTCAGGGGCACCTCGGCACTCAGCCCAGAGTCGAACCGGCAACCCTCAGGCTGCCGGATGCTGTAGCCTAAATGTATCATTATCATTACTTTAATTGAAAAGATTAAAACCTTCTCACTTTGGCTCAGTTTGCATGGCTGATGTGTGAGGTCACAAATGTGAGGAAAGGTCAAAGGTGACAGAAGAAGACCATGGCAGCCTATTATTGGATGTAACAAACAGTTAGGACCCGTTTGGGCCTGAAGGGCTCTCTCTCTCTCTCTCTCTCTCTCTCTCTCTCTCTCTCTCTCTCTCTCTCTCTCTCTCTCTCTCTCTCTCTCTCTCTCTCTCTCTCACACACACACACACACACACACATACGGACACACACACACACATACATACGGACACACAGACACACAGACATACACACGCACACATGGATACACAAACACCTACACGCACACGGACACAAACAAACACAAACACAGACACACACACACACACAGTTTGATGTAAGTGGAGGGAGTCACTGTTTGGGGCCAGTAGAGGTGCACCTGCTGGGGTCCCTGTCCCACACGGCTCTGGCCCTTAATAACTTAATAACTCTCCAAGGACAAACTGTCATCTCTCTCCATCTCTCCCTCTACTGCGATCAACTCTCAACCTGTCACTCCTGCTTAACGTCGACATTAGCAGCGTTAGCTTGCTCATCCTCCCCCTCACACACACACACAACCACACACACTCTCTCTCTCTCTCTCTCTCCCTCTCTCACACACACACAAAGACACACTGTCTCTCCCTCTCTCTGACACACACAGAGACACACTCTCTCTCCCTCTCTCTGACACACACACATACACACAGACTCCATGTCCCCGGTAGTGTTTAAAAACACTCTCGGGGTATTCTGGGTAATTTGACAGGCGGTTGCGTTGTCATGGTGACAGGCCCACAGCGAGACGCTAATAGGCCGAGGAGACCACCAGCTAAGACCAGCCAGGGACCCCTCTGGTGCCAAACCCCATCACCCTCCACGTCTCCTGGGGCCATGAGGGTGGGGGAGAGGGGTCAGGGTGGAGGTGGATGAGGAGGAGGATGGGGGTGGTGCAGGTTACGGTCAGACAGAAATGCTGTCACAACAGACTTTAGACGGTAGACATGCAGTAGACGCAAACCCACACGCCCTGCAATAGACACAGTACTGCGCACACACACAAGCACACAAACACACACACAAACACACACACACACACACGCACATGCAGCCCTGCAACGCACACAACACAGCGTTCACACACAACACGAGCACATGCTGGAACACAAAGGTGTGTATTCACTTAGCACACACGCTACACCCAGACACGCTGTAACACACTGAACTACACCCACACACGCTTACACACTGAACTACATCCACACGAGCTAACACACTGAACTACACCCAGACACGCTGTACCACACTGAACTACACCCACACATGCTGTAACACACTGAACTCCACCCACACACGCTAACACACTGAACTCCACCCACACACGCTGTAACACACTGAACTACACCCACATACGCTGTAACACACTGAACTACACCCAGACACGCTGTAACACACGGAACTACACCTAGACACGCTTTAACACACTGAACTACACCCAGACATGCTATAACATACTGAACTACACCCACACACACACTGTAACACACTGAACTACACCCAGACACGCTGTAACACACTGAACAGCACCCAGACACGCTGTAACACACTGAACTACACCCACACACGCTGTAACACACTGAACCACACCCAGACATGCTGTAACACACTGAACTACACCCACACACGCTAACATACTGAACTAAACCCAGACACGCTGTAACACACTGAACTACACCCAGACACGCTGTAACACACTGAACTACACCCAGACACGCTGTAACACACTGAACTACACCCAGACATGCTGTAACACACTGAACTACACCCACACACGCTAACACACTGAATTACACCCACACACGCTGTAACATACTGAACTACACCCACACACGCTATAACACACTGAACTACACCCAGACACGCTGTACCACACTGAACTACACCCACACATGCTGTAACACACTTAACTCCACCCACACACGCTAACACACTGAACTCCACCCACACACGCTGTAACACACTGAACTACACCCACACACGCTGTAACACACTGAACTACACCCAGACACGCTGTAACACACGGAACTACACCTACACACGCTGTAACACACTGAACTACACCCAGACATGCTATAACATACTGAACTACACCCACACACACACTGTAACACACTGAACTACACCGAGACACGCTGTAACACACTGAACAGCACCCAGACACGCTGTAACACACCGAACTACACCCACACACGCTGTAACACACTGAACCACACCCAGACATGCTGTAATACACTGAACTACACCCACACACGCTGTAACACACTGAACTACACCCAGACACGCTGTAACACACTGAACTACACCCAGACACGCTGTAACACACTGAACTACACCCAGACACGCTGTAACACACTGAACTACACCCAGACATGCTGTAACACACTGAACTACACCCACACACGCTAACACACTGAATTACACCCACACACGCTGTAACATACTGAACTACACCCACACACGCTATAACACACTGAACTACACCCAGACATGCTGTAACATACTGAACTACACCCAGACACCCTGTAACACACTGAACCACACGCAGACATGCTGTAACACACCGAAATACACCCACACACACTGTAACACACTGAACTACACCCATACACGCTGTTACACAATTAACTACACCCAGACACGCTGTAACATACTGAACTTCACCCACACACATGCTAACACACTGAACTACACCCAGACATGCTGTAACACGCTGAACTACACCCAGACACGCTGTAACATGTTGATCTACACCCAGACACAATGTAACACACTAAACTACACCCACACACGCTGTAACATACTGAACTACACCCAGACACGCTGTAACACACTGAACTACACCCAGACACGCTGTAACACATTGAACTACACCAACACACGCTGTAACATACTGAACTACACCCAGACACGCTGTAACACGCTGAACTACACCCACACACGCTGTAACACACTGAACTACACCCAGACACGCTGTAACATACTGAACTACACCCACACACGCTAACACACTGAACTACACCCAGACACGCTGTAACACACTGAACTACACCCAGACACGCTGTAACACACTGAACTACACCCACACACGCTGTAAAATACTGAACTACACCCACACACGCTGTAACATACTGAACTACACCCAGACACGCTGTAACATACTGAACTACACCCAGACACGCTGTAACACACTGATCTACACCCAGACACCCTGTAACACACTGAACTACACACAGACACGCTGCAACACACTGAACTACACCCACACACGCTTACACACTGAACTACACCCAGACACGCTGTAACACACTGAACCACACCCTGACACGCTGAAACACACTGAACTACACCCACACACGCTAACACACCGAACTACGCCCACACACACTAACACACTGAACTACACACAGACACGCTGTAACACACTGAACTACACCCAGACATGCTGTAACACACTGAACTACACCCAGACACGCTAAAACACACTGAACTACACCCACACACGCTAACACACTGAACTACACCCAGACACGCTAACACACTGAACTACACCCAGACTGTAACACACTGAACTACACCCAGACACGCTGTAACACACTGAACTACACCCAGACACACTGTAACACCCAGAACTACACCCACACACGCTGTAACATACTGAACTACACCCACACACACTGTAACACACTGAACTACACCCAGACACGCTGTAACACACTGAACTACACCCAGACACGCTGTAACATACTGAACTACACCCACACACACGCTAACACACTGAAATACACCCAGACACGCTGTAACACGCTGAACTACACCCAGACATGCTGTAACACACTGAACTACACCCAGACACGCTGTAACACACTAAACTACACCCACACACGCTGCAACACACTGAACTACACCCATATATGCTGTAACACACTGAACTACACCCACACACGCTGTAACATACTGAACTACACCCAGACATGCTGTAACACGCTGAACTACACCCAGACACGCTGTAACACACTGAACTACACCCACACACGCTGTAACACACTGAACTATACCCAGACATGCTGTAACACACTGAACTACACCCAGACACGCTGTAACACACTGAACTACACCCAGACACGCTGTAACACACTGAACTACACCCAGACCGTAACACATAGACGTTTAACCTGACGGAAGAAGAGGGGGAGAGAGATAGAAAGAGAGGGAGGAAGATGGAGAGAGAGAGATGGACAGAGAGAATTGGAGAGAGAGTGAGAGAGAGACAGAGAGAGAGAGAGAGAGAGAGAGCGAGAGAGAGAGAGAGAGAGAGAGAGAGAGAGAGAGAGAGAGAGAGAGAGAGAGAGAGAGAGAGAGAGGGGGGTCTGAACTCAGGGTCTCTGTTCTGGTGAATTATTAAGGTAAACTAATTCTTCATAAACCCTCTTTGTCTGTCCATTACTGAGCTGTCACATCCACTCCCTCACACAGCCCCACTCCGCCTTATCCGCATGACACACGCTAAACTGTTCTGGGCCCCGGGGCCCGGCCGGACGGGCCCGAGAGGGGAGGAGCTCTGTGAGTTCATGTGTGTGTTTGTTTGTGTTTGTGTTTGTGTTTGTGTTTGTGTTCGTGTTCGTGTGTGTGTGTGTTTGTGTTTGTGTTTATCTGTGTGTGTGTGTGTTTATGTGTGTGTTTGTGTTTGTTTATCTGTGTGTGGGTGTGTTTATGTGTGTGTGTGTGTTCATGTGTGTGTGTGTGTGTTTATGTGTGTGTGTGTGTGTTTGTGTTTATCTGTGTGTGGGTGTGTTTATATGTGTATGTGTGTGTTTGTGTTTATCTGTGTGTGGGTGTGTTTATGTGTGTGTTGGTGTGTTTTTGTGAGTGTGTATATTTGTGTGTGTGGGGGGGGGACATCTGCAATTTTCTGTGTTTCTTATTCTGACAGAAATGCTCAAGAGTGGAAATGGAGGTAGTGAGTGAGTGAGTGAGTGGGTGTAGATAGTGAGTGAGTGAGTGTGTGTGTGGGTGTAGTGAGTGAGTGTAAACGAGTGAATAAGAGAGTCTCTGCGCTAATCATCCCATCTGTCAGCTCGTTGAGTTCTCCCTCTGCTCCTCCACTTCCCGGTCTCTCTCCTCCTCCTCCTCCTTCTCCTCCTCCTCCTCCTCCTCCAAGCTGCGTGCCTGCAGTCTCTCTCCTCCTCCTCCTCCTTGCTGCATGCCTCCGGTCTCTCTCCTTCTCCTCCTCCTCCTTCTCCTCCTCCTCCTCCTTGCTGCGTGCCTCCGGTCTCTCTCCTCCTCCTCCTTGCTGCGTGCCTCCGGTCTCTCACCTCCTCCTCCTCCTCCTCCTCCTCCTCCTCCTCCTCCTCCTCCTCCTCCTCCTCCTTGCTGCGTGCCTCCGGTCTCTCTCCTCCTCCTCCTCCTCCTCCTCCTCCTCCTTCTTGCTGCGTGCCTCCGGTCCCTCTCCTCCTCTTCCTCCTCCTCCTCCTTGCTGCGTGCCTCCGGTCCCTCTCCTCCTCCTCCTCCGGTCTCTCTCCTCCCGAGCTGGTCGTGGCCTGGAGCGCTGGGGAGCTGTCGCCTCTCGTTAGCGTTGCCGCGGCGACCCGAGTCCTGCTGCCTGCTCCGTGATTAGGTGGAAGGAAGAGACGGGGTGTGTGTGTGCTTCTCTGTGTGCAATTGAGTCGTGTGTGTAGTTCTCTGTGTGCAATTGAGTCGTGTTTGTGTGTGTGCGTGTGTGAGTGTGCGTGTGTGTGTGTGCATCAGTGTGTGTGTGTGTGTTGTGTGTGTGTGTAAGATCAGTGATTGGTTGATCATCCCAGTGCAGGTCGCTGGTGACTCAGTGGATCAGAGAGTCAGGCTGTCAGACACATGAGACCAGGAGACAGGTGAGCGAATTTAGACCCCCTCTCTCTAGTTACCTCCCCCTCTCTATACCTCCCTCTCTCTACATTTACCTCCCCCTCTATACCTCTCTCTCTCTACATTTACCTCCCCCTCTCTATACCTCCATCTCTACATTTACCTCCCCCCCTCTATACCTCCCTCTCTCTTCATTTACCTCCCCCTCTCTATACCTCCCTCTCTACATTTACCTCACCCTCTCTATACCTCCCTCTCTCTTCATTTACCTACCCCTCCCTATACCTCCCTCTCTATATTTACCTCCCCCTCTCTATACCTCTCTATCTACATGTACCTCCCTTCTTTAAACCTTCCTCTCTACATTTACCTCCCCCTCTCTATACCTCTCTATCTACATGTACCTCCCTTCTCTATACCTCCCTCTCTACATTTACCTCCCCCTCTCTATACCTCCCTCTCTCTACATTTACCTTCCCCTCTCTATACCTCCCTATCTACATGTACCTCCCCCTCTCTATACCTCCCTCTCTCTTCCTTTACCTCCCCCTCTCTATACCTCCCTCTCTCTACATTTACCTCCCCCTCTCCATACCTCCCTCTCTCTACATTTACCTCCCCTCTCTATACCTCCCTCTGTCTACATTTACCTCACCCCTGTCTCTCTCTTTCTCCCTCTCTTTCTATTTCTCAAGTTCAAGTCAGTTAAATAAAATTCAAAGGACATTATCGGCCAAAGACTGTCTGGACACTTTCTCTGCCTAACGGGAGACCATCGCACCCCCCTGACCCCCCCCCCCCCCCCCCCCTCTGACCCTCCCCCGGCTGCACATATGCTGCACCCCCCCCCCCCCCCCAGGACCAGAGAACTACTTTCACTCAATCTAGAGGTCGTACTCAGAGGGTACAATGACACGGGCTGCTCTTGGCCAATCACAGACAGGAACTGTAACTAAACATTAGCATTCACATTCACAGCTGGATAGTTATTGTACTCCTACGATTAAATATCAGACTGATGTTGAACTATGACATCGTGAGAAACACTCCTACATATGATTGAAATGGAGAGAGGGAAATACAAAGAGAGAGAGAGAGAGGGAGAGAGGGGGGAGAGAGAGGGAAATACAAAGAGAGAGAGAGGGAGAGAGGCGGGAGAGAGAGAGGGAAATACAAAGAGAGAGAGGGAGAGAGGAGGGAGAGAGAGGGAAATACAAAGAGCAAGAGAGAGAGAGAGAATACAAAGAAAGAGAGAAAGAGAGAGAGGGAAATACAAAGAGAGAAAGACAGAGGGAAATACAATGAGAGAGAGAGAAAGAGAGAGGGAAATACAAAGAGAGAGAAAGAGAGAGGGAAAGACAAAGAGAAAGAGATAAAGGGAAATACAAAGAGAGAGAGAAATACAAAGAGAGAGAGAGAGAAAAATACAAAGAGAGAGAGAGGGAACTACAAAGAGAGAGAGAGAGCGAGAGAGAGAGAGAGAGAGAGAGAGAGAGAGAGAGAGAGAGATAGAGAGCGAGCGAGAGAGAGAAAGAGAGAGAGAGAGAGCCAGCTCAATAGAAACAAGACAGCCCTCTAGCTATTGGTTCCTGTCCTGTTTACTTGCTAACTGGGTGTTTGGAGGGAGGGAGGAGGAGGAGGAGCAGAACATATGGTATGCTAAAACATGGACTTGTAGTTGGGAGTTGGGGGCCGCCCCAGGGCCGGTTGTGGGGCCCTTTGCTCTCTGTCTCCCTACATTCCTCCTGCATGGCTGACCAGAGCCCACTCTCCCTCTCTCTCTTTCCCTCTCTCCATCTCTATCCCTCTGTCTTTTGCTCTCTCCATCTCTATCCCTCTCTCTTTCCCTCTCTCCATCTCTATCCCTCTGTCTTTTCCTCTCTCCATCTCTATCCCTCTCTCTTTCCCTCTCTCCATCTCTAGCCCTCTCTCTTTCCCTCTCTCCATCTCTATCCTTCTCTCTTTCCCTCTCTCCACCTCTATCCCTCTCTCTTTCCCCCTCTCCATCTCTATCCCTCTCTCTTTCCCTCTCCATCTCTATCCCTCACTCTTTCCCTCTCTCCATCTCTATCCCTCTGTCTTTCCCTCTCCATCTCTATCCCTCTCTTTTTCCCTCTTTCCCTCTCTCCATCTCTATATCTCTCTCTTTCCCTCTCTCCATCTCTATCCCTCTCTCTTTCCCTCTCTCCATCTCTATCTATCTCTTTCCCTCTCTCTCCATCTCTATCCTTCTTTCACTTCCTCTCTCCGTTGTCTTTCTCCATCTCTCTATATATCCACCTTCTACCCTCTCTGTCTCTCTCCCCTTCTCCATTTCTCTCTCTCCCCATACTCTCTCCATCTCTTTCTTCTTTCTTTGCCTCTATCTATATATGTCCACTCCCCTCTCTCTCCTCCTCACGCTGTACACACCACTCTGTGGCTCACTTTCTCACACAGTTCTCTAACTATAAATATACTGTCTCTTCCTCCATCTCTCTCTTCCTCCATCTCTCTTCCTCCATCTCTCTCTTCCTCCCTCTCTCTTCCTCCATCTCCCTCTTCCTCCATCTCTAGCCCTCCATCTCTCTCTTCCTCCATGTCTAGCCCTCCATCTCTCTCTTCCTCCACCTCTCTCTTCCTCCATCTCTCTTCCTCCATCTCTCTCTTCCTCCATCTCTAGCCCTCCATCTCTCTCTTCCTCCATCTCTAGCCCTCCATCTCTCTCTTCCTCCATCTCTAACCCTCCATCTCTCTCTTCCTCCATCTCTCTCTTCCTCCATCTCAAGCCCTCCATCTCTCTCTTCCTCCATCTCTAGCCTTCCATCTCTCTCTTCCTCCATCTCTCTCTTCCTCCATCTCTAGCCTTCCATCTTTCTCTTCCTCCATCTCTCTCTTCCTCCATCTCTCTCTTCCTCCATCTCTAGCCTTCCATCTTTCTCCTTCCTCCATCTCTAGCCCTCCATCTCTCTCTTCCTCCATCTCTAGCCCTCCATCTCTCTCTTCCTTTTTCTCTCTCTTCCTCCATCTCCAGCCCTTCATCTCTATCTTCCTCCATCCAGCTGAATGTCAGACTGCCCCTCCCCCCACCTTAAGCCCCTCATCCAGGGTATTTACGCTAGTTAGTTTGAGAGGATGTTAGTTGGTTTGAGGGGATGTTAGTTAGTTTAAGAGGATGTTAGTTAGTTTGAGGGGATGTTAGTTAGTTTGAGGGGATGTTAGTTGGTTTGAGAGGATGTTAGTTAGTTTGAGGGGATGTTAGTTGGTTTGAGGGGATGTTAGTTAGTTTGAGGGGATGTTAGTTATTTTGAGGGGATGTTAGTTAGTTTGAGCTGCTAAGGAATATACTTCTAATGTGTTGTTTTCGTTATGGTATTGAGAGCGAGTGGACCCAAATGCTCAACACAGAGAGACACAGAGAGTAAATAATAAAAGGGGTTTACTGAGGGAAACAAATAAGTAAAGGCAGGGACCAGGAGGACGGGGCGAGGGGCCCGTCAGCAGGCGGATGGTCAGACAGGTGAGGCCCGGCAGCAGGCGGGTAGTCCGACAGGTGAGGGTCGGCAGCAGGCGGGTAGTCAGACAGGTGAGGGTCAACAGCAGGTGGGTAGTCAGACAGGTGAGGGTCGGCAGCAGGCGGGTAGTCAGACAGGTGAGGGTCGACAGCAGGCGGGTAGTCAGACAGGTGAGGCCCGGCAGCAGGCGGGTGGTCAGACAGGTGAGGGTCGGCAGCAGGCGGGTAGTCAGACAGGTGAGGGTCGGCAGCAGGCGGGTAGTCAGACAGGTGAGGGTCGGCAGCAGGCGGGTAGTCAGACAGGTGAGGGTCGGCAGCAGGCGGGTAGTCAGACAGGTGAGGGTCGGCAGCAGGCGGGTGGTCAGACAGGTGAGGGTCGGCAGCAGGCGGGTAGTCAGACAGGTGAGGGTCGGCAGCAGGCGGGTAGTCAGACAGGTGAGGGTCGGCAGCAGGCGGGTGGTCAGACAGGTGAGGGTCGGCAGCAGGCGGGTAGTCAGACAGGTGAGGGTCGGCAGCAGGCGGGTAGTCAGACAGGTGAGGGTCGGCAGCAGGCGGGTGGTCAGACAGGTGAGGGTCGGCAGCAGGCGGGTGGTCAGACAGGTGAGGGTCGGCAGCAGGCGGGTAGTCAGACAGGTGAGGGTCGGCAGCAGGCGGGTAGTCAGACAGGTGAGGGTCGACAGCAGGCGGGTAGTCAGACAGGTGAGGGTCGGCAGCAGGCGGGTAATCAGACAGGTGAGGGTCGGCAGCAGGCGGGTAGTCAGACAGGTGAGGGTCGGCAGCAGGCGGGTGGTCAGACAGGTGAGGGTGTGCTGATGAAGTCGATATTCGGCAGGTGCGTAGACAGAGGGAGATGAATGGATGGCGTAGCTCGAGAGTGAGACACGTTTATCTCTAAAGCGGCAACGTAACCCATAAGAGGCGGACCAATCCATTTTGGACAGACAATCCCTCTTTTGGCACGACACCAGCAGCCAGGCTGGCTCCAGGCGGTCTAATACAACAACACATTTGGTCTGTGCAAAGGGAACGTGTTTATTTGCATGTAGAGCGGGTAAGAGAGATCGATCACGAGTAGTCTCTCGAGACGCATGTGGAGACGCATGCTAATGCTAGCTGTGAGCTGACGTACCGAGAGCGGTCCGCTTGTGATCCATAACTCAACGACGCTTGCTAATGCCAGGTGAGAACAGGCTGTAAGAGCAGGTTCTAAGTTAGGCCTAATCCATGACCAGCTATGCCACACATGTCAATATGAAGGCCCGCGGGCCAAACCCGGCCCTCCACGGCTGTTAATCAGGCTGTTAATCAATGAATTGACTGCTCAATTGAAGGCGGCCCCTGCGCTGGTGTTTAAATGTACGTCCGTGCCAATACAACACTGAAACGCAAGAGGCGCTGCCGCGCTCCACTCTCACGCTTTTATCAGAGCATCAATGAAGGCCAAATAGGCTACCGTGAATACCGTACCAACAACGCACATGCTGTCTGCCTTTCCAAAGGCAGCCAGCATTAACAATGGCCAAAAAAAGAAAAGTGGACAATGAATATTGACAATTTCAAGAAAGTTTATATTATATTTATTCTGTGAATTCAAACAAAAGCCAATGTTTCTCGTATGTCAAGAGTCATTGGCAGTTTTCAAAGAGTATAACCGTCGGAGGCATCCCGAAACGAAGCATGAGCATTATGGAAACATGGAACAGCGGCTGGAAAAAGTAAAATTAAAACGCAACCTTCAACAACAGCGAAGCATGTTGACTCGCATCGACAGTCAGGGTGAGGGAGCTGTGAAGGGAGGAAAGAGCAAGCGCATGCAAGCCGTTCACAGAGGGAGAGTTTAGTAAAAATGTCAGTGAATAGGTAAGTGATGTTGTCTGCCCCGACAAAAAGCAGGCATTTGCCAATATCAGCCTCTCCCGAAATACCGTGTGTGGTCGGGTGGATGAGCCTCCGACTTACAGATCCGGCTCAAACCTCAAACCTCAAACGCCAAGGCATCTGTTTGGTATTCGCTGCAGATGAGAGCGCAGACAGAACGGACACTGCCCAGCTTTCCACATTCATCCAGGGGGTGGATGCTCAGTCTTCCGTCAATGGGGAACTTTTGGATTTAAAAGCGATTCACGTGGACAGCTACTGGACAGGACATTTTCCCACTTCAAGTGGAGGCGGTGCATCAGGGAAACGGACATGCCGTGGAATAAAGTTGTTGGGCTGGCGTCGGATGGTGGGCCAGCAGTGTGCGGGGAGGTCCTTCGAGAGGAGAGGGGGCACGCGGGGGAAAGCGTTGACAGCCTTACCAGGAAGCCCTCTGTGGAAAGGTGTTGGGCGCGGGACATGTACAGACAGTTGTAACCAAAACGGTTAACTTCATTCGTTCACGGGGGCTTGAATCACCGGCAATGCAGAGCACTTTCAATAGTTGCTTATATCACTTATACTTATATTTCTTCAATAAAAAAAGAATCATTGTAATTCATGTCTGACCCCTGATTTAATTCACAACCCTCAGCATGGCCCTCAGTAAGTTTGAATTTGACACCCCTGAGCTATGCTGTTATCATTAAACTCTGTTAGGCTAACCCCCCCTGTTTCTACACTTTAACGGTTGCTGGGCTCACGTATTTGTTTTGTTATGCATCCTTTCAGTCAAGTACTTTGTACGTTTTTGTTTGAAAAGTTCCTTTATAAATCAAGCCTTACTAACTTACCCACTGACGAATCGTAGAGCATCCTGTTGATCCTCCCCCACTATCATCAGCTGTCTACATTTCATTACTTCCTCCTTAAAGACCATGACAGCTAAAATATCATTATGCACACGCATGCAACATGTTGATGGTTGATGGGGAAAGCAGTCACCCATTTCATCCTCACCCTCATGGATACCTTGCTTTGATGCATGCCCAGTGAGCCACTGAAATCAGCCGTGTTATAATTTTGTGTTACAACACCGAAGGTTTGGTCTTGATGAGATTAGCTTCAGTACTTATATTTCCATGTACCGGTATTTCCTCAACATAACGTTTCCATTTTATTTCTCTATTTATTGGTGAGCAAAGGCTTAACTAAAGGTCACCGAACTGACAAGCAATTTAATTTGAATGTCGTGGTTTTACCAAATTTATTTTTGCTGAGAATGATATGTTGAAGGGATGTCTGTGTTTTTTCCCCTCACATGAGCAGGAGCTAGGCTAATGTAACTCTGCAAGTAAATGGAAGCGGCTAACGGAAAGCAAATGCTAAACCAGTGAACACCTCTTTGGAATTTTGAATTACACAACTCGTCTGAATCTGTGTAAGACAATTTACAGATATCTCAGCGTATCTTTTTAAACATACAAAACCTACAGTAAAAACCAATGTCAAAGAAACATCACTGGTTTAGTCCCACACTGGCTGATGTCATCTCCAGATAACTCACTGCTGGAGAAGTCATCCATCTACTGGAGAACGCACGCCCTGGAGGTGTGTGTGTGTTTATTACACTCGCAGGGATCAAAGCGCTAACACAAGGAGTCATCGTCTGCAATGACAAACATATGCACACACACACACAGCAAACATGCACACACACACCATACACCATACACACACACACCATACACCCGCGCACTCACGCACGCACACACACACAGCACACACACACCACACACACACACACCATACACCCGCGCACTCACACACACACACACACACACCCTGTAGGGCCTCCGAGTTAATGCACACACACACACACCATACACCCGCGCACTCACGCACACATGCACACACACACAGCACACACACACACACACACACCATACACCCGCGCTCTCACACACACACACACACACACACACACACACACACACACACACACTATACACCCGCGCCCTCACACACACACCACACACACACACAAACAAAAGCACACAAACATCCACAAACCAACACATGCACAGACACACCCCACTATGCACACACACAAACACACACACCACACACCCTGCAGCTGTGTGGTGTGACGGACAGCTGTCCTGATGCTCTCTGACAGAATGGTCTGCTTCCCTTCACTTCCACTTCCATCTTCCCCCGTCAGGTGACACCCCACAGGTGCCACGGCAACCGAGACCCCGCCCCTCAGGGGATGATGTTACTTGGGGGATGGGGGGTGGAGATGGAGACGAGAGCCTAGGCAACCAGCTGTTTGCTGTCAGGGTGTTCGCCATGGTAACGGATGGATCTGGGTGCCTTGGCTACCAACACTTCACACACACACACACTGCGCTCACATTGTCAGCGTGCCATGATGGTACCCTTGATGCATCCCCAAATCCATACCTGCCTTTAACCTCATTTAACCCTCACCGTAATGCACATGTGTTATCTAATAACGTAAACTGAACTGGATCATTTCTACTCTACCATTGAAATTGATAGTCACTATGGTGACAGCAGACCATCACCTTGACAACCTCAGTTGCACCCTGAAAACAGGCCGTCACCATGACAACAAACATCCCCATGAAGACAGGCTGTCACCGTGAACACAGGGGAGCACCATGAAAACTTGATTGTTACCCCAAACAGCAAATGTTTCAAAGACTGCAATATGTAAATTCATATTTCAAGGCTATGAGCCAACAACCTCCAGCGACTTCACTGGGACAACGATGCTACAGGCAGATGTTGATTGCAGATGCACAACAACGTACGAATTTAAGAGTTAGAAATGGGGTCATGGGCAACAAAAGGGTTGGGATTCTTAGCCTGCATGACCTTACCCTGCAAGATCCTCCCCCCTTTCCAAACTGCATCACTGATGAACAAGCCTTAGATAGCATTTAAAATATGTTCTTTTTCCGTTTGACCTTTGACCTGGAAGAAGGGCAGGGGTATCTAGAGAGAGAGAGAGAGACCTGGCACGTCATCTCCAACTGACCTTTGATGGACAGACCTTTTCAGACAGCCTTCTGTGGAGGAGCCAGTCTGAACGCTGGCACCGCGCCCGAGCTCATCCTGCTCGTCTCTGATTGTTCATTTAAGAGTGAAGAGTTCTAGTAAATGCCTCTTTCTGAGCTCCAGGGCCGGCTTCCTGGTGCAGTCATACATCTCCATCAACACATTTAGGACAGCAGCTCTTAAGAGACCCGCTTGGTCGCTGAGCGCTGCAACTCAGTGTCAACTCAGTGCAAACGCACCCACGAACCTTTCATTTAGCAGATGCTTTTATCCAAGAGGACTCCCAGTGAATTCCGACGCATTCAGAAACATTGAGGAGCAGGTAGGGGTTATGGCGTCTTGCTCAAGGGTGCCTAGAAGGTTGGACTGCAGACATCGAGGATCAAACCCAGAACGCTCCGACTGAGCGCTGAGCTGAGACCACGGCCAGTCCGATATGGACGCCAATACAAATTAAACAACGGAGATACAACCGCGGGACATCCCAGTCCAAACCATTGATAAATCCTTGTTTCTTTCAAATGTGTTTCACCTTAAACTGGAACCCTTTGGCATACACATTCTTTTTGGGGGCGGAGCGCTTTAAGAGCGTGGAGGTGCTATTCCCATGCTCATGTCTTATGGTCCTACGTGTTTTCAAGATAGTGTGCGTCGTCAAGTATGTACCTTACAATCAGCGATGTTGTCTATGAACACACTTTAAACTATAGGCGTCCGAGAAGCCTAACCCCCCCCCCGCCCCCTCAGACACAGCCCAGTCAGAAGTCCACACATCCAAACTGTGGCGTTAGCATTCTCTCTCTGCGTTTGTTTCACTTTGACGTGACATGCAACACGAGATCTGAGTTTGGAGCCGAGTAGAACATACACAGACTGGTTGGCGGAGACCGTTTTTTCTGCATTATGCTATCACTTTTGCATCAGTAAGGCCAAATAGCATAGACTGAAGATCATAGAAGATAGAAGACATTTAAAAGGGAGGGGTCTCCAGGCGCTCTTGAGTTTCTTCTCACTCTGTGTTGGCAAAGCAAACAATGGCTGGTGGAGTTGTTCTCCTTTGAAAAAGGAGGAGAAAGGAGGTTAAGAGGAGGAGCTGCTGGTGAATAATTGATGGCAGCTGAGAGGGATATGAGTTTAGTTAATGTGCCCGGCAGCAAGGCACAGAGAGCCTCTCAGCTATCCCCCCCCCCCCACCCCCCAGGTCCTAAAGCCTGGCAGGAGACACTCGTTAGGGACGTCTTCCTCTCTCCATCACTCCCCATACATCTATCTGGGAATCAATGCACCTGTCTCCTTCTCTGTCTCTCTCTGGCTGTCTCTCCATCTCTCTATCTCCATCTCTTCATGTCTCTGTATCTGTCTCTCATTGTCCCTTTCTCGCTATCTATCGTTCTACCTCTATCTCTCATCTATCCCTCTCCAGATCTATGAATCTGTCTCCTCTCTACCTCCTCTGCTCTCTCTCTCTTTGTATCTAGTGTGTTCTGGAAACACACTATAACTCTGTGCGTATGTATGGATGTGTGTATTTGTGTTGGTGGTTGTAACTGTGTATACGTGTGTGTATGTTTCTCAGCAGCTGTGTGTCCTCTGGCAGCCATGTTGTATCAGGCCTGAGTGTTTTCTGTGAGCGGTAACAGAGTGCTGCTGTCAGCCAGCCCACATGCTCCCTATAAGCACCCGCAACTCTCTCTGCAACACACCCTGCCTTTTCCATGCATGGTGAGGACGCTGCATGTCTTCATGATGCATGTCCTCATGATGCATGTCCCCACGCTGCATGTCCCCACACTGCATGTCCCCACGCTGCATGTCCTCATGATGCATGTCCTCATGATGCATGTCCCCACGCTGCATGTCCCCACGCTGCATGTCCTCATGATGCATGTCCTCATGATGCATGTCCTCATGATGCATGTCCCCACGCTGCATGTCCTCATGATGCATGTCCTCATGATGCATGTCCCCACGCTGCATGTCCTCATGATGCATGTCCTCATGATGCATGTCCCCACGCTGCATGTCCTCATGATGCATGTCCTCATGATGCATGTCCCCACGCTGCATGTCCCCACGCTGCATGTCCCCACGCTGCATGTCCCCACGCTGCATGTCCCCACGCTGCATGTCCTCATGATGCATGTCCTCATGATGCATGTCCTTACGCTGCATGTCCTTACGCTGCATGTCCCCACGCGTTGATCCCCTTGAAAGACAGCAGCACTCTGACAAACACCTTCCAGTTAACCGTGGGCTGTGCCAGCCCATGTGCAGTGCTCAACAGCACTAACACAAGCCACTCAAAGAGGTTTCCAGCGATGTTTAAAAACCAAACATTTGGACTCATTATCTTACAGAGATGTAACCAGACAGTAAGATGTTGAGAATGGATTGGGGCTCCGACCCCAGACAGAGCAGGGGCATCCACACACATGTCTGTCAGCCCTGGCGCCTCACCTGGGCAGTTTGTGGATCTCCCTATCCAACAGGAGCAGGTGAGTGACAGCTCTGACAGACAGCATAGTTAAGAGTTCCTCGGAAACTCAGTGGCTAAAACCGACACCTGTCTGGCAAGGAAGACTCTCAGAGTTAAGACAACAATCCACTCACTTCCTCTCGGTTGCAGCATATCTGTCTCTCTCCTCTGACTCTCCCCCCCCCCCCCCCCCCCCCCCCCCCCCACCACCACCACCACCACCTTCCCCTCTCCCACTTCTGTCACATTATCTCCAGCTGGTTAGCCCTACATTGGGGGCTGTCAGACTGCATCTCCATGTGGCAGAGTGACAGGCGGACTGATGGCTGCTGAAGGGCCCCCTACTCCACCAGTAGCCCCAGCGCCCAGGCACCGACACATACTCCGAGGGCCCCGGAAGACCCACATTGCTACGCTATCGCTAGTGAGCTTATAGTGAGCTTATAGCGAGCATCCGTAGCAGAGAGAGAGTGATACAGAGTCAACGTGTTAGATGGAGAGAGAGACAGAGAGGGAGAGAGGAGAGAGGATAAAGGAGAGAGAGAAGAGAGGAGAGAGGAGAGAGGAGAGAGGAGAGGAGAGAGCCCAGAGACAAAGATACAGAGGATGACAAATACAGATATATATATATATATATATATATATATATATATATATATATATATATAGTCTAAGTCAGGAGCGAGAGAGGGTGAGAGAGTAGTGTTAAAAATAGAAAAAGAGAGAAAGAAAGAAAGAAAGAAAGAAAGAAAGAAAGAAAGAAAGAAAGAAAGAAAGAAAGAAAGAAAGAAAGAAAGAAAGAAAGAAAAAAGGAAAGAAGGGAAGAAAGAAAGAAAGAAAGAAAGAAAGAAAGAAAGAAGAAGAAAGAAAGAAAGAAAGAAAGAAGGAAGGAAGAAAGAAAGAAAGAAAGAAAGAAAGAAAGAAAGAAAGAAAGAAAGAAAGAAAGAAAAAAGGAAAGAAGGGAAGAAGGAAAGAAGGAAAGAAGGAAAGAAAGAAAAAGAAGGAAAGAAAGAAGGTGTGTCAGATGAAAGGAGAGAACGATTTGGAAGACGCCAGTGAGTCATTAGTAAAGCGACTCATTTTATTTGAATATCACAGTCAATAGGAAAATAGGAAAAAGGATGATCTCCCCGCAGTTTGCTCGGTGTAGCTGTAAAACAGGGCTCTGGAAGGGTATAGACTCAACCTTCTCCCCAACATATCAAATAAACGCACTTCTACCTGAGTGACCCCTTTTCCATCAAACCCCCAGGTTTCAAACGCGTCTTTATAACCACGACAGCTGAACGCCTCCGTGTGTTCTGAAGCACACCAAGGGACCTCGCATCTCATAATAACTACTTAAAGTATGCAAATGATATGCCGACCGAATGCGCAGCACCTCCACGCATTAAAGTATCTGTTAACATCCGGATCTGTCTCATAAAGTCACGAAGGTTATCCACGTGACACATCGACGCGTCCATACGGCCGACCTCTGCTCCAGATCAGTCTGCATCTAAACCACTTCACACACTCCGATCCTTTGTAATACTCTGTGTTTTTACTGAAAGTACAACTTCTGCCCGTAGAGGACTGTTGGAAGCTTCGTAAACCGGGGTGACGGGGGCATTTAGAGAGCTTTACAATATGCATCTGGGCATATTATACGACTAAGAAACGGTCCATATTCTCCAGTTGCAATATATTGTGCCATGTTTTTATTTGCGATGTAAGATTTGAATGTGATTTCTAAATGAATCCGATTCTATTAAGACATGAACAACAAATGCATGGCGCACCGACGGCTTCTAAAACGCCACATAAAGAGGCGATGAAGATTTCCTTTTCACATTTTCAGGGTCAATTGACGAATACAATTTTCGATGTAAAATTGAATACAATTGTTTTAATATAGACAATGTGCCATAATCTGAGCACATTGTCAAGTCCTGACTTTTTTTTACAGGCTTGAATTTTAAACATTTTAAAAACACCTTTTTTATTGTCTAAGGTTTTAACATATTCTCAGTAAAAGTTAAAATGCTGAAAAGAATACCTTGAATTATTTGAAGGTATCTTTTTATATATAAATATTTAGAAATGTAAATAATATTATGGTTATGGCTATATTTCATATAAAATAATAGCATCCATATAAATTTGCTGTCTTTGAGTTCAAGTTACCTGCTGATGTACAATTTACTCTTAAATACCAAATAACGTTAATCACATCGACCGGTCTCACTTATTCCGCATACCAGGCAGGCCTATACGTGGCTTTTTTATTTATTATTTTTGTTATTTAATAAATACATTTAACTACAGTATTTACAGGCCTGTGACCAAACAACTTGAACCTAATTCGGATTCATGTCTATTTATTTTAAACCCAGGTTCTCACCAGGGAATCGAACTTGTGCCAATATTGTTGCACTCCACACATGAGCGAGGCGGAGGGCGGGGTGCCAGCCTGCGGGCGACGCTGGGAGTCAATATAAAGCTCCCCCGCTGTCGCTCCCGCGCTCCCATTCGAGCGGGACGCGCGCAGCACTCCCGTCGCCGTTTTTACGCACAAGAACCGACAGCCAGACGCACCGGGGACGCAACGCGCCGCAGTCCAGGTATGTTGGAACAACTACTAAGATTACGCACTATTAATGACGACAACTATGTAGGATTTATCTGTGATTATATCGACACAGTACGACGTGTGTGATGGAATGTGTTGGCGTGATGGAATAGCGGTTTAAACTGTGACTGTAGTGTCGGAGGAAGGAGGCCTTTGTGACCGTTTCGTGTTTTGAAGAGAAGGCTACATATGATAGTCTAAAGATATTTTTGGATCTTTTTAATTAAACCTATAAATGTATTTGTCCAAACTGCTTTTTTAAAAACATTTTGGTAATGTATGCAGAAAGCCAGGCCTGCTAATTCAGATCAGGTCACCATGAAAACCACATGTTCTTGCTATAATTTTTAAGTTAGTATTTAGTTGTATCATATTTGTTGTAAACATTAAATATATGATCAAGAGAAATATAATTTGTACTCATTCAATATTTTAACATGACATTTTGTCATGTGTTGAGCGCTTTAATATTTTCATTAAATGACATGTAATTATATTTTAATTTCGGAAATTAAGTTTGTTGCGAACACAACCTGAGGAATTTCTTCGGGGGCTCAAAAATTCAAATGGAGCGTGCGCTAGAAGTCTGTAATCAAGTGTTTAACAGTTCGCTCTGAAGATCACGTGTTCATTAGAACCATTTCAAAGCGGATATTGATCACCCAGCCCCAGGTAATCCTCTCCCTCTGGTCCCCCTCCCCAGCGAGCAGACCGCCACGCCACCTGCTCCCGTGTCCTCTCCTCCGTACGGCCATCTTTAGGTAAGACCCCGGACCCCCCGTCTCCCTGTTTGAATCACAGCAGGGCTCCAGGCTGAGATGTGGCTATGGATCGTACGGCACCACGGCTTGTCTCACTGAGGCCAGATCAATACTTGTAGTGGTTGTACCATCTGAACAGAAAACCCCCCAACAGACCCCTGCTCCTAGGCTGGGGGGGGGGGGGGGGGGGGCGTTGTTACGCAAGTCATTGATGCTTTTAACATGTAGCATTTAGCCTCCTCGGTTGAAACAATAGATGACACGAACGATCATCGACCCACAAAAGCTTAAAACAGGGCCGGGGGCCTGAGGGGCCCGGGCAGAGGGGGAGCACTGGCAGGGAGCCCATCACAGCGGGGGGTGGATATGATTTTTATTGATCGGCTCTTAATAGCAACTGTAAGTCCCCATTATGAGGCAGAAGAGCAGGGATTAGGCCTCGGGGAAGACAGAACAGCCAATCGACCGCTCCGACACAAACGGGACACTTGTGAAGGGCCAATCGGGGGAGGAGGGTAACCCTGAGCGTAGCCCTTCGTTTCAGAGCTTTGAGAATCAGGAGGCGGTTGTCAAAAAAGAAAGAAAAAGCATAATGCTTTCAGATGTCAAATGCAGACAAATATTTAAATAATAGGGCTCAATCCGTTCGCTTTTTCTCAACTCTTTTCCGCTGAACAACTTGAAGGACGCCTGAATAAACAGAAGCCCTAACAGCAGAGGCTTTAAAGAAGACAGCTCCTCTGCTCTCTATGGGGAAGCTCAGGGCTCCCAGCTAAACACGATCCTAATATATCATTCATTACTTTGAATTCAATAGAAACATTTTTTATTGTGAAATGTTACCTTTAGATATGAGGGAAAATATTTTTAAATGCTTTTTAACTAAATTAAAACCTAGAAATTATCCAGGATTTTATATATATATATTTTTTTACATTTACGTCAATATTGAAGCCAATATAAGTGTGAAAAGAATCACTACATTACATTTTTATAGAACTATATAAAGTCAAAATGTGATGACAAATGTAAAAGTATGTAAATGTATCTCTTACATTGAAAATAATGGATATATTGTCGTTAAAGAAATTGTAATTAAAATATAAAATTATCATCAAATAATTGTTCTTGTCCCTGGTAAGAACGACATCAATCATGTAGAAGACTCTAGAAAACGTGGGGCCCAATGTCTTCAAAACCTATTCTTTATTTCCTCCTTATTTATTAAGTATTTATCAAACCTCAAATGATTAGAAAAAAAACGGGTATTTGCTAACTAAACATGTTGACATTTAAAACGGGTTTTGACAAAGTTTTAGAATTTGATATTGGACTCCCAGGACTTTAACTAAACCTCCAAAGCTGAACTCAGCAAGCTTTCCTAACCCTGGGAGCTCAGAGGAGCAGATGAAGTCGGGTGAAGCTCTGTGACCCAGATCCTCTCCCGCCACTAATGATGCCCCACGGGCACCTCATTAGAGACCCAGGCTTCAGCCCGCGCTGCCCGCCCAGGCCTCCCCTTCCCTGGCCGCGCTGCGCCTGTAGCCGGCCTCCAGGGCTCCAGGCCTCGACGTTAGTGTCCCGTGAGTGCAGCCCCCCTGATCCAGGTGCACAGTCCCGTGGGCCCCGGCCCGGACCCCCGGCCCAGGGCCTGCTGGGTCCGGGCCGGGGCCCTGAGTTTAATGAGGAGTGGCAGGTAAAGTGGGTTGTGGTTGGTGGGGTCGGACCCCCAGGGAGGATAAGGGTCGGGATCCACCCGTGAAGCACAAACAGGAGGCTGACACTTATTACCCAGCGCCATGTGCCAGCATTACCCCCTAGCACACACACCTTCCAGCGCGCGGCCGTCTGCAAGTCGGATGGGTTCTCTGTTTGGACACAGCCCGTTAACATGTTTTGATGAGAAGATTAGAAACCACTTGACCCTTTATTAAAGAAATATTACTTTCCATTTTGCAGGACTTTTGCAGGAGTCAATCAAGTTTGCCCTCGTTCAGAAGAGCCCGGGGAGCCATGTCTAAAGAGGACGTAAGGTCCGAAGGGTGTAAGGTCGCGTCCGTCTGCAAGCACAAGGAACGCAAGCCCAAGAAGCCCCACTACATCCCCCGGCCCTGGGGGAAACCCTACAACTACAAGTGCTTCCAGTGCCCCTTCACCTGCATGGAGAAGTCTCATCTGTACAACCACATGAAGTACAGCCTCTGCAAGAACTCCCTTTCGCTGCTCATCGAGTCCGACTGGCCCTACAAGAAGGGCAACATGCTCCACCCTGAGCAGCTGCGCCCTCTCCAGCATGCACACGGGCTCCACAAGCCCCAGAAGGAGGACCCGGGGCAGGGGACAGAGCCGGGGGAGAAGCCCAGACAGGGGGGGCCCTTGGACGAGGAAGGGGAGGACCCAGAGAGTCAAGGAGGAGGAGGAGAGGAGGAAGAGGCGGGAGGAGGAGGAGTGGAGGGGGCAGAGCTCACAGGGCTGGCAAAGGAGAACTCCAGCAGGAGTCAAGGCCCCGCACAGGGCACCAAACACCCTGCTGGCCGGCAGGAACCAGACCTCCTCCTGGCAGACGTGTTCTCCCTAGAAGATCAGCTTCTGAGGGCCCGCTCAGGAGAGGTGGAGGCCCAGCTGAAACAGTACAAGCTGTCCAAGACCCGCCTGAGCGGCCCCGGCCTGCTGTCCGAGCACTGGAGGCTGCTGACCATGAGCCACGCCAAGGCCAAGGCCGAGGGCATCCAGTCCAGGATGGGAGGTGCCATCCCTTGCTACCCTCCCCCGCCCAATCCACAGGACTACCAGGACCCCACCGGGCTCAACCTGTCCCTGCTGGGGGTGGGCTACCCCATCAGCCCGGGCCTCTTCTCCTACATGAATGCTGCCACTGCTCCCAGCCTCAACACCCCCACCCACGCCCAGATCGCTGAGCTCCCCTTCCTCGCCTCTGCAGCGCAGCTCCTCCACCCGTCCGCTGGCGCCCACGCACACCCTGACCGGACCCTGCTGGCCCCACGCCTGTTCTACCCCTTCCTCTGCGAGCACAGCCTGGGAGCCGCCGCCTTCGGGAATGGTGATGCCAGCAAGGGGATGAAGACCCCCAGCACCAGCACATCCAGCAGCGGTCTGAACACCAGGCTGTCCAGTTACCACCCCACGGTCAACCTATGGAAGGTTCCCGCTGTGCGGCCAGGGGCCCACCACTCGGCCCCTCAGGCTGGCTGGGTCTCCCCTCAGAGGGAGGGTCCTGACCCAGGCTTCAGGTCGGGGGACAAGCTGGCGTCCGCCGCCAGGGAAGGTAGAACTGGCTGGGGCCTCAAGAGGGCGGGGGCACCGCCGGGGATGACTGAGGGCCCTGTGGAGAAGTGGCCCGCCGTGGGCTTCGGTTTGGAGAGGATGAAGAACA
Source organism: Lota lota (assembly GCA_026745465.1). Lineage (NCBI taxonomy): Eukaryota > Metazoa > Chordata > Actinopteri > Gadiformes > Lotidae > Lota > Lota lota. The sequence continues at coordinate 3,185,982 of JACYXH010000047.1, forward strand.
TCCAGAACTCTCCCCTCTCTGCTGCAGCTGACAAGCTTCTTTTGCACAGCAGGTAAGAGTCATTACTATCAATACCGAATTTAAACCAAATTATACCATTTCTACTTTTCAAGCATTATCAGATCATTCTCTAAGGTTGTATTTGTAAAATTGCTAACCTTGCTTCGTTCTGAATCACGTTACTACTCTGCACTTTACTCTGTTGTTTTGTTTCAGAAACTAGGTTCTTTTCTAGCAACTCTAACTTTGGAGCTATGCACATTTTCATTGTGGATACTACCGTCTGATAAATGACTCAATGGGAATGTTTCCTCAGCTCACAGGGGGCCCCGCTTGTGTCCCGGCCAGCGGAGCCGTGGCAGGACGACACCCCTCCCAGCCCCAACGTGGAGCGGTCCTCCCGGTCTGGCTGTGGGGAGGACAAGAGACCTGACCGTACCACCGGCAGGACAGCGGGGTTGGCGGCCGGCCCTTCCCAGTCGGTGGCCGGGCTCCTGAGCGACCTCTCCAAGGCCTTGCAGGAGTACCAGGAGGCGGAGAGGAAGATCTCCCACCTGGACAAGGACGACCTCCCCGCCCAGGGTCACCTGTGGGAACACCTGAGCACGATCCGCAGCGAGCTCTTTCACATCCACCGGGCGCTGGAGCAGACGGCACAGCACAACGAAGGACCCCTCGACCTGTCCGTCAAGAGGGAGCGCGGCGACGCCGCCAAAGACGTCTTCCCGGAAACCGAAGAGGAGGAGGACGACGACGACGCGGAGCAGAAGGAGGAGGAGGAAGAGGAGGAGGACGAGGACGTGGCGATTGAGAGCGAGAGGAAGGCCCTCAAGGCATCGCTGGAGTGCCGGACAAAGTCTCTGGACATGCTGATCCAGATGAGTCAGGCCTGTGTTCCCGTGTTGAGCGGCGAGGTGGGGGGCTCTCCCGGGGCTTTTGGTCTAAGACCCAGTCCAGCGGAAGTCCTCTGGCCGGGCCGAACCACCAAGTGCGAGGCCGACTCCAGCGTGCTGCTCTGCCCCGATGGACGGCCCGTGGTGTTCGCCGACATCACCCCCTCCTCCGCCAAGACCCCGAAGAGACCGCCGTCTCTACAGTGGCCGGCCAGCCCCCTGACCGCCACAGACTCCGAGAAACATTCACATTCCCCCTAACATTCACCACCACCACCGCCACCGCCGCCATCTTGAGCGCCATCTTCAGCCTTGTTTCTTGCTCCTTCCTCCTCACTCCTCACTCACACTTTGCACCTTACGAGATGAAGGAAGAACACACGACTAAAGAACTCACTCAACAAGTCTGCTTGTCAACGTGGGATGATCGGGAAAGTTGGCTTCCCCATTCAAATGATCATAATAATATCACAATAAATGTTGAAAAGAAACACATCATTTATAACTCTGTTGGCATACTGTTTAAACTAACGTGTACATTTTGTATTTATTTGATTCATGTAAGTAAATCGTTGTATTGTTTTATATGCAATGTCATGTTGGATTGTATTATTGCACTTGATAAAAATTGTACACACTACCTTAAATAAACCATTATAGAAAATATTAGATGGGAACTTTTTGTTCTAAATTGTAGTTTATTTTATTATAAACAATAATAAATCCAATACAATAAATCCTTCTAAAATCCCAAAATAAAATTATAGGAACAATTATATTTCAAAATGAAAATAAGTTAAACTTCAAATTTGATCTACTTTATTTTTGTATAAACGTAAAAATATACTCCCCTCTCGACAATACAATTGATAAATAGGAAGTTTCTACATGGGCTTCAAGATGTACAAAAGATGGCCGCCGTAATCAATAGGGAAAACAGACAGCATATCTTGGAGCTCTGAACACAAAGGTCATAGGTCAGCCCACCAGCGCTGTCCAACAACCTCTGACACAGTGGATGGACGGAGGTGAAAGGTGAAGCAGTTCCCAGACTCAAAGCACCTCCACCTTCCCCTCGCCTGGTCCACACTTCAGGCCCCAGACCTGTTCCTGAAAAGGTCAGAACCTTTAACTTGGATCTCCACGCCTGCCAGGGGGACGACACCCCAACCCCCCGCGCCCCCCAGGTAGGAGGCACCCTGCTGGGCGCCTCCGCCGCTTCCAGACCCCCCTGACACCCAAAGGTCAACTGCCACAGCCAGAGAAGCACCGAGGACCATCTGGTTGAGGGGGCAACACAGCTACTGGTTCCCGCCAACGGAAGACATTTGAGCCAACCAGCTTGCTTTCGTATTCATGGTGTATTTTGAATGAATCGTTAAGTAGGCCTGATTGTACATTTGTATGTATTTGTTTTCATTACACACACATTATGGGAAATGTAGTAGTGTGGTCCAATTGAGGTCCGAGCAAGGCGTTGAAGTACAGGTTTTTGGTTATTGAAGTACAAGGTTATTGAAGTTACAAGGAAATAGTATCAATCTACGGCGCATGAAAACCGAACAAGACTGATAAACAAACTGATACATCTGCACGGAAGACAGATTTCTGAGATTCATTTTTGTTTTTGCTTTACTTTCAACCGTATTCGGCAAGAGCCAATAGGGCGTGAGCATCACTCTGATTTGCTCCAGCTTTTTGAACATTGTAAGGCCGGGGCCATATCTGGAAATAAATGTCCAGCCGAGTCCAGATGTTCAATGCTAAACGCAACATGAATATCAGGTCTGTCTCCCGCATAGACGGTAAACAATATGGACACAGCATCCGTGAATTCCTTAGATTGCGCATTATGGACATAGCCATGCAGAAACAAGCCATTTTTGGCACATTGAGGACGAGAATTGTATGGCTAAAACCTATTAAAGGTGCAGTGTGTAGGATTTAGTGGCTTCTAGCAGTGAGGTTACAGATTGCAACCAACTAAATATCCCCCTCCCTCACCTCACCCCTCCCTTTCCAACGACGTAGGAGAAGCTGCGGTGTCCTTAACTGGCCTCCAGGGGGCAGTAGGTACTTCCAAAATGATGACATCGTCATGGGATGAGGTTCCTTGATTGATTCATAAACTGTATTTAGGTATTTAGTCTGTAAATCTATAGGTGATAGCTTACAAGTAAGATAGCGAGCCTAAGACAAGATAAGATGTGGTCCTCTCTCAAGCTGTTTGTTGGTTCATGCAGGGCTTCACAGTCATGGCTGCTGCTTGGTCTCACCAGTCTAGTTAGCTCCGCCCAGTGCTAAAGCTTTAGCAGATAAGAGATATTTATTCATCAATTCAAAGTTGATGTTGTTGTTAGTCATCCATCAGAGTTTGATGGACACAAAATGTTTTTTAATACGGTCAAATGCAGTTTAAAACCGCTATATGTTTTCCACCAGAGATTTTCCAGGATTGATTGTGTGTGGCAGTAATAAGGAATGAGCAGTTTGATTGACATCTACCAGGTCAAAACAGATATCACTGCTGGTCAAGCGAGTGAGTGGAGGCATAGTGGTTTCATTCAGTCTTCAATGTCTCTGAAAAGGATATATTAAAATAAGGATCTATTTATTTCTATATTTATTGATTATTCCAACACCTTTTCACAGACGACGAACAGTAAGCAGTAAGGGTCTGCTACTTTAAAGCCGTATCAGGGGCCCGGGTTCTTATCTTCACTGGTCTAGTCTACCATCGTGCCCTGCTACGTTAAAAGAGCAACACAATGACTGCTATGATCACTGCACACCCAAAGGTCGCGTGCGTGACCTCACAACCTTCTCCCTCCGCAAGCTACCCAGAACCGCTGAAGCTAACGTTAACGTTAACTTCGTGCTGGGATGAAGTAACGCGAGCGACGGAGCTCTTTGTGTCGCCTGGTGAAAGCACCGGGAGGCGCTGGATAAAACAACATGGTTACGTCACAGCACAACGACCACATGGAAGCATTGGGACGTTATGTAGCTAGCAACGATGCTTCGATCGTCGCTCAGGCATTCGTCCTGACATTATTCGTCGTCATGGGAGAACATTGTTGTGTTTGAAACTGCCAAAGCGTTTCTCATGCCAGACGTTTTCATTAGCCTAGGCAGGCACATATTTACATTGATATATTTATATATCATAGTATAGTATATTTACATACTCCTCTCAATGTGGGCGGAGTAACAAAAAAGTCCCATGATGCATTCTGATGTACAAGCCCTAATACGCCAGCTGTGTAGCAAATGGTTTGGGACAGGGACAAGCAGGATCATGTTTTTGATTGGTCAGGTTTAGGATTAGTTGGCCACTAATCCCCCCACCAATTAGGTTCGACGTCACTCCTAATTGTAGATATACGGCCTTAAAGGTGTAATGTGTAAGTTCCGCCACTATAGGGGTCTCGCAATCAAAACAACAACACAATACATAGTTTGATGAAACTGTGACGAAGCGCGTGTTGTCTGTTGGGGAGTTGCTGTCTTCACCAGGGCGGTGCTTGTGATTTGGAGGCCCCAGGCAAACACCAATGTAATTGCCATTCTAGATTTTGCTTAACGCAATCATAGACTAATTTTGAGGCAGCTCTTTCCAGTTAACAAAGCCACAGAACTTAAGGAGAGACCCAAATGAGAATGTTAACAGTTCTAACTGAAGTACTTCAATTATCCTTCAGTCAGAAAGAAAAAGAAAATATGGCAAGAAAAAGAAAGTAATAAATAAAGTATAAAATCTGTCGTTCTTTCAAAACAAAAGTATAGTACATGCCTTTTGATAAAGCATTTGAACATCCACTGTTATCTAGGGGTAAAAGTCAGAAGTCCACAACTGTGTGTGTGTGTGTGTGTGTGTGTGTGTGTGTGTGTGTGTGTGTGTGTGTGTGTGTGTGTGTGTGTGTGTGTGTGTGTGTGTGTGTGAGAGAGTGTGATTAACACTCTTTCCAGCTTTGTTGCCTTGATTGGTGATCTGTGTCAGCTTACTTTGGTCAACCCAGCAGAGATCTGAAGCCAGGTGAAAGACAAAAGGCATGCTTATACATTAAGAATTTTCCCTCTACTTACAATAATCAAACCTACACACACATTGCTATCTATAGCCTTATCTTAACTACTGAAACTAACTCCAGTGTTCAGTGACATTGGTCTTCCCAAATGGAAAATGGAGGAGTGATGAGGCTGGAGGCCCTTTGAGACAGAGCTGAACCACTAGAGAATAATACAAACTGAGATGGTACAGAGACAAGACTCTTCTCAAGCACAGTCATTAAACAGCAAACACACTAACTAGCTAGCACTGCATACGTACACATGCAAGCAAACACACACACACACACACACACACGCATGCACGCACACACGCACACACACACACACACACTACATACAAGGACACTGGTGGCGAGGTGTGTGTGGATGTGTGGAGCTAGGAAGTGGTAGATTTTGATGTCCAAGAGAGGATTAAGCATCTCAGACACTTCTGCCATGGTGTGTTGCGCATAAAAAAAACAAAGGGAACGCTAATTCACTATGCCCATTGGCGAATGAGGCCCCAAGAAATCACCTACCTATGCCACCAGACACGCCTTCCGGGATATGACCCACATATGATACAAGATATACATGAACCACATATGATACAAGATATACAAGAACCACATATGATACAAGATATACATGAACCACATATGATACAAGATATACATGAACCACATATGATACAAGATATACAAGAACCACATATGATACAAGATATACAAGAACCTGCCTCATCCCTCTGAGATCGCTGACCCGGCAGTCCGCGATGACAAGAGATCTGGTCCCTGTCCCCCAGGATTAGAACCTACTCTCCATAGTCCCCCTAGTCCCATACACACACACACACACACACACACACACACACACACACACACACACACACACACACACACACACACACACACACACACACACACACACATACACATACACCCACTCACAAACACTCTTGTATTTTACATTTTGCCTTTTTATTATCTTTTAATGATTGTCCTTAAACTGTTTTTCCATGTGATTTATTCCTTACTGAGCAACATGAATGGCCTTGTGTTTGTAAGATGCTATATTAATAAACTTGCCTTGATTAAATAGCTTGTGTGAGCTAGGGGGGGGGGGGGGGGGGTCCCACATAGTACGAATATTGGTAGTTAATTCATTTTTATAAATATAACATTTTCCCAGCCAGCCATTCTGTGCGTAAAGGAATTGTCCGGTTTTACAAGACCCCAGGATAATATGTTGACCACGATTTTCCCCTCTGAGCCAGACCATAGCAACCGGTGGGTTCAAGCAATAAAAAAATCCAGTCGATTCACCACCGTGCTCATGACCAGGACATTTAACGTTTAAGTATTCCAACTGCTCGCCTCTCGGTCTCAAGTCCGTGAGCATGCGCAGCGCATGTTAACGCAGAATGCTGATGCTGCGTTCTAATCAGTTAAAAAAACAAAAACTCGCGACTTATTGAACTATTGCTCCGCCCTTCGCACAGAATTCTACCTGCGATTAAGTTGCAGCTGTGAGCATGCGCAGTGGCGAGTAAACGCAGAATCGAAACTTGTGGATCTGTTCGTTTGTGGGCACTAGTGGAGAACGCCACCTAGCCAGGGCTGTTGTTCTTACCTGGGTTGGGGAACAAAGATGGAGCCATGAGAGCTGCTGAACACCCGTTTGGAACATGATGGATGACACTGTGAGAGCGGCAAATTGAACTAAAATCATGGCTGTTTTATTATGGACATAGACACTGTCAACAATTAACCCGGGGTCTTAAAAAAAATAGCCAAATCCTTTAATGTCGGAAACCTATGGCTTTAACAGACGCCTGTTTAAATAGATCATCTTGTCCTTAAAGGTTTTACATATGTGACATCTTTCGCACAAAGAGTTGGAAATAATTTCAGTTGGTGACATAACAAACTAATATTTCAAAAGACTTTATTTGCGTTACATTCAAACAAAAATAAAAAATATTTATATCAATTTAATATATTCCGTATAGAGCTTGTATGCTAAGCAAAGTACAAGTTTTAAACAAAAAAACGTGTTGCATACATCTTATATACAAAGCTTGATTTGAATACTATACAGTGGGGATTCATTATTACTTAATTATTCAGTTAAATAGCTGCACAGGTTTCAAGAACATGTCGCTCAGTTGAGGCACAAACAATATTGAAATGCGTTTTAAGATGAAAAACATTGTGTCAGAGTCCATGGCTGGAGCCAGGTGATGGAGGAAGCTAAGCTTATTAACATCCCAGTTTTAAGATGGGCCATAAAGCTGCTAGTGATTTAGTGAGATTTCTGTAGATTTAGCCAGCATGCTAACGCCCAACACAGGGCTAAATGTCGTGGTTAAACACTCTGAAGGTTTCTCAAAGCAAAACAAACCACAAACTATTCAACTCATCCCAGGCTGAAGGTAAGGGGGGGGGGGGGGGGGGGGGGGGGGGGGGGGGGAGCAAACGCAAGTTAGCATGTTTTGCAGATCAAAAGGTTTGGTTGCACTGTAGAAGTTAGCTTGAAGTCACGAAACAGTCAAAAAAGTAATTAAAAAAAACAGCTTCCTCAAGCAGGCCAGAGGTAAGTGCATTCTTCCAATTTGCTGTAGCAAGGTCAACTGCAGAAAACCAATTAGAAACTGTCCAATCATACAGATAATCACATTCAATTAACCATAGACGGCCAACCACAGTCTATCCAAACACAGCCAATCAAATAACGTTAAAGCCCAGCCCAACACGCATCTCACCCGGGAGCCACTAGATGGCGCCACAGTGAAACTCAGAATAAACTACAGCAGACGACTCCTGAATCCACAGCCAGCCCAGCTGCTCCTAGTTGCGTACAACACAACCGGCACATTAAAAACACTTCAGAACTACAAACCACTGGAACCCAACACAAGGTAATACAGCAGGTACTGGTTACGTTCCTACAGAGAAAATATATATATATATATATTATTCATAGTGTATATTGCTATACGTTTTGGCATTTTGTCACATACTAAATAAAATGCCCCTTGGCACGCCAGAGGGGTGACTATAATGTGAGATCATTTCAGAATATAGATTACATCCAAGAAAAAGAAAAAACAACAACACAGGTTTATGTAGAGATGTAAATCGAAATCGAAGGCTTTAGGTCCTTGTCAGCAAATCACAGAACGGGACAGTCAGGAAGAGACCAACTACTTCCTGTGTTGGAGGCCAAACAGCAGCCTTCAAGCTGTGAGTATTCAGATCTTCTTTGAGTCTTTTGACTCGAACAGCTTCATCCTCTCCTGCACGGTCAGTCCTTCTTTGAGGCTCTGGAAGAGAGACCGAGAACAGAGGGCAGAGTAGGGATCAACCCAAACCCTTTTTCTTTAGGAGGATTTCTACAGTGGACATGGTTTAGCAAGTTAGCTTTCAAACACAGTTCTTTTAGATTCTTATAATAATAATGCACATTTTAAAGAACAGGTTTTTGTACCCAAGGCTATTTCCAAAATGATCAAGGGTAAATCATTGTTGCCAGACAGAAACTAAGTTAAACAGCGTTACCACTTAAACAATGTAAAGTATTTTGAACACTTAAACACTCCTAAAATAGTCTTGAACAAAAATGTGTAAAAACTCTAAGAATGGATGTAAAAACAAGACGTATAGGTTAACAACACCAGTCCATAATAATCTAAACTTAGCGAGAAACAGGGTCCACTTTTTTTTATTTAACAGATTTTTGGTTTGTCATAAACAAACCAAAGATAAACCAACTAGGCAAATATATATACGGCGTTTTGGGCAGAGAGTTTTAACCGCGTCATCCCCATGGTTACGGCCCACGGCAACTTTGCCCTACTTTTTTAGTACCGTCGTTTTGTATGAGGGTTATAATGAGCGATGTCATTCAGACATCAAAATAAACTCAGAAGCTTCGCCATCCACACACACCGTTGCATTATGGCGTGCGGGAAGCCTAACCCTCTTTCGGACGCAAACATAAATATCAACGAGCTCCACACATCCACACGCGTTCCACTAGAAGTGTCTGTGAAGCGTAACTTTCTCTCGGACGCTGCGGTCAACCGCTCCCAGACAGAGCTCCACACACACACACCTCCCAGACAGAGCTCCACACACACACCTCCCAGACAGAGCTCCACACACACACCCCTCCCAGACAGAGCTCCACACACACACACCTCCCAGACAGAGCTCCACACACACCTCCCAGACAGAGCTCCACACACACACACCTCCCAGACAGAGCTCCACACACACACACCTCCCAGACAGAGCTCCACACACACACCTCCCAGACAGAGCTCCACACACACACCCCTCCCAGACAGAGCTCCACACACACACACCTCCCAGACAGAGCTCCACACACACACACACCTCCCAGACAGAGCTCCACACACACACACCTCCCAGACAGAGCTCCACACACACACACCTCCCAGACAGAGCTCCACACACACACACCTCCCAGACAGAGCTCCACACACACACACCTCCCAGACAGAGCTCCACACACACACACCTCCCAGACAGAGCTCCACACACACACACACCTCCCAGACAGAGCTCCACACACACACACCTCCCAGACAGAGCTCCACACACCTCCCAGACAGAGCTCCACACACACACCTCCCAGACAGAGCTCCACACACACACCTCCCAGACCGAGCTCCACACACACCGCCCAGACAGAGCTCCACACACACACACCGCCCAGACAGAGCTCCACACACACCTCCCAGACAGAGCTCCACACACACCGCCCAGACAGAGCTCCACACACACACACCTCCCAGACAGAGCTCCACACGTCCACACACACACCGCCCAGACAGAGCTCCACACACACCGCCCAGACAGAGCTTCACACACACACCGCCCAGACAGAGCTCCACACGTCCACACACACACCGCCCAGACAGAGCTCCACACACCTCCCAGACAGAGCTCCACACACACACCGCCCAGACAGAGCACCACACACACACACACCGCCCAGACAGAGCTCCACACACACACACACACCGCCCAGACAGAGCTCCACACGTCCACACACACACCGCCCAGACAGAGCTCCACACACACACCGCCCAGACAGAGCTCCACACACACACACCGCCCAGACAGAGCTCCACACACCTCCCAGACAGAGCTCCACACACACACCTCCCAGACAGAGCTCCACACACACACACACCGCCCAGACAGAGCTCCACACACACATCGCCCAGACAGAGCTCCACACGTCCACACACACACCGCCCAGACAGAGCTCCACACACACACCTCGCTGTTGTTACGTTTACCACGTGGTTTTTTAAACAATAAAATGGTTTTGGTTTCACTTCCCCTTTAACATTTTATACAATTTAAGCATATTAGTGTTACGTGTCTAAACATCCTGTATATGTTACTTGTATTTTACTAAACTTTTCCCTTTTACTCTTAATGGTTTTACACAACTTACCTACATTTCCTCCCTGTCAATAATCAATAATATGTTCATGAGAACAACTTTTTTCTGAGCCACCCCAAAAACTAAAACCTAAATATAACAAAACCAAATAAAATGCATTTGTGTGACTTCAACCAGCAGCATGGGGAGACATATACACACACACACAGTTAACTAAACATCAATGCTAGGGACTCAGTACTGCTGCTGCTGCTAGTTTTAATAGTAAGCACTAGGTTGACTGCGGTCACGTGACATCCATGTCGCGCAGACTTTAAATGGAGAGCAGGGAGGGAATGTTCGAGAAAGATACCAGAGCAAAAAAATTCTAATTATGATTCATCACACGATATTAGTAATTTAACCGCTATCAAATCTATCAAAAAACACTAGCAAATCACTGCCATAATGTTTTGAATTTTAAAAAGGGATTTAATTTTGTATATGGAAATGTACACACCATTGAATTCATAACCTTTAAACATTATACTTTGAAAACAATTCATCTGAATTGATTTGTTTTGAATTCACCTCTTTGAAATTCAAACATGGCATTTCAAGTTGAACCATTTCAAAAACACGATTTCAAATATAACTTTTTCAATGTTCACTAATTCAGATACAGAAATTCATGTTGCATGTATTCGAAATTCGACATCCATGACTAATATTCAAGTGGTCAAAATACAGACCAGAAACGCTGTCATCTGGCAACGCTGGGACTACTGGTCTAGAGACCACTGTTCTAGAGACCACTGCTCTACACACACACAAAGACCAGTCCACACACACACTCTAGACCAGTGGTCTAGAGACCACCGGTCCACACACACACAAAGACCAGCTAGAGACCACTGGTCTAGAGACCACTGGTCTAGAGTGTGTGTGTGTGTGTGTGTGTGTGTGTGTGTGTGTGTGTGTGTGGACTGGTCTTTGTGTGTGTGTGGACCACTGGTCTAGAGACCAGTGGTCTAGAGACATTCTCCACAGTATTTGAAGAGCTAGAGATGAGAGGGGGCATGCACAGGGGTCTGGGGGGGCAGCATGCTCACGCTTCATACTAATTCATGCTAGCTCATGCTACGTCCTGTTAGTTCAAGCTAGATAATGCAACATCATGCTCATTTATACTACATCATGATAGTTCATGCAAGTTCAATGCTAGTGCAATGCCATTTGTTGCTATGTAATGCTAGCTAATGCTACACCTTGCTATACCTACAGCATCTCTTAGCAGGGCGGGGGAGGGGGGTCAGCTATCCCAAGAGACCTGTTCAGTGATAGACTGGCAGACAGCACACATGAAAGGTCATGAGAACATAGGAATATACACAACGCGCCTGACATGTGGTCACCATCACATGGCTATGGTGTACTGTCGCATGCACAGATCATCCACGGAAAGGTCCAGCAACAAGCTCTACCACACCATGTCTGTGCCCCAGTCCAGTGGTCGGTTTTCAACATTTACAACGACTACAAGTTGGACATTTTAAAGTGAATAAGGTTAAGAAAACTTGATAAGATAGAGATGTGACTTTGTGACAACCCTGAGGCCAACACTCATCAAATGATGCTGTTAGCGCTTGTTGCCAAGCAACCATTATCATATCAACCATGGACTGCATGACATTCTGAAATATCCTCTCCACCTATCCACACATCCAGGGAGCTGAGGCCTTCGAATTAAAATGGCACTTCAAGTAGGAGAGGAGAAAATCATCGGTTTGTATTTTCTGGAATGGTTGAGGGGTAATATAAATAGGTTGATATTTCCTGATTTATTTTGTTTGTATTCATCCACTACAGGGATCCTACCTTGGAGCGAACTCCCCTCAGTTGTTTAGTGAGCGGCGTTCGCTCTTTCTTCAGGAAATCTGGAGTACTCTTTGACTTCATGATGTCTACGAAAACAAATCAATCCATCATTAAACCACACAAGTAATGTGATAAAACTGTCAAGTCGTGGAAGTCATGAAAAACAACCATAAAAGCAATTTAAGTAAAGTACATTTATATTAAATCAAGTTAAAGTACGGTAATGAATAGCAATGCAAGAGCAATGTAAAAAGAATGTACACATAATGTTGAGTAATAAAAGTAAATCCATTTCACTGGGAAGACTGGAACAAGTACGCATTTTCTCTCCAACCCAGTACCAGCTAATAGCTGACCAGGGTTGTTTCCAGGGTTTGCTGGGGCTGGATCAGAGGTAAAGCCAGGGCCGTGAGCTCTTGAGAAATTGACTGCACCAAAAACGAATTGAGCTCTAACCGTATCCAGGGGCAACCGTCCCGTCCACCTTCCTCTCGCCAAGCGCTTCCGTGGCAACCAGGAGCTTCTCCTTCAGTTTGCTGATATCACAGTCTGCCTTGGCCTTGACGATACTCAGCTCTGTGTAGATGTCTTTGTACTTATCACTGGCATACTTCTTATCCTGAGAGAGAGAGAGAGAGAGAGAGAGAGAGAGAGAGAGAGAGAGAGAGAGAGAGAGAGAGAGAGAGAGAGAGAGAGAGAGAGAGAGAGAGAGAGAGAGAGAGAGAGAGAGAGAGAGAGAGAGAGAGAGAGAGAGAGAGATCCGGGGGGGAGCAATTAGACTGCAGTAGATAAGATGATTTAGACACAGCAAAATTAATCAATACATGGATAAAACCTGCAGACTGCAGGGTTAGGGTCAGGAGTCAGGGTCTCTTACTGCAGACTGCAGGGTTAGGGTCAGGGGTCTGGGTCTCTTACTGCAGACTGCAGGGTTAGGGTCAGGGTCAGGGTCTCTTACTGCAGACTGCAGGGTTAGGGTCAGGGGTCAGGGTCTCTTACTGCAGATTGCAGGGTTAGGGTCAGGAGTCAGGGTTTCTTACTGCAGACTGCAGGGTTAGGGTCAGGGTCTCTTGCTGCAGACTGCAGGGTTAGGGTCAGGGGTCAGGGTCTCTTATTGCAGACTGCAGGGTTAGGGTCAGGAGTCAGGGTCTCTTACTGCAGACTGCAGGGTTAGGGTCAGGGGTCAGGGTCTCTTATTGCAGGGTTAGGGTCAGGGGTCTGGGTCTCTTACTGCAGACTGCAGGGTTAGGGTCAGGGTCTCTTGCTGCAGACTGCAGGGTTAGGGTCAGGGTCTCTTACTGCAGGGTTAGGGTCAGGGGTCTGGGTCTCTTACTGCAGACTGCAGGGTTAGGGTCAGGGGTCAGGGTCTGGGTCTCTTACTCTCAGAGCGGACTGCAGCTCATCCTTGAGGGAGTGGATCTCCTGCTTCAGGTACTGGATCTCAGACTCCTTGATCCTCAGGAGAACCTGGAGAAAGAGGTCACTAGTTTGGACTGGTGTGTGTGTGTGTGTGTGTGTGTGTGTGTGAATGAGTTTGTGTGTGTGTGTGTGTGTGTGTGTGTGTGTGTGTGTGTGTGTGTGTGTGTGTGTGTGTGTACTGTACCTCCAGCTCGTACAGGTCCTTGCCGTGGGTCAGAGGTGAAAGGTCGGTCTGTCCGCTGAAGCAGGAGCGGATCTTCATGATCTCATCAGTCAACCGGTTGTTCAGCTCCTGGACAACACACGGCATCAAACACGCGCACTGTGGAACGCTAGGGGTGTGTGAGACTGAACCCTTATATGTGGTGTGTGTGTGAGAGAGAGAGGCTGTGAACCTGTGTGTGTGTGTGTGTGTGTGTGTGTGTGTGTGTGTGTGTGTGTGTGTGAACTTTCATGTGCATTGCATATTTGGGAATGAAATGAAATGAGGAGCCCCTCCAGCTGTGTTCTGAATGTCAGTGATGGTGTTTCGCTCTGTGTTCAGCTACCTACTGCTCTTGCTTTCCTTGATAGCAAAACCGTAAGTCTTCAAAAGAGAAAATGAACTGAATAGTGTGAATGAAAGTTACGATGCATTCTGTGTGAAGGAATGAATTAAGACAAGATGTACTTCATTAATCCCAGACGGGACGCCTGGGAACAGAGCTGTGTGTGTGTGTGTGTGTGTGTGTGTGTGTGAACCTGGTTGTGTGTGTTGAGCTCCTGGTTCTCTCGCTGACACTGGCGCAGAGCGTTCCTCTCAGCCTCCAGCGCCTGTGCCAGATGGGCGTTCTCCAGACACTTCTGGCTGTACTGCTCCGACAACACCTCCAGCTCCCTGTGGATGGACTGCAGCTCAGCCCTGCACGCACGCACACGCACGCACACACACACGCACGCACGCACACACGCACACACATACACACGCGCACGCACGCACACACACACGCTCACACGCACGTGCATGCACACGTACACACACACAGACGCACGCACGCACGCACGCGCACACACACACACACACACGTTGGTGAACACAAGTGCGTTGTATCTTTATACTCCTTAAAGGGCTGCACCCAGAATTCTGTACATTGGTGATTCTCTGTTTAACCCAGATTCAGAAGAGCTGTTTGACTCCAAATGTCTCATTGTGCGTCCAGAAGGAGAGTTTGCTGGGTCAGCATTTACTTTCCGTTAGCCGCTTCCATTTACTTTAGAACACAACATGATTGTAGTTTGTCTACAAACACACAGATTATTCTGTACTATTTTTCGGAGCTGTGATTATTAGGTAACCTGTGATGCGCCGCTGACAGGTAACCTAATAACCCCTAACCCCTCAGCATGGACCACCCAGCCAGAAGCAGCTGATAATATAACTGACAGGTTACCCTCCTCAGTGTAGACGACCCAGCCAGAAGCAGCTGATAATATAACTGACAGGTTACCCTCCTCAGTGTAGGCGACCCAGCCAGAAGCAGCTGATAATATAACTGACAGGTTACCCTCCTCAGTGTAGACGACCCAGCCAGAAGCAGCTGATAATATAAAATCACAACACCTAAAATAGTGCCAAATTATCTGTGTGTTTGTTGACAAACTACTATCTTGTTGTGTTGTTACTGGCACTCGTTTTGAATGAGCGACTACCACATTGGAAATGTTTGGAAAGTAATTCCCCTCACATGAACAGGAACTAGGCTACTGTAGCTGTACAAGTTAATCTAAGTGGCTAACGGAAAGCAAATGCTAACCCAGCGAACTCCCCTCTGGACGCACAATGATGAATTTGTAATTAAACAACTCGTCTGAATCTGGCTAAGACAGGCAAACGTCAATTTAGAGATATCTATGTGTATCCCTTTAATCACAGTTACAGCCTCTAAAGGCTTCACAGGCCCAAATTATACCTTCTAACAATGACACGCATCAGATTGATATCATACTTACACAAAATCACATTTCAAGTTTGTATGTATTTTATGTGTAGTGGGTTGTAGCTAAACCTACCCATGCTGAGAGTGGAGTTGAGGTGAGCCTACTCACACTGAGAGGAGTTGAGGTGAGCCTACTCACACTGAGAGGAGTTGAGGTGAGCCTACTCACACTGAGAGAGTTGAGGTGAGCCTACTCATACTGAGAGTGGAGCTGAGGTGAGCCTACTCATACTGAGAGGAGTTGAGGTGAGCCTACTCATACTGAGAGTGGAGCTGAGGTGAGCCTACTCATACTGAGAGGAGTAGAGGTGAGCCTACTCATACTGAGAGTGGAGTTGAGCCTACTCATACTGAGAGGAGTTGAGGTGAGCCTACTCATACTGAGAGGAGTTGAGGTGAGCCTACTCATACTGAGAGGAGTTGAGGTGAGCCTACTCATACTGAGAGTGGAGCTGAGGAGAACCTCCTTGTATACAGGAGGAGATGAGGTGAACCTCCTCTTAACAGGAGGAGGCGAGGTGTTTGAGGTGAACCTCCTCTTAACAGGAGGAGGCGAGGTGTTTGAGGTGAACCTCCTCTTACAGGAGGAGGCGAGGTGTTTGAGGTGAACCTCCTCTTAACAGGAGGAGGCGAGGTGTTTGAGGTGAACCTCCTCTTACAGGAGGAGGCGAGGTGTTTGAGGTGAACCTCCTCTTAACAGGAGGAGGCGAGGTGTTTGAGGTGAACTTCCTCTTACAGGAGGAGGCGAGGTGTTTGAGGTGAACCTCCTCTTACAGGAGGAGGTGAGGTGTTTGAGTGAACCTACTCGTATTGAGAGTGCAGCTGGTCGATGTCTGAGTTGAGGCCGCTCAGAGCAGGACGCTGGGTCTTCTCCAGGTCCTCCTTGTGGGCATTCTTCATGGCTTCAATAGCTGAAGGCACAAAACACCTGACTTGAGTCACTAGTTTTGACATTGTAGTAACCAGTTATAACAGTTTATGAACTATTATAACAGTTTAATAACTTGTGATAATGGTTTAGAACTAGTATAACACCTTATAATTACAACAGTTAACTAACCAATGATAATAGCTTATTTACCCTTTAAATTGACTGTATTTAAACAGCAAGGCTTTTTAACCACTGGCCACACATAGCCTTTTTACAATTATTCATAGTTCCATGTCATCAGACAATTTCATTGGTTTAAATTTCTTATCAACAATGATTTAATCGAAGATGTTATCTCGATTCATTCTTATTGATGCTAGGTCTTTGTTATACATTTGAGATCTTTCTTATTGATGCTAGATATTTCATATGAATGCTAGATCTTTGTGATACACTGTAGATCTTTCTTATTGATGCTAGATGTTGGTTATGAATGCTAGATCTTTGTGATACACTGTAGATCTTTCTTATTGATGCTAGATGTTTGTTATGAATGCTAGATCTTTGTGATACACTGTAGAGCTTTCTTATTGATGCTAGATGTTTGTTATGAATGCTAGATCTTTGTGATACACTGTAGATCTTTCTTATTGATGCTAGCTCTTCACTAGATGTTGGCTTGGTGTCCTCACCAGAGATGGTGGCAGCCGTCTCCTCAGCCAGCAGCCTCTCCCTCTCCTCCAGCAGCTTGGACACCTCCCTCTGGTGCTGCCTCTGGAGGTCCTCCACCACCTTCTGGTGGGTCTCCTCCATGGCGGCAAACCCTCGCTCACACGTAGCCTGGTGGTGTTCAAACACACCTCCGTCAGTAACATACAGCCACTCTAGCTTAGCCCCAACCACTACAAGCTAACGCACGACCGCTACAAGCTAACGTACGACCGCTACAAGCTAACGCACAACCGCTACAAGCTATAGCATTCATATTTCTTTGTTTGACAGTACTACAAAGGAATATCAAGAAATGTGAAAGTAATGTAAAAGTACTGTGAAATACTGTCAAGTAATATACTGTAAAGTTTTGTACAGCTATTTAAAGTAATGTGAACTTACAACGTTAACGATCTAGCAATAGTGCATACACTCGTAGTGATTGGGCTTTGAGCTAACGTACGACATGACTTCAGAGCATGCAGTGTCCACACTAACTAAGCTACAAACTTTAAGTTCATGTTATTGTCGGAAGCCATGCAACCCTGTGGTGATCAGGAGCCAAGATAGTTTAGCAAGAAGACAAGCTAGCACAGCCAATTCAAGGTCCCGCATTTTAACATGGGATTAGATGCGTTTGGAAATTATACTAATGTAGACTGTTACTTCATGTGATGATTACTCATGAAGATTGCTACAAAATTGGAGACTTTCTAATGAGGATTTCTACCCGACTGGAGATTTATTCAGAAGTGAAACATGCAGCTAGCCAATCAGGAAATGCTTCAGTGATGACAGCTGTGTGTACTTTTCTGAAATGTTTTTGCCAAAATTAATTCCATCTTTCAATCCCTATTCATCAATGAATATCGAGGTTGTGTTGAAGTTTAATATAGAATTGAAACACTATGATGAAAACACTACACTATGCCCTTACTTTTGTCAACATTAACTACAAACTAGTAAAGTAAAAGAGCAGAAACCTTAAGACTCTCTAAGTCTCTCTGGTATTTCTCCTTCAAGCTGCTAACGTCGCCCTCCGGGTGTTTGCTGTCCAGCTTCTCCCTCATGCAGTTAATCTGCGTCTCCAGCTCCAGGATCCTGTCCTTCAGAACCACCATGGGGTCCACCTCCGCCCTGGCCCCAACACCTCCTCCAGCCCCCTGCTCCTCTTCCTCCATCGGCGAGGTCATGGCGCAGGCCTCATCACCGAGCGCAGAGCCGTCAGGGTTCTTCTTGTTCTGTTGCTTCTCTTGGATGCATTGGATGGTTTCCATGTAATGGGAGTGCAACTTCCGCATCTCCTCCTCCTGAACGTGCTGAAGCTCCCGGAGCTTCTCTTGGAACTGTTCCTCGAGTTTCCTGACGTGTTTCTCCTGCCCCTCCGCCAGGGTCTCCATGTCTATCAGCAGAATCTCTACTCTGTGCTGGCTGTCGGTGGCTGCCTCCATCAGGGCCAGCTCCGCGGTGGCGCGGCTCTGCTCGGCCTGGCTCAGCTCCCGCTTGTGCCTCTGACTCATCTCCTCCTGCTCCCTCGTAAAGTCTTGCCCCAGGTCCAGGAGCTGCTTCTGCTGCTGAGCGAGTTGGCTCAGCCTCTCGCTGAGCTCCTTCCTCAGCTCCTGGTTCTCCTCTTGGAGCGAGCTGACCATCCGGCTGAAGCCCACACGTTCCTCGCTCAGAGACGACTCGTAACTCTGGTGGATGGCACTGACGCTGCGGGCGTGGTCCTGGACTAGAGTGTCCATGTCCCGACCCGTCTGGCACCACCGGTGCAGGTCCTGTTGGTGGATGGCTCGGAGTCTGCAAGCGACATAGGCCACCTGGGCCTGAATCAACGCCTCCCGCATGCAGAGTGATCCGCTGACCGGTCCGCGATAGGCTCGGTGACCGGGAAGGGTCCGGATCAGGCTGGCTAGTCCTTCATGGCTGCCACTTTTCCCGATCTCCTCGGAGCATCTGTGTAGAAGCGTAGCCTGTTTCAGGAGCTCAGAGGCGAGGGCGGCCTGTGCATGGGGCAGGGACACCAGGGAGTTGACAGTACAAGACGGAAGATTGTCAGGCAAGTGTCTGATGAGAAGTTCCTCAGCCATGTCCTTTGCTTCCTCCATTTCTATCTGCTCCATGTAGGGAGCGAGTTCTGGAGGACTAATATCAGCTAACCGCTTCTTCTGACCGAAAAGGCTGTTTCTGATATCTTCAATGATGTGTTTCAGGTCAGGGCTTTGTAGAGCTTCGAAGATCTCTTGTAGAGCCATGTCTCGTTTCTGTAGGTTATTGTGGGCCGTTATAAGTTCCCGTTGGATTGATCTGAATTTGTCCTCATAGAGGAGTTTGAGATTTTGAATGGAATATGCGAGTTCTGCTTTGACAACGGTGGTAATGATAACTGTGGTGTCAACGTCAACATCAGCCGAGCCAACATCCCCTGATGGTTTAGCAAGATCTGAATCTTTCGTTTGCTGTATTTTACACTGTGTCTTCACCTTCTCCAGATCTTTCCAGAAAGCGCTCTCCAATACTAACTTCCTGGACAGAACATCAGCGTACACTACGGCCAAGCAATCTCCATCAGCAGCGTCTACCATCTCCAACTCTTTATGCATTTCATCGAAACCCTGCAGAAGGTCGGAGTTTGAATTCTGTATCAACAAAGCCATCTTGTTCAAAACAAGAGCCTCGTAAGACAACGTCTTGGCAAAGAGGGACATTTCCTCCCCGAGCTCCTTGCCATCGACAGTATCTGATGGGTGATTTGGATACAGTGGCATGTGTTCTTCCAGGGTCTTCTCGCCTTGCCTGATGTACAGTGTTGCATCGAGCAGCTCCTTCTCGACTTCTGATAACAACAAGAGCTGGCACTCGGTGGGCTCATCGGAGCCCAAGAGGATGCTGCGTACCTTCTCTTGGCTGGTCTCAATACACACCAGGGCCTTGGCATACTGGTCTGTAGCTGCAGCAATAACACATCCTCCTCCAATAGAGGACACTTCCTGGTTAGCTGGTTGCTCGGATGCAGGCGAGTCTTCCGATTGGACCAGGATATGGCCGTCAAGCTTCTGTGTGAGGTTTCTCAACTTCTCCTCGGTGGACATGAGTTTAGTTTCTAGGGCATGTATGACGGAGATGAACTTCTCTGGGTCACTGCTACACTGGGGAGGTGTGGATGATGAGCTGGTCCTTTCTTGGCCCATATCCTGGATAATACCTTCACTGCTGTCCACCTGGGGGCTGTCCAGGCTCAAATACTTTTGGCATTGAATGTTGGAGAAGCGAATTCTCTGTCTCTTTCCCAGAGGCTGCTTTCCACCCGAGAAGTTATTGGTGTTGTAAGCCGACTCTGCCAGATCCTGTGTGTGCTCTTGCTCTAATCTGTGGCGTTCAATGTGTAGGTCTGCGTAGCCCAGCTGTAGGGTTTTGAGATGCTGCTCTAGCTCTGCAATACGGTCCTCTGCGATCACCAGCTTGGCCTGCAGATCCCTCTCTGCCCCGCAGGGCTCGCCCTGCACCCGCACGGTGTCACTTATCTGACACATCAGCTCGTCCTTGGCCAGAAGTTTCTGTTCTGTCTCTTCCAAGCTGTTTCCAAGGGCAGCCATCTTCACGAGGGCTTCTTTGAGGTCCTCGTCCTTGCGCGCCACCAGCCTGTCGTACATCGCCTTCGTCTGGCGGATCTCCTCCTCTTTCTCCCGGAGGAACTGGCTCATGCTCTGGAACTCCTGTGAAGCTCGTTTGTAGGAGTGCTCCAGGTTGTAATAGTCGGCCTCCTCAGTGTCCAAGCGGCTGCGCAGCTTGTTCACCTCGCGGTCTGCTTCTGCTATCTGGTTGAGGAGTTCCTGACAGCGGCAGGTGAGATGACCTTTCTCCTCCTCCAGCCTACGGACGCTCTCCCTCAAGGTGTCCACCAGGCTGGTCTTCTGGCTCAGCTCCTCCTGTAGCTTCAGCACCTCCTCCCTGCCCTCCTTTCCACAGGAGGAGCGCCTTCCTCTTAGCAGGGTCTCAACCTGCAACTCTGCCTCCAACAGTTTACTCTCCATCTCCTTCTGGGAGATTTCGGCCTCCGTTAACAGCCCGGTCAAGTGCTGCTTCTCAGTCTCGTAGGCCTCTTGTAAGCCCTGTTGGTCCTGCCTTAGGCGCTCCTCCTTCAGGGCCTGGGCCTCCTCTGTGGCACTCAACCTGGCGCTCACCTCCTTCAGACTCTCCTGGAGTCTCTGGACCTCCCTCTGGTGGTCTCTCTGGAGGGCCTGCTGCCTCTCCAGGTGCCTGAGGACCTGGTTCCTCTCCAAGAGGCTGGCCTCAACCTCGCGGAGCCTGTCCTCGTTGTCTCGGAGCTGGGCTCGCAGGGTGGCTTCACTGCGGCCAAACTCCTCCTCGTGGTCCCTTGAGCGCTCCTGCTCCAGCTTCAGCTCGTTGCGCATGCGGGCCACGGCCTGCTCGCTGGCCAGGATCTCTGCCATGGCCGAGGCTAATTTGGCCTGCAGGGCCTGGACCTGGGCCTCGTGGTGACCCACAGAGCCCTGGGTCTCTGTGTAGCTCCTCCTCAACGTGGGGAGCTGCTGTGGAACGACATCCAGCTGGGGCTCCGGGTCGCCGTGCGAGTGCGTGCCGGGCTTGTGCGGACTTTGCCGTTGCAATCGATGCGGCGAGGAGCAGGGGGTCGAGGAGCTCTTGAAAAGATTGACGACAACAAGTTTTGTTAGTGACTTCACTCCCCCTCGCAACGGCGTATGGACGAGCACATCGCCGAGGGTGACAGGAATATTGGGAATTCTCCTTCCCGTCCCACTTCCAGTCAAACTGGAAATGGTTCCGTTAATGTTACGAAGACGCTGCATCCTAAGCTTTCCACTGTGCTTTTTCAGGAGTGATGGAAGATGGTGGAAGATGGTGGACAAAACAAATAAAAAAGTGACCGACTACATGACACACAAGAGTGGAAAGAGGTGACGAAACTACCAGTTACTCATCTATACCATACCAATCCTGAAAGGGCCTCTAAGCCTCAAAGGAAACCAAAAACCCTTTATGTGCACAACAGTAATTTAGATTATGAATATAATACCATACATATGGGTTCTACTTCGTGCCCATCATCGTGGTATCGAGATAACTGCTATAGTGTCCTGAATGCTGGTCTCCATACTGTCCTGTGAGCCCGACTGAGGTGTTAGGGAGCTAGGTGTTTGGGAGGGAGTAAGGTGTTTGGGGATTGAGGTGTTACAGAGGGAAGGACGTGTTTGGGGAGTGTTTATTATGAATGTGCTGTTAGACAATTCTATCAGTAAAAGCCTTTAACACCCTACAAGTCTGTATACAGGTCTACAACACCTAACATGATATCTTAATAATAATGAAAGAAAGGTGTCAGAACCCATGCAACTTGCGCACGAAACAACAACATGCAAAACCACACGAGTGAAAGAAGAGAAGAAGGATGAGGGGAGGTGACGAGGGAGAAGAAGCACAGCGCAAGGCTTGTCGATCAAGTCTCTTACCTGGACAATATCTGTCCTAAACCATCAAATCCCAAGGAGATGTGAGCCCCCATACACCAGTTAGTGAAACCTCATGCCCAACACACCACATCCGTGCAATCAAAGAGTCACAAGTCTAAGCCCACACACATATTAGTAGAGTTATATGTTATCAGCCACACACAAAAAGTTAACATTGAAATACTGTGTAATTATATCCAATAATCATTGTATTTATAGATATGCGTATTACATGTTTTCACTTGTATGGCCAACCGGAATGTTACAACATCTAGCTAAATGTCGTTTAAATCAGTAGTCAATCAATATTTTCACTTCCTATAGGGCTTGTACATCAGAATGCATCATGGGATTCTTTGTTGGCGATGCTTGATTTTGAGAGAATGCTAGAGAGTTGTAGTGATGGACAATCCTAAATAAACGTAAATGTAGTGTATCCTCGGCTAATCAATGCGTTGTTTTGCCATGACTCGCATGAGAAACACTGGCAGTTTCAAACGCAACAATGTCACCCAATAATGACTCATAATTTCACAATTAATTACTAAACAATGACCAAAACACCATGACTACGATCAACATTCCTATGCTTCTACCCTTCAAAATGGAGGTCACTGCGATGTGCAGTCACGATGTACAAGCCCTGTTCAATGAAACTTGGGTCGCACCTCGTTGCCCTCGACTCAAACCCCTGCCAACATCTTGGAAGTCCTGGTTTCACTAGATGGTGCTACTTTACCAAACGGTATGCCATATCCAAACATAACTCTTTCTACTCACTTGGACCCACCCTGCCATCCTCAGCTTTTGTTTGTTGGGATCTAGATGAAACCATGATGTGACCCCTGCTAGTGGTGTGTGTGTGTGTGTGTGTGTGTGTGTGTGTGTGTGTGTGTGTGTGTGTGTGTGTGTGTGTGTGTGTGTGTGTGTGTGTGTGTGTGTGTGTGTGTGTGTGTGTGTGTGTGTGTGTGTGTGTGTGTGTGTGTACCTGCAGAACGTAGCCCTCCCTGGCGCTGTGCTCGCGGCCTCGCGCCTCGTCCAGCTGCTCCTTCAGATGGAGGTTCTGCTCCTGCAGCCGGTCCAACTCCTTCTGCTTCTCCCCCAGCTGAAGACACAGCATTACCAGCCACCATGAGATCATCCCTCCTCATACCACCATACCATCCTTCATCGTCATCATCATCATCACCTCCATCACCTCTAAAGAACCCAAGAAAGATCCGCCTCACACTACCTTGACATGTTTATAAATGGCTCAGTGGGCCTGGGACTCTAGTCTGAAAGCTCGGCACCCCAACTCGTGGTCTTCCTTCGCTTTGTAACCCTATCAGCATCCGTAACATCCTTGTCCCAGTAAACCTTTGGGAATTCCCCATACTTCATGTAGGTTGGTACTAGCTACCACGTGGCTATGAATCAATAGGTCTGTTTTGTATGTGGACCTTCGCGGGACCCTTCAAACCTTTCCTCTTTTCCTTTTTCTACAACCTCATACGGGGGTTGGGGTCCCAGAGCGGGCGAACACAGGTGTAATTGATAAACGAGGGTTTCCTTTCTGTGAAGCCGGAGGGCCCACATTGTTTGGTGGGATGTCTGGTTGCACTGGACGATGAGGAACGACGTCCAACTAACTAATGAGCCACAGCGTTTGACCCTAACATATCTTGTCTCAGCTGGTGTGAATGCTTCACAGCAGGAGCAGGGGAGCCCACCTCCTTGTTGAGCAGGGTGGCCAGCTCTTGCGGAGGGCGTCGCTCGGCACCGACGGTGGTCGCCGTGGCGATGGGCACCTGCTTCTCCTCTCTGAGGGGTGTGGTCTCCACCTGATGCCAGTGCTCCTCGATCACCACCTGGCGATCCTCCTCCCGCTCCTCCTCCTCCTGCTGCTGCTGCTGCTCCCCCTCCCGCTCCCCCCCACACCGCCGCCGCGAGACGCCCTCTGAGTCCGCCTTTCCCCTCCCGTCCACCTCCATCGCTCCCTGGTCCAGGGGCGGAGCCGGCCGCGGCTGAGGCGAGGGCGCGGCGTTCAGGGTGCTCGTCATGGTAACGGTGACCGTGTTTGGCGCAGGACCACCGGCGACACGCCCCTCTGCCCCCCCGTCCGGGCTGGTGGCCGTGGAGATCTGGGCCGGTGGAGCGGAGACGGAGGAGGAGGTTTGGGGGGAGGAGGTGCTGGAGCCGGGGGAGGAGGTGCTGGAGCCGGGGGAGGAGGCGTAGGATGAGGAAGAGGAAGGCAGGATGGAGCTGAGGTCCATGGGGTCAGTCGTCTGGGCCGTCCTGAACTCTGACCAGTCATACGTCTTGGATCGGCCGTCCCGCCGACGCTCGCGGACTCGGCTCTTGCGGGCCTCGGAGGAGGGGGCCGGGGCCGGGGCCGGGCCGGGGCCGGGGGCCCCTGCTGGCTGCGTGTGGAACTCTGCTCCGGAGTCCTCGGGGCCGGCAAGGGGCTCCGTTGGGGACTGGAGACACTGAGCCAGCTGGGTCCTGGCCTGCTCCTCAGGTAATGACCTGCAGGGGACAGAACCAGGGTCAGAACCAGGGTCAGAACCAGGGTCAGAACCAGGGTCAGAACCAGGGACAGAACCAGGGTCAGAACCAGGGTCAGGAACAGAACCAGGGTCAGGAACAGAACCAGGGTCAGAACCAGGGTCAGGAACACAACCAGGGTCAGAACCAGGGTCAGGAACACAACCAGGGACAGAACCAGGGTCAGGAACACAACCAGGGTCAGGGTCAGTAATAGAACCAGGGTCAGGAACAGAACCAGGGTCAGGAACAGAACCAGGGTCAGGAACAGAACCAGGGTCAGGGTCAGTAATAGAACAAGGGTCAGGAACAGAACCAGGGTCAGGAATAGAACCAGGGTCAGGAACAGAACCAGGGTCAGGAACAGAACAAGGCCCTTAACAGAGGAAAGTAGCACAGTAAGCTGATAGCAGCTAGCCGACGACGCTAAGTAACACATCCATGAACACAGGCCAGTCAGGTAGAAACACCTGTAGTCAGGTTTAGATGCTAATTGACATAAACACAGGTACAGACACTTTTATACACTGATTCATACAGTGGCAAATGTGCAGCAGTCTCAACAGGCCTTATAAGCAGAACTAGCTACTAACAGGAAAGTAACACAGATAGCAGTTAGCCGACGATGCTAGGCAACATGCCCACGAACAAGCCATTCCGGTCACAGAGAGACATGTGACTAGTAGATACAGGTATATAAACATGTAGCGACATTTATAGACACACCGTAGACACAGTTCCATACAGTGACAACAGTGCAGCAGTCTCAACAGTCCTTAAAAGGTTAAAAACAGAAACAAGTAGCACAATTAGCGATTAGCTGACGACGAAGCTGGGCATGATGTCCATAAACACAGGCCATTCGGATAGAGGCATGTATAGACACGGATATACATTTAGACTGAAGACAACGCTTCGTTCAGAACGTGTGCAGCAGTCCACACTAGCTAGCCTCATTGCATGGACTAGCTTCATGACATAGCCTAGCCTTATAGCATCCGAAGCAAACATTTCTAACATCAGGCTAAGCTGTACAGAGCCGTCAGCCTGAGGGGGCAGACCGCAGGGGTGTGGTGGGGAGACCGACTTCTTGGCTGAAAGAAAGCAGAGCTTCCTCATAAAACTGAGACCCACACAATCTGCCCTCGGCTTCGACAAACAGAAACAGAAACACACACACACACACACACACAGGGCTTAGGACAGACAAACAGAAACACACACACAGAGGGCTTAGGACAGACAAACAGAAACACACACACACACACACACACACACACACACACACACACACACACACACACACACACACACAGGGCTTAGGACAGAAACAGAAACACACACACACACACACACACACACACACACAGGGCTTAGGACATAAACAGAAACACACACACACACACACACAGGGCTTAGAACAGACAAACAGAATGTGCATCAGAGGCGTCTTCACAACATATTTAGATCCCTCTCATCAACAACAGAGTGCTTGATCACATGACCTCATGACATCATGACATCAGTGCAAAGCCAGAGATCACATGACATGGACCGGAATGCCAAGGCCAACATCGCTGAGCAGTGACATCACTGGGTTAGAGGGGGAGGGAGGGGGAGGGAAGGCAAGCAGTCCAACCTTGACTTGAGAACTGACAGCTTCAGAGCTAGATGCTTCCTGAAGACATGACGTCCAGCAGAGAGAGAGAGAGAGAGAGAGAGAGAGAGAGACCAAAGGAGAGGGAGGTTGAGAGAAAGGTTAACAGTTTCATCACAAAGCATTGAGTGCAGGTTATGTGGTTGTGCTAGGGATGTGAATGGTCTGAGTGAGGGTGCTAGGTGCCGGGTGCTAGGTGCCGGGTGCTGAGAGAGGCTCCTGGGCGTTCTTACCGGCTGACGTCTGGCGCTGTGGCCGGCCGGACGTTCTTCAGGATGGCCTGGATCCAGTTCCTCCTGATGCCTGACGTCATGGCCGACAGCGTGCACGCCCCCTCCTTACTCTGGAGGAGGAGGAGCAGGAGGAAGAGGTGGAGGAGGAAGAGGTGGAGGAGCAGGAGGATCAGGAGAAAGAGGTGGAGGAGCAGGAAGAGGTAGAGGAGCAGAAGGAAGAGGTGGAGGAGCAGGAAGAAGAGGATGAGGAGCAGGAGGAAGAGGAGCAGGAGCAGGAGGAGGAAGAGTAGGAAGAGCAGGAGGAAGAGGAGGAGGAGCAGGGGGAATAGGTGGAGGAGCAGGAAGAGGTGGAGGAGCAGGAAGAGGAGGAAGAGATGGAAGAGCAGGAGGAAGAGGAGGAGGAGCAGGAAGAGGTGGAGGACCAGGAAGAGGAGGAAGAGATGGAAGAGCAGGAGGAAGAGGAGGAGGAGGAGTTGGAGGAGCAGGAGGAGGGAGCAGGCGGAGAAAGGGGTGAGGAGCAGGAGGAGCAGGAGGAGGAGGAAGAGGAGCAGGAGGAAGAGGTGAAGAAGCAGGAGGAGGAGGAGCAGGAGGAAGAGGTGGAGACGCAGGAGGAGGATGGGGGGGAGATTATTTCTCAATTCGATCGACTTTAACAACGGCAGTATGGTGTCATCATGTTGGTAACTATGTGGTAGTCATGTTGGTAACTATGTAGTAGTCATGTTGGTAACTATGTGGTAGTCATGTTGGTAACTATGTTGTAGTCATGTTGGTAACTATGTAGTAGTCATGTTGGTAACTATGTAGTAGTCATGTTGGTAACTATGGTAGTCATGTTGGTAACTATGTGGGAGTCATGTTGGTAACTATGTAGTAGTCATGTTGGTAACTATGTAGTAGTCATGTTGGTAACTATGTAGTAGTCATGTTGGTAACTATGGTAGTCATGTTGGTAACTATGCGGTAGTCATGTTGGTAACTATGTAGTAGTCATGTTGGTAACTATGGTAGTCATTATGGTAACTATGTAGTAGTCATGTTGGTAACTATGTGGTAGTCATGTTGGTAACTATGTAGTAGTCATGTTGGTAACTATGTGGTAGTCATGTTGGTAACTATGTAGTAGTCATGATGGTAACTATGTGGTAGTCATGTTGGTAACTATGTGGTAGTCATGTTGGTAACTATGTGGTAGTCATGTTGGTAACTATGTGGTAGTCATGTTGGTAACTATGTGGTAGTCATGTTGGTAACTATGTGGTAGTCATGTTGGTAACTATGTGGTAGTCATGTTGGTAACTATGTAGTAGTCATGTTGGTAACTATGTGGTAGTCATGTTGGTAACTATGTAGTAGTCATGTTGGTAACTATGTAGTAGTCATGTTGGTAACTATGTGGTAGTCATGTTGGTAACTATGTGGTAGTCATGTTGGTAACTATGTGGTAGTCATGTTGGTAACTATGTGGTAGTCATGTTGGTAACTATGTAGTAGTCATGTTGGTAACTATGTAGTAGTCATGTTGGTAACTATGGTAGTTATGTTGGTAACTATGTAGTAGTCATGTTGGTAACTATGTGGTAGTCATGTTGGTAACTATGTAGTAGTCATGTTGGTAACTATGTGGTAGTCATGTTGGTAACTATGTAGTAGTCATGTTGGTAACTATGGTAGTCATGTTGGTAACTATGTAG
Source organism: Lota lota (assembly GCA_026745465.1). Taxonomy (NCBI): domain Eukaryota; kingdom Metazoa; phylum Chordata; class Actinopteri; order Gadiformes; family Lotidae; genus Lota; species Lota lota. The sequence continues at coordinate 3,214,803 of JACYXH010000047.1, forward strand.
TAGTCATGTTGGTAACTATGTAGTAGTCATGTTGGTAACTATGTAGTAGTCATGTTGGTAACTATGTGGTAGTCATGTTGGTAACTATGTAGTAGTCATGTTGGTAACTATGTGGTAGTCATGTTGGTAACTATGTAGTAGTCATGTTGGTAACTATGGTAGTCATGTTGGTAACTATGTAGTAGTCATGTGGGTAACTATGTAGTAGTCATGTGGGTAACTATGTAGTAGTCATGTTGGTAACTATGTGGTAGTCATGTTGGTAACTATGTGGTAGTCATGTTGGTAACTATGTGGTAGTCATATTGGTAACTATGTAGTAGTCATGTTGGTAACTATGTGGTAGTCATGTTGGTAACTATGTGGTAGTCATGTTGGTAACTATGTAGTAGTCATGTTGGTAACTATGTGGTAGTCATGTTGGTAACTATGTGGTAGTCATATTGGTAACTATGTAGTAGTCATGTTGGTAACTATGTGGTAGTCATGTTGGTAACTATGTGGTAGTCATGTTGGTAACTATGTGGTAGTCATGTTGGTAACTATGTGGTAGTCATGTTGGTAACTATGTGGTAGTCATGTTGGTAACTATGTAGTAGTCATGTTGGTAACTATGTAGTAGTCATGTTGGTAACTATGTGGTAGTCATGTTGGTAACTATGTAGTAGTCATGTTGGTAACGGGGGGGTGGGACAGTCTGACCATGTTTGTGTAAGTATGTGTATGCACAAGACTATGTATAACTGTGTGTCAACATGCCTGTGTGTGTGGTGTGTGTGTGTGTGTGTGTGTGTGTGTGTGTGTGTGTGCGCCTGTGTGTGTGTGTGTGTGTGCCTGTGTGTGTGCTGTGTGTGTGCTGTGTGCTGTGTGCTGTGTGTGCGCTGTGCGTGTGTGAGTGCGTGCATGCGTGTGTGTGTGTGTGTGTGTGTACGTGTGTGTCTCAGGGTGCAGGGAGGCAGATGCAGCCAGCAGAGTTATGTGTCATGAGACAGGGTGCAGACATGTTTGATGTCTGGTGATGGTTGCTCGTGCCCCTCAAGGCTGAGCACCCCAGGTGCAGACATGTTTGATGTCTGGTGATGGGTGCTCGCGCCCCTCAAGGCTGAGCACCCCAGGTGCAGACATGTTTGATGTCTGGTGATGGGTGCTCGCGCCCCTCAAGGCTGAGCACCCCAGGTACAGACATGTTTGATGTCTGGTGATGGGTGCTCGTGCCCCTCAAGGCTGAGCACCCCAGGTGCAGACATGTTTGATGTCTGGTGATGGGTGCTCGTGCCCCTCAAGGCTGAGCACCCCAGGTGCAGACATGTTTGATGTCTGGTGATGGGTGCTCGTGCCCCTCAAGGCTGAGCACCCCAGGTGCAGACATGTTTGATGTCTGGTGATGGGTGCTCGTGCCCCTCAAGGCTGAGCACCCCAGGTGCAGACAGGCCAGGCGCCCATGTCCGCAGTCTACAGCGGTCCTGTCTACCTCAAAGGGTAGAGCAAGGCAGTAACACTGCCCGGTTAGGGGTTTGATTCCCTGTCTACCTCAAAGGGTAGAGCAAGGCATTAACACTGCCCGGTTAGGGGTTTGATTCCTGTCTACCTCAAAGGGTAGAGCAAGGCAGTAACACTGCCCGGTTAGGGGTTTGATTCCCTGTCTACCTCAAAGGGTAGAGCAAGGCATTAACACTGCCCGGTTAGGGGTTTGATTCCTGTCTACCTCAAAGGGTAGAGCAAGGCATTAACACTGCCCGGTTAGGGGTTTGATTCCCTGTCTACCTCAAAGGGTAGAGCAAGGCATTAACACTGCTCGGTTAGGGGTTTAATTCCCTGTCTACCTCAAAGGGTAGAGCAAGACATTAACACTGCCCGGTAAGGGGTTTGATTCCCTGTCTACCTCAAAGGGTAAAGCAAGGCATTAACACTGCCCGGTTAGGGGTTTGATTCCCTGTCTACCTCAAAGGGTAGAGCAAGACATTAACACTGCCTGGTTAGGGGTTTGATTCCCTGTCTACCTCAAAGGGTAGAGCAAGGCAGTAACACTGCCCGGTTAGGGGTTTGATTCCCTGTCTACCTCAAAGGGTAAAGCAAGGCATTAACACTGCCCGGTTAGGGGTTTGATTCCTGTCTACCTCAAAGGGTAGAGCAAGGCATTAACACTGCCCGGTTAGGGGTTTGATTCCCTGTCTACCTCAAAGGGTAGAGCAAGGCAGTAACACTGCCCGGTTAGGGGTTTGATTCCCTGTCTACCTCAAAGGGTAAAGCAAGGCATTAACACTGCCCGGTTAGAGATTTGATTCCCACAAGGGCTGCCCATGTTACGGATGCCCCCCCCCCCCCCCCCCCCCACACACACACACACACACACACACACACACACACACACACACACACACACACACACACACACACACACACACACACACACACACACACACACACACACACACACACACACGCACACACACGCATCATTGAGCAAGATGCCCTACCTGTTCAGTAATGTATCTGAATTCCCTGCAAGTCTCTTTGGATGAAGGTAATAATGATAAATGAGGGGAGAGAACTCCACCTTCCACTGTGGGGTCAGTCAGTAGGGGTCATAGAGTTGGGGGGGTAAGGTAGTGTTTATAGCCCAGTGGGTCGCTGTGTTGGCGTATAGAACTTACCAGGATCTGGAAGCCATAGTTCCTCTGGACGGGGAACTCTGTGACATCGTAACAGGAGGACAGGTCCACCTCCCCGTCCAGATCAGACGCCTGGCAGACACACCGCAGTCAGGAACTTACTTATAGCTACATTTCTGTGTATACAGCAATATTTGCCTGTTTCTTTCCTGCTGTAGTTTTGTATTTTGAGTTTTATTCACATACTGTACATTATATTTTATATTTTAACACCGTCCTTCCCATCTGGAGCAAAGCAATTGTGAAGGAACAAATTCTCGCCAGCATTACCAAAGTACTCTGGTTCTAAACAGACTGTTGTATTGCAGTGAAACGTATGACAAGGTAAATGCTCACACCTCTTCTGCGATGGAGTCCTTGTAGTACCGCAGGCTCTGGTCGGTTAACACAAACCAGTGCTTCTTCCACTGCACACATCATCAAACACAACCAGACGCAGGATTTCAGAAGAGTTTGAAGCATCTCATCATCATCATCATCATCATCATTTTCACCACAAGAGCGAGTGTATAAGTGGATATGTACCAGCATGGACTCGTTTTTTTCCAGTAAAACCAGTGACGAAGTGGAAAAGTCACTCACCATTCCGTCGTCGTACAGCTTGGTCATCCATCCCTTCTTGAAGTTCAGCAGATCGGGCTGCCAAATAAAACGAGACCAAGGTCAGTTTCCTGAAGCACGCCGCAGGATTAAGCGTGTTTGTGTGGCGGTCAGGTTACATTCCCCCAGGATCACAGGTTACATTCCCCCAGGATCACAGGTTACATTCCCCCAGGATCACAGGTTACATTCCCCTCGATCACAGGTTACATTCCCCCAGGATCACAGGTTACATTCCCCCAGGATCACAGGTTACATTCCCCCAGGATCACATGTTACATTCCCCCTCGATCACAGGTTACATTCCCCAGGATCACAGGTTACATTCCCCAGGATCACAGGTTACATTCCCCCTCGATCACAGGTTACATTCCCCCAGGATCACAGGTTACATTCCCCCTCGATCACAGGTTACATTCCCCCAGGATCACAGGTTACATTCCCCAGGATCACAGGTTACATTCCCCCTCGATCACAGGTTACATTCCCCCTCGATCACAGGTTACATTCCCCCAGGATCACAGGTTACATTCCCCCTCGATCACAGGTTACATTCCCCCAGGATCACAGGTTACATTCCCCCAGGATCACAGGTTACATTCCCCCAGGATCACATGTTACATTCCCCCTCGATCACAGGTTACATTCCCCAGGATCACAGGTTACATTCCCCAGGATCACAGGTTACATTCCCCCTCGATCACAGGTTACATTCCCCCAGGATCACAGGTTACATTCCCCCTCGATCACAGGTTACATTCCCCCAGGATCACAGGTTACATTCCCCCAGGATCACAGGTTACATTCCCCCTCGATCACAGGTTACATTCCCCCAGGATCACAGGTTACATTCCCCCAGGATCACAGCAGATCACACAGAAGATCACAGGTTACATTCCCCCTCGACCACAGCAGATCACACAGAAGATCACAGGTTACATTCCCCCAGGATCACAGCAGATAGCTTGCAACAGGTCAGTCCCGTTTGGACTATAAACAGGCGAAAACCCTGTCATCAACAGCTTACGACAACAACAACAACAACAACAGCTTAACTCTTTTGCTTCCTTTCCGTTTTAGTCATTTTGGTTTTCTATATGAAGTGTGATTCTAAACGTTCATCTCTCTTGTTGTATTCCATACATCTTCAAAGGTCAATCTTTGGAAATGTCGACGTGGTGGTGAATAAAGTTCTCAAAGTTGAAAAGAGTTGCCAAAATATTTGTTGACACATTTCAAAAATTGGACCTCAAGCACAAAACAGAAAAAAAAGAACAGAATTTGGTAAGTACGTGGTTATAAGCAGTTAAAGCCCAGAACCACCAACCAAACCAAACGCTCCAAACGCACACCCATCATGCTCTCCAAACACTCCTGTCTTCAGCGCCTTGTGGGGACCAGGCTCCCCAACAACCCTACCTTGTTTCTACTGATCTTCAGATGCACAGGGAAAGACTGACACGGCGTCATCCTGGGGGCCACACACACCCGCAGAGACAGGCCAACGCGCAGCAGACGCTCAGGCCCTCTCAACCCCAGACTGACTAACACCTCCGGACACTGACTGACACCCAAGGGAGCCAGCTCCCTGGCTATTTATATCAGTGGTCTGGGGGGTCGGGGGTGTTTGGTGGGTATGTGGACATCAATACCCTGCCCCCCCCCCCCCCCCCCTCCTCCCCCCCAACCAGTCCCCCTCCGGTTGTTTTATTGTGTGCGCATGTGTTATGTGCATGTGCGTGTGTGTGGGTGTGTGTGCGCATGTGTTATGTGCATGCGTGTGACATCGCTCGTTTCTCTCAGAGTCTGGACGCTTATGGCCGGCGGTTAATGGCCTTGCGTAACAGGGACCCCCGTGTAACCCCACCTTCGTACGGTCAGGTTCAGGCACGGAGCTGAGCAGAACCTGTGCACTGACTGAGCAGAACCTGTGCACTGAGCAGAACATGTGCACTGACTGAGGTCTAGCATGTTGGTCTAGCATGTTGTAGAGTACAGCCGCGTGTTCCACCCTTCCTCGTATCGCCCTGGTCATCTGGTCCGTGATGCCAACACTTTGCTTTATCATAGAGGGGAATCGTTTCTGGCTGTTTTTGCTCAGTAGCCTACAGTAGAGCAGGGAGATCTTTTTATTTGCCTTTTCCTGGCAAATTGTGAGCGTGGTAATTCCATACCTCCTCAGAGTGGTTGAAAAGTGTTGTAATTTCAGTGCCAGTGTGCGCTTGGGCATTTCTATGCACTTTTTATACATGCTTCTGACCACAGTAGTTTTATGGTGAGCCAAAATGTGATTCACCAGTGTGTTTGATTGTCATGTCAACTTAAAAAGGTTTGATCCGTTTCATGACAATACTGTCAAGCTAGCCGTTCTCCAGGAAGACTGTTTACATCCTTAAGCCTTAAGGAATAGCATTCCATGAGTATTTGATATCAACATCAGAAGCCATCCAGAATTTGATCCAAACTTGTCAGGTTTGTGAGCCATGTACTGTATGCAGAGAGAGCACATAAACTGAAGTCATGTGTCACTGCAGTTGAATCATACTTGTAAATCACATATGAACAGTAAAGGTAGATCATCTTGAGCTTTTTTGTATTTGTCAAATGCCTGTCAACATCCGCCAAGAGTCGACCACCGCAGCCCCGCGCAGCAGTGCGGTAATGTGCCATCTGGTGGCGTCTTGGTGTCACTACAACAACAACAACAACAACCGGTCAGAGCAGCTGAATGACCTCGGGTCAAAGGTGGCTCAGTGGTGCGGCGCTTCCAGTGGAAGAGGACAGGAGACCTTCTAATGGTGGTGGAGGGGTTATTGATATTAATACAGTATACATATATACTGTATATACACACACACACACACACACACACACACACACACACACACATCTCCTCACCAAAGAGGATGCGTTGGCTGCTCTGCGGTCCAGAGACTTGGCTCTCCTCAGGCTGGAGGCGGGGGCAACATCTGGACTGGTGACCCTCCCAGCATCCAATGACATCTCCTGAGAGGAAACATTCATGCAGAAAAACTATCAACATACATCTTACGTTATATTATACCGGGACAAAATGGATACAATAAATTACTGATCTCAAGTTGATTAAACTGTTACCAGTCTATTCTAAATAGTTGAATAATATTAATAAAACATTTACTAGTCGGTTTGCCAGGTAGCGTCGCTCAGCCCTCCCCTGTCTCGGAGCGGACACCGGGTCAGAGGGCGTTTCCGTGGAGACCTGCGTGTCCATGCACTCCAGGGGCGGACCTTCCTTGAACTGACCAATCATCTGCGCGCGCCTGGAACACAAACAGGAAGAGGAAGAGGCTCATTCTCTAACGCTCTACATCCTGTAATGAGTCTACTTATATTTTATATTTTGTTCTGAATTTTCTTGAGCACAGCAATTGTGTCAAACTATTTCAATCAGGGTTAATGAAGTTGTCTGATTCTGAATAGTTAAATATCCAAATATCCACATATATATTCCCATATTTCTATCTGGAATGAATAAAGAACATCTTATCTAAAACGTAGGGCGACTGTAGACGTTCAACAATGTCACATGGAAAGAGTTGTATTTACTCAATAATGAGGATTTATTGTTGATTGCCGTCTTGTTTAATGTACTTCAATCTGGCCCTGGCTGAGCAAACTGTTTTGAATTTACCGCCCGTGTTCTACTTTCCAAGGCGGAGCCATTGTTTTTTTTTTATTATTCTGCAGAGCTTGCTTTGTCTTTAACTGAAACCCCTCCCCTTAGAGCTGATTGGTCCTATTATTTTGTGATTCTTGGAAGAGGCTTTGAATGGGCTGGAGGCCACACTGATCCACAGAGAGGAACAGAATACGAACTCAGAAATAAGGAAGGCCTCACAAGGATACTTTTGATGAGAGAAAAGGGTAAAAGGTCCCTAATATCCCACTAGGTGGCCTCATGATTCAGCTGCCAAACGGCTTCTAAGTACTTCACTGGGACATTGATTTTATGGGAAGATTGAAGGATTGTGTTAAAATGATGGGTGTGGAAGCAGATGACAGACAATAGAAGAAGTTGGGGTTGCAAGAAAGTTCAGACCCTAAAAATGGGGTTACAGGCCGAAAGAGGCATGGAACCACACTGTTCTAGAAGGCTCTGGTGGAAGATGTTTGGAGAGAGGAGACATTGACCGTGAGCCAGGGGCCCTGTGGAAGGAGGAGCCGAGGTGTGTCGGGTGGTGATGGAGGAGATGTGGGTGTTATGTGGGGACACTGATCTGGAGATGAAGAGGAGGAAGAGGTGGGTTAGGGTTCAGATCCCAGGAACAGCAGGTGGAAGAGGACCCATAGGGGGAAAGAGTGTGAGTGAGTGAGTGAGTGAGTGAGTGAGTGAGTGAGTAAGTGAGTGAGTGAGTGTGTTCATATTAGAGCTTGAGATTTCTGTCCGAACACGAGCCGATGGGTCATCTTAATTTCTCACATATTTTACGGGCTGTATTTAATTAATACTTTGAGTTCTTGCATGTTAAATACTCTACCAAATGTTTATTCATTGATTCTTGTTTAGTGGGCCGCGTTGACGGCAAAATAGCCACGAAGTCTATTTTGGCATTTTGCTGCGTGATCCGTCTGCTGTGCCCTACACCACGCAGTGACACAACCCTACACCACGCAGTGACACAACCCTACACCACGCAGTGACACAACCCTACACCACGCAGTGACACAACCCTACACCACGCAGTGACACAACCCTACACCACGCAGTGACGCAACCCTACACCACGCAGTGACACAACCCTACACCACGCAGTGACACAACCCTACACCACGCAGTGACACAACCCTACACCACGCAGTGACACAACCCTATAACACGCAGTGACACACCCTACAACACGCAGTGACACAACCCTACAACACGCAGTGACACAACCCTACAACACGCAGTGACACAACCCTACACCACGCAGTGACGCAACCCTACACCACGCAGTGACACAACCCTACACCACACAGTAACACACCCTACAACACGCAGTGACAACCCTACACCACGCAACGCAGTGACGCAACCCTACACCACGCAGTGACGCAACCCTACACCACGCAGTGACACAACCCTATAACACGCAGTGACACACCCTACAACACGCAGTGACGCAACCCTACACCACGCAGTGACACAACCCTATAACACGCAGTGACAACCCTACACCACGCAACGCAGTGACGCAACCCTACACCACGCAGTGACACAACCCTACACCATGCAGTGACACAACCCTACAACATGCAGTGACACACCCTACAACACGCAGTGACACAACCCTACGCCACGCAACGCAGTGACGCAACCCTACACCACGCAGTGACACAACCCTACACCACGCAGTGACGCAACCCTACACCACGCAGTGACACAACCCTACACCACGCAGTGACGCAACCCTACACCACGCAGTGACACAACCCTACACCACGCAGTGACGCAACCCTACACCACGCAGTGACACAACCCTACAACATGCAGTGACACACCCTACAACACGCAGTGACAACCCTACACCACGCAACGCAGTGACGCAACCCTACACCACGCAGTGACGCAACCCTACACCATGCAGTGACACAACCCTACACCACGCAGTGACGCAACCCTACACCACGCAGTGACGCAACCCTACACCACACAGTGACACAACCCTACAACACGCAGTGACACAACCCTACACCACGCTTTCCTGGTTGGTCCAGCAGGGGGTTAGAGGAAACTTGGTAATACAAATGTCGGGCTATTATCAGGTTCGGGCTTAAAAAGCTATCAAGGTGCGGTTTCGGTCAGAACTCTGTCGGGCTTGAGCCTCATCGGGCTAAACTTTTCAGGCCCGATTAAACCTCTTATTCATATATGTCAGTGTTTCTCAACCTATGGGTCCAGACCCCTCTACGGGGGGACCTGATATTCTGATTGGGTCGGTCGGGGAAGATTTCTGACCTATGAGCTACAGCTTTTTGGTGATACGGTTTTGATTTAAGAAAATGTACTACTACACACTTGTGTTCACATGAAATCAGGCGGTGGACGGTGACGGACGAGCCCCTCCGGACGGCAGGGGAACAAACAGACTGACCGCTGGAGCGGCAGGGGAACAAACAGACTGACCGCTGGAGCGGCAGGGGAACAAACAGACTGACCGCTGGAGCGGCAGGGGAACAAACAGACTGACCGCTGGAGCGGCAGGGGAACAAACAGACTGACCGCTGGAGCGGCAGGGGAACAAACAGACTGACCGCTGGAGCGGCAGGGGAACAAACAAACCGACGCGCATGACAATATGCGGCTATGGCGAGGTGTGACCGTTTATAAAGAATTGAATTAAATATGTTAAATGCAATTATTTTGAGTCTATTCGTTTATGTAATTGATTTGGCTTTACAATTCAAAATGCTTCGCTTCTCGTTGTCCAGATGACTCTGGTTATCTCTGTGAGTGAGCTACGCAACATCCAGCAAGAAGTTACGGCATTTTAACTTTGCACCGTTGCTTTGGCCGGCTTCTCTAACCGTCCTGGTCGCGTCCACTAAGGTGATATCGGGTTTGCCGTCTGCCTGAATGTGAAGGCAGCCGTGTGTTCACCGGGACCTTGATGCTGCATGAGGGTATGGGTGGGGTCTTTAACAACGGGGGTCAGGGGTCAAAAGGGCTGGAAGCCACTGATCTATGTGGGTGGGCGTTTTCTGTGTGTGTGTGTGTGTGTGTGTGTGTGTGTGATGAGAGCCCAGAGCAGGGGTGAAATGACAAGCAGCAGGAGTCAGTGGCGTCGGTGGAGGGGAGGAGCCAGGGGCTACAAGGGGCCACCGGACCCAGGGGCCCGTGGAAGAGGAGCTGCAGAAGCTCCTTGGTGAGGCCCCTGGAAGAGAGCAAAAGCAGAAGAGAAAAGTAGAAAGAGGCAGAAACTGGTGGGGGATGCAGAAGATCCACATGCGGCTGTCTGAGCGCCCCGATCGCCCTCGCATCTCCAGCAGGGGGCGCTAGACGCCGGAGGCTGAGGAGCTGAGACTGGACCCTAAACACCAGCTTTGGGAATCCATTTTGTTTTTATATTTCTGGACTAAGAGACGGATTCAAATGTGTCATTTCCGTACCACGGTATCATGTTACCCACAGAAATGTCTTTCAAATTCCTTGAGATACTCGGCGCTGTGCAGTTGTTTTTCAGACTAAGTTGAGCAGCAGTCACTCCAATATTGATTGCATGCGTAGATGACAGTACTCAGCCTCCCTTTGCGGGTCTTTGGATCAACGGGTCGGCTTTTCCAGCATGGTACTGAGAACGCATTGCTGACGTCAGCGCAGAAAACCCTGTTGGCTCACGCCGCGGAAACCTTTGTGGACACCTACTCTAGAAGCTACAAGCAATGCAGACCAAAGCAGCCGTGGCCACCGTCCGGACGCCTCACCTGCGCTCCTCGCCAAACAGCCGCGCCACCTCCTCGCGCCCGGGGCTCCTGGCGCGAGCACGCAGCTCCTGCCGCCTCCTCTCCGAGCGGAACGCCTCGCGGTAGTTCAGCCGGAGCGCGCGAGGGACGTCAGACAGCGCCGCGTACTCCCGGCCGGGACGCCCAGCCCAGCCCACGCCGCCTCCTCCCCCTCCCCCTCCCCCTCCCCCTCCTCCTCCTCCCCCTCCCCCTCCTCGCCCCTCCGAGCTGGGGGTGGGGGGTCGGGTGGAGGTGCTGCTGGGCTCAGAGTCGAGGGAGCTCTGGGAGGAGCAGACGGTGGAGTAGCTGGGCGAGGGGAGGGGCTCTGGGGAAGGGGGAGCGGGGTCTGAGGAGGCGTACCTGTGGGTGGAGGTCCCGGGGGTGGCGGAGGAGAGGGGCAGGTGCAGGGGGGGGTGCTGCAGGGAGTCGAAGGGCTCGTACTTCGTCTTCTCCAGGGAGAAGTAGCCGCTCTCCACGCGGGGCTTCCGACCGCCGCCCACCACCACCGCGCCGTCTGACCACCAGGGGGCGAGGAGGAGGAGTTCTTAAAGGGCCCTTACCACCCGCTGTGAGCGTCATTAGCCATGACAAGCCGTTTCAGAATCTGCCTTTTCCTGTTGCCTTAGTGACAACACAAGCGGGTCCTTCCACCTAGCTGCGTGATGGACGGCTCAGCTAGGTGGACACTCCCACTCGTGAGGTCACTAAGGCAACAGGAAAAGGTCGATTTTGAAACGGCTTGTCATGGCTAATGACGCTCACACCTGGTGGTAAGGGCCCTTTGAAGGGCCAGTGAACCCAAAACAGTTTTTTTCTTTAAAACGTGGTGATATTTCTATATATTTCTATATCTATATTTCTATATATATTACGATCATGAACATAGTAATGCATGCCATTTTGTCGTCACCATTACTAAAATAAGATTAGAGCCAGTGTCCCCAAAACACTCTTTTCATCTTTTCATGACGCCAAGGGGCCTGAAAGTATATTCTTGGACACTTCGAGTCCAACGCCACGGTGTGTGTGAATGCGGCTGTGCGGAGCTCGTTCTGGACAGCCGTTGATTTAGACGATCGCGTCCGAGAGAGGGTTGGGCTTTTCAGTGTAACGCTACGGTGTGTGTGTGTGTGTGGGTGTGTGCGTGGAGCTCCGTCTGAGAGAGGGTTGGGCTTCTCAGTATAACGCCACGGTGTGTGTGTGTGGGTGTGTGTGTGGAGCTCCGTCTGAGAGAGGGTTGGGCTTCTCAGTATAACGCCACGGTGTGTGTGTGTGTGTGTGGAGCTCCGTCTGAGAGAGGGTTGGGCTTCTCAGTGTAACGCTACGGTGTGTGTGTGTGTGTGGGTGTGTGTGTGGAGCTCCGTCTGAGAGAGGGTTGGGCTTCTCAGTATAACGCCACGGTGTGTGTGTGTGTGTGTGTGTGTGGAGCTCCGTCTGAGAGAGGGTTGGGCTTCTCAGTATAACGTCACGGTGTGTGTGTGTGTGTGTGGAGCTCCGTCTGAGAGAGGGTTGGGCTTCTCAGTATAACGCCATGGTGTGTGTGTGTGTGTGTGTGTGGAGCTCCATCTGAGAGAGGGTTGGGCTTCTCAATATAACGTCACGGTGTGTGTGTGTGTGTGTGGAGCTCCGTCTGAGAGAGGGTTGGGCTTCTCAGTATAACGTCACGGTGTGTGTGTGTGTGTGTGTGGAGCTCCGTCTGAGAGAGGGTTGGGCTTCTCAGTATAACGCCATGGTGTGTGTGGCGCCTTTCGTATATAACAGCGCTCACTATATCGCTCATGCACGACGACGCTACTCAAAGAGTATCACAAAGTTGCCGTGGGGGCGTAAGGCGCGAGAATCCGTCCCGGAGCGTCTTAAAGAGCTGGGTGCTCACCGTCCTGGGTGGCGGAGGCTGTGCTGCAGTCCTGGTGGGGGTCCAGCTGGCTGATGCAGGACGAGCTGCGGCTGTACGGGATGGAGGTGGAGGCCCGGGACCAGCGGGCGGGGGGCTCGTCCTGCCACAAGCTGGCCCGGGTGGCTGGGACCCGCTCAGCACCCGCGATGCTGCTGCCCCCCCCCCGACCCCAGCAGAGCCCCCCGCCGCTGGTCACCGCCACCTTGGCCGGGCCGGGCTCCTGCAGGGGGGAGGGAGAGGGAGAGAGAGGGAGAGGGAGAGGGAGAGAGAGAGAGAGAGAGAGAGAGAGAGAGAGAGAGAGAGAGAGAGAGAGAGAGAGAGAGAGAGAGAGAGAGAGAGAGAGAGAGAGAGACACGAGTACAGTTACAAGGTTTTATTTTATTATTATTATATTGTGTGTATGCTTTGGCAATACAGACATGTTTTTGTCACGCCAATAGAGCATATTTTAATAAATTTAAAGAAAGAGAGAGGCAGAGACAGAAAGAGAGAAAGGACAACTCGACAAAAGAACAAAGAGCTCTTTCACTGTAGACATACCTGAATTACACACACACACACACACACTCACACTCACAAAAACACAGGCTCGCAACCACCCACACATGCACACACTCAACACATACATTAAGGATCTCTCTGCCAACCCACATCTGCTAACACAACAGCTTCAAGGCATGCAGAGAGAGAGGGAAACAGAAAGAGAGACACACAGACAGACGGGCAGGCAGACAGACACAGACTCAGACAGACACAGGCAGACAGACAGACAGTGAGAGATACAGACAGACAGACACAGAGAGAGAACCAGACAGACAGACAGACAGAGCGAGAGAGTGAGATACATACAGACAGACAGACAGACAGACAGACAGACAGACAGACAGAGCGAGACGTAGGAGTACACATGTCCAGGACACCACCCTTCACCAGGATTGAATGTGACCAGAATCAGGATAAGATTAGGATTAAGATGGGGATTAAAATGTGGGATTCAACCATCACGGCACATGTGGAGAATGAGGGATTGTGGAGTTTAGAGCCAAAACTCACAGTGTGTCCGTTCAACTCTTCAGTGGAAAAGTGACCATTTGGAGTTATGGTGTCCTGCCAATAATAAGACACCTTCTTAGTTAAACTGACCAATAGTAGAATGCCTCAGTTAAAACAAGATCCAATTTATGTTCCTCTGTTATGAGAACTCTTATTGCGGTGGAGGGTTTGACCACTGTTACTGCAGGTGGCTTCTGATTGGCTAAGAGAGCGCCAAGTGAACTCACTGGTCATAACATGGACAGGAAGTGACTGGCCCACATTTAAGTCACAAACAGAAATTGCCAAAGAAAACAAAGAAATAACAGCATTCAACCAATAGGTGGTGCTGTGGATGGATTTGACTGTTTAGTTGTTCTTTAATACTCAGACGACTATAACGATTACAATTCGATTTTTACTGGCGTACCTTTCCAGTTATAATCAAGCTTCGTAGGGCTGTCATGACTGGTAGTCCTACCAGTCTTATTCCAATACTGTCCTGTTCTTTCTGAAGCGATGTCACATGAGTACATGTCTTTTAGTCTCAATCCGCTACAAACGTGTGGTATGAAGTGGAGCGCTCTCTGTGTTATCGGGCTCCTTACGTTCCTGGGAATGAGTTTGATTCAGTCGGACCCATCCCAGAAGGTAAACACGTACACCCCCCCACCTTAAGAACCCAACCATGCACCTCCGTCAGGTACGGGCGGGGGGGGGGGGGACCGACGGGGACCCCATGGACCGCCTCCTCGTCGGGGGGCGCGGACATCAACACTTGAGTAACCATAGAAACCCACGCCTCCTCGTCGGGGGGCGTGGACATCAACACTTGAGTAACCATAGAAACCCACGCCTCCTCGGGGGGGCGTAGACATCAACACTTGAGTAACCATAGAAACCCACGCCTCCTCGTCGGGGGGCGTGGACATCAACACTTGAGTAACCATAGAAACCCACGCCTCCTTGTCGGGGGGCGCGGACATCAACACTTGAGTAACCATAGAAACCCACGCCTCCTCTTCGGGGCGTAGACATCAACACTTAAGTAACCATAGAACCCCCCCCCCCCCCCCCCCCGCTCTGAGGGGTGTATCTGCATATGTGGTCATGCTGTGCTGGTTGTGAGGGCTCTCCGACCGGGGGGGGGGGGGGGGTGCGTATCCCAAAGGAACAGAAATGATCACGTGAAAACAGTCTTGTTGTTGGAAGTGTTGCTGATCAATAAAGTTAAGACTAGAAACAGAAGTATGCCTCCGCTTCTTCCATTTTAAACACCTAGTCTACTTTAATATTAAAAGGGGCCCTATTGTTTTACTTGATCATTAAAACATCCCAAACCAATTCATTCCTTATGCTTATAATGACGCTAAATGATAACTGTATCGTTAGTTATTAGCTACGTAAGGAAAACGCTTGTGGTTTGGCGTTGAGGAAGAGGTCCTTTGTGTGTACGTGATGGTGTCTAGTCTCCCAATGAGGGGTTGATGAAGATGTCCCCCCCCCCCCCCCCCCCCCACCCCTCTCCCCCGGTGGTATACAGACGGGTGTCTTGGTTTCCTGGTACTGTGCTGGTAACTCTAACCCTGCTCTGCTGTATGTTCATCAGAACAGACAGCGCTGCTCTGTCTAAACACACGCTCATAGAAAGCAGACAGTCAAACAGGGTCACTGTTGACTGACGTCCATGATCAGCAGATCAGATCAGATCAACAGATCAGCACGTGAAGGCCTGTAGGCAACAGCACAACATGCCGATATCTCAAGTGTTCCCGGTTCAGTTTGTCTTCGGAGCAGTCTTGACCAATCACGTTTGAGCGTGCTTAGGCTGCATGCAGGTAAACAGTCCCAACAATCTGGGAACCCGTCTGACAGAGGGGGTCTGGCTACCTCTTGGGGAGTGGGTCCAGGCAATAACCTGGCCATCAAAGGGGTCAGGATATAACCTGGGGGAAGAGGGGCTCAGCCAATCACCTGGAGATTGAGGGGGTCAGGATATAACCTGGGGGAAGAGGGGCTCAGCCAATCACCTGGAGATAGAGGGGGTCAGGATATAACCTGGGGGAAGAGGGGCTCAGCCAATCACCTGGAGATTGAGGGGGTCAGGATATAACCTGGGGGAAGAGGGGCTCAGCCAATCACCTGGAGATAGAGGGGGTCAGGATATAACCTGGGGGAAGAGGGGCTCAGCCAATCACCTGGAGATAGAGGGGTTCGTTTATAACCTTGAGGCAGAAGGCGTCATGACATGACCTGTAAAAAAACAACGGTCCAACTATCACCTGGAAAAGGAAGGGCCAGGCTATGAGATTGAAGGGGTCAGACTAATACCTGGCGATTGAATGGGCTAAACTATGAGATTGAAGGAGCTAAACCAGGTTATAACCTGGAGATAGAAGGAATATAACCAGCAGTCAGGCAACTTTAGGCTGTAGGGCTTGTACATCAGAATGCATGTACAAGCGTTTTTGGCTACTGAATACTCCGCCATTTTCCTAGGACTAAAATCCTAAAGCAACATAAATAAACCGTAAGCTAGGCTAGAGAAAACTTTTTTCACCATGTCCTTGCATGAGAAACGCTGTGGCAAACACAACAACGTTTAATTGTTGTGAATTTAATCATTTAAATTAATTACAAAAAAAGACTTGCTTTTTAAATAATAACTAGCATTTCAATGCTTCTATCATTGCGATGTGCAAGCCTTATTACCTGTATGGCTACAATCTGGTGGTATAGTCAGGTGTTTTACCTGGGGAGTGGGGGTCAGGCTATCAACTGGAGGAGGACAGGGAGGGTCTGGTGTATTACCTGGGGAGTGGGGGTCAGGCTATCACCTGGAGAAGGACAGGGAGGGTCTGGTGTATTACCTGGGGAGTGGGGGTCAGGCTATCACCTGGAGAAGGACAGCGGGGGTCTGGTGTATTACCTGGGGAGTCGGGGGCTCCACCTTGCGCTTCTTCTTCAGGTTGTGTTTGTTGGTTCGGGGGTAGATAGTCAATGCCTCCTGCCACCTGCAGAGACCAGAACACACAGCTTACACCTTCATCACAGAGAGGAAGAGGAGGAGGAGGAGGATGACAGGAGATGCAATAGATCCAGGTTGGACATCCATCTTCTCACCATCATCATCCTCATCATTGCAGACATAAACTCCATAGAGTTCTCTGTTCCCATCTGAGTCTTCCTCTTCCTGTCAGAGCAGGCTGTCTACAAGATACCAGACTTCTAGTATCCGACCAGGGTTCTGTACCCTCATGAGTTATTTACAACAAAAAAAAACTCTGTGCATACTGAAAACTACACCGGTGCTGCCGATTGGTTGGAGTGAGAAAATGTGTTGGAAGTCTTTGATTTGTCGTTGGCCACAATCAGTGGCCTTTGTAGAAGTTATTGTTCGATCAGTTTCTCTGTTTCCTTGGTTCCTGACCCTTGCATTGCGTTATTACGTCAGGTGACATCACAGCGAGGGACTCTCCTGTGAAGCGGTGATCCTTTCCCACATGGACACAATACTGTCATTTCCTTACCTTTGAGCCTGGAATGTCTGCCAAGACATGAGGCAGGTGTCAGTGCTTCCCGGTACCACTAAACGTGTAGTCTAACGTATGAAGACGAGCTTGAGTGGTGTCACTCAGACCACCTCTACGGTGTACCAGCTCCAACCCTCCCCACCACACCGTCAGACCTTCCTTATCCATCACGACATTTCATTTGCCGAATTACAATTGAACAAGGAATTCAACGTGGAGCCGATGTCAGCATTTGTTCAAGATAGAATTGATTTTAAAGACAGCTACAGTTTATATCTTTAAAAAAATGCCAATGTCTTTATCATTCACACTATCATCATCTTTTTTTTAATCACCATTTAGCATGTTCTGTTTTGATATTTGTTGCTGCGGTTAAACCTTAATTTCCCTTGGAGATTAACATAATACCAATCTTATCTGATCCAATATAATCCAAACTCTGCCATGGAGCGTACATGGGAGTGTATTGTAGATCAACTGTTTTTTTATGTACACTTGATGAAGAGATCTTTTAGTTTAAGTCAATACATTTTTTAGTGGGCATACATTTCTTTCAATATCATTGTTTTGGTATACTTAGCTTGTTTTTAAGTATACTTTTTTTTAAGGATTCTAATTTTAGAAAGGTATAAATGTGTGTGCTCTTCAGTTGGTCACTGGCGTTAGAGTGACGTCAGAGTTCAGAGGTTAAGGGTCAGAGTTCAGGGGTTAAGGGTTAGAGTTCAGGGGATAAGTGTCAGATTAGGACAGCAGGATAGACGGCGGATTAGCAGTCCCTGATACGACCACCAGGGGGCAGACATCCACATCTGTCTCAATAACACATCTTTTCCACCTTGCTTCTAGTGAGAGTCAGATATGGGTTTTCTTGGGCCAATATTGATCCAGAGCATTTATGGACCCTAGGGAGCCATACCGATATTCTGTGCAGAAATTGTATATTGTTAAATGAATAAACAAATTATGCCAACAAAAAAAGAATTTGACTTTACTGCAAGTTATTGTTTTTCTAAACAATGAATAAAATAAAAATAAAAAAACTCCAGCAACCCCAAGATGGATTAAACTTTCCTTAAAGTCAGGTACTTCCCAACATCAAATCGAAGTGAAAAGTAAAGCAGCATAGTGCTACTGTGGTGGTGTATTAAAAGAATCACACATCTCAATAGCAGTTTATGTAGTTTGATCATGTTTTTTGATCAAGTAAGAAAGCAATTGGATATTCAACATAGTAAGGTATTCAACATATATTCACGCTCAGAGTTCCAGCGATGTGACGCAGGGAACTAAAGACGTGATCCCGGTGTGAGTGTGTGTGTGTCTAGCAGTGTTTACCAGCCCAGGAGACGGCCAGCAGCACTCCTCTCTGTAGGGCTAACGTTTGGTCAATATTCCTAAAC
Organism: Lota lota; assembly: GCA_026745465.1. Taxonomy (NCBI): domain Eukaryota; kingdom Metazoa; phylum Chordata; class Actinopteri; order Gadiformes; family Lotidae; genus Lota; species Lota lota. Next base: position 3,233,401 of record JACYXH010000047.1, read on the forward strand.
AATAGGCAAAGTACCCTGCCTTTAACAATAGCCTAACTTAAACAGAATCAAACCAGATACGTCACTTCTATCAAAATGTCCCCATTGGGCATACCATTAAAATGGATGTTCAGAAGTGTAGCTAAAGCTAGCTAAACAACAGTAAAAAGCAGGTAAAGAACAGCGTGGCCAGAGGAGCTTCGGTGTGGGCGTAACGCTGTATACAGTACAGGTTACACTGGCTTTAATATGTGTACATTGGTGTAACACAGACTGTATACAGTACAGGTTACACTGACTTTAATATGTGTACATTGGTGTAACAGACTGTATACAGTACAGGTTACACTGACTTTAATATGTGTACATTGGTGTAACAGACTGTATACAGTACAGGTTACACTGACTTTAATATGTGTACATTGGTGTAACACAGACTGTGTACAGTACAGGTTACACTGGCTTTAATATGTGTACATTGGTGTAACACAGACTGTATACAGTACAGGTTACACTGACTTTAATATGTGTACATTGGTGTAACACAGACTGTTTACAGTACAGGTTACACTGACTTTAATATGTGTACATTGGTGTAACACAGACTGTATACAGTACAGGTTACACTGACTTTAATATGTGTACATTGGTGTAACAGATTGTATACAGTACAGGTTACACTGGCTTTAATATGTGTACATTGGTGTAACAGACTGTATACAGTACAGGTTACACTGGCTTTAATATGTGTACATTGGTGTAACACAGACTGTATACAGTACAGGTTACACTGGCTTTAATATGTATACATTGTTGTAACACAGACTGTATACAGTACAGATCACACTGACTTTAATATGTGTACATTGGTGTAACACAGACTGTATACAGTACAGGTTACACTGCCTTTAATATGTGTACATTGGTGTAACACAGACTGTATACAGTACAGGTTACACTGGCTTTAATATGTGTACATTGGTGTAACAGACTGTATACAGTACATGTTACACTGGCTTTAATATGTGTACATTGGTGTAACACAGACTGTATACAGTACAGGTTACACTGGCTTTAATATGTGTACATTGCTGAAAACCCTCGCAGACTTTTTACTGCGCAGCTATGAGCAAAACAAATAAGATGAAAGAAGCGGCCACAAAACGAGGACACAGTGAGATCTGGAATGTGTGTTCGATTAGAGTTTGGGCATTTCTTGCATCCCTGAAAAAACAGTGAAGTGGCTCTTTCCAGCTACTGGTTTGAGCTACTGCTACCAAAGTGTGCCTGCTACTGTTTACATGTGCGGCAGGGAAGTTCATGCCTAGCGCTCTTGGGCCGAAATGAGAGCAGGACGCCATTTTGACACATGGCCCGGACCGCGTTGTCCTTTAAACGGAGCCAAAATGGACGGCTCAGGGGTCTTCTCACCCGTTGATGATCTCTTTACACTCCGCGCGGACGAAGTGGTCTCTCTCGGCGGTGAGGATGGCCAGGGAGTTCTTCTGCCCGCTACGGCTCTCTCCGTCCACCACGTCGGAGCACTGGTTCATGTTGATGGTGCCCTGGGGAAGGGTGCTGGGCTGGGGGGACACCACACACACACACACACACACACACACACACACACACACACACACAGCAGGGTCAGGTGAGCGCCAGGAGGAGCCGAGAGAGAACCGCACGCTCCTAACGCCAGGAGGAGCCGAGAGAGAACCGCACGCTCATAACGCCAGGAGGAGCCGAGAGAGAACCGCACGCTCCTAACGCCAGGAGGAGCCGAGAGAGAACCGTAGAGAAAATATCAACAAGCTACCTACATAGGAGACTTCCTCCTTTCCCCAGCTGTACTTCAATAACATAGAAAGTCTTAATAGCCAGAACAAGAGCATGGTGACAATGCTCTGTTATCAGGTCCGGTGTGGCAGAACATTATCTCTGAATACGACAGGTTTAATAACCAAATTCCCATCAGATGTTTCTGGTGGGATCAGCTCATCAGACCCTTGACTGCTGCACAGCAACTTTTAGCAGTTGAAGGAGTGGGTCTGTCTTCAGGTCTACCGACCTGAAGACAGACTACGCTCTATCCCTTCGGGAATCTGACCCCAGCCTGACCTTCCAATGACCCCTGACCCTTGCTTCCACCATGATGAGATTAGTTCACACACACACACACACACACACACACACACACACACACACACACACGCACACACACACACACACACACACACACACACACGGGGATCGCGACCCGGTTCCTTAAGGACCCGGTTCTATAAGGACCCGGTTCCAAATTTCTCAAATGCCAAAAATCAGTAATGTCCGAGTTTATCAATACTGCTATTGAGTCTAGCGGGTCTTTGAAGCTAACTTTGAATCTACAGTGTTGTTCCTACCTTAACCAGCATCACACAGCTTTGGATGCCATAATACTAATATTCCTCCCATATTTCCTCAAAATATATTTCAAAGGAGAGATGACTATTGTGGGACACAGAGGGGAGATTTAAATATTAGGTCAAATAAAAAAAAAGACTACTACATTTACCATGGTTAAAATAGCCTGTACAGGACTTTAAATGACGCCTTCAGAAATAATAAGCATTAACCAACACTTCAGTGTGAAAACTATTGTGTCACCCACACAATAATTTTTTTTCATAAATATGTTATGTTAAGAATTCATTGTCGACTCGCCTTTCCACCAAATAATAGAAAAGTATCTATAAAGACTCGGATCGTTAAGCAGTCTCAAAAATGGTATCATAATCAATAAAAACGAACGACCCCCACACACACGGTAAGGTAAGGGAGTATCACCCTCCACCCCCCGCAGCCAGCTGTTCAGCCAGCTGTGCAGCCAGCTGTGCAGCCAGCTGTGCAGCCAGCTGTGCAGCCAGCTGTGCAGGTAGCTGTGCAGCCAGCTGTTCAGCCAGCTGTTCAGCCAGCTGTTGCGAATCATTAATCTCTTGCACCAAAATGACGGCAACAATTCCAGACCGCCCCCGCACCAAGGAGGTCCTGAGTGTGGGAGGGGGGGGGGGTGGGGGGGGGACCGGCAGCTTCCAGGAGGCGGTCACATGGACTACCAAAGGAGAGCTACTTGAGAGAGAGAGAGAGAGAGCGAGAGCGAGAGCGAGAACGAGAGCGAGAGCGAGAGCGAGAGCGATTTGTGACACTTATAACACATCAGCGGCAGCCATCTTGGTTGTTCTTGAAATGCCTCAACAGCGTTCCCATAGGGCGCCCCTCTGTAGAGTCATCGTGTAACACCCGCCCCATATGAACCGGGACAGGTCTGTTGTTAATGTATCTGAACGGGACGGGGGCCCAGACGCATTAGTCGTCTTATTACCAGGCTCGCGTACCATTGATACGCGAGCCAAAGATATGCTTTCTGCAGGCGTACTACGGCGTAACGGATTGTGGAATATGATTTTGGATGCATTACATCTCTCTCTCTCTCTCCCTCTCCCTCTCTCTCTCTCTCTCCCTCTCATCCTATATAGTTCGCTGGTATGCCATTTCAGATGCAACCACAGACTCAAACTAGCTAATGAAGACAATTACTATTTAGTGCTGCTGATGACGCTTTTACAAAGCCACTCCCAGTGAACTAAGCTACAGGTCATTAAGGCCCAGGTAGGGGTTAGGGCATCTTGCTCAGGCATGCCTCCAGGTACACTGTGGACATTGGGGACCGAAGCCATGACCTTTCAGTTTGGCAGTCAAGGCGCGCCCATTGCATCTTTAGTTGCTGTTTTGCCGTAACGATGCTGTGGACGAGCCGTTCGTCCAATCTGCTCGCAGAGATTCAACAGTTTCGTGGCGTAGTTTTTTACTACCGCAGATGCTGTTATTTATTGGGGGGGTTCTCTTTCTTTGCTCGAGCAACTGCCCTTCACAATGTCTCAGTCAGCACTCCACCACCCTGACCCTACAGGGTCTAGAGGGCTCTTGGTGAACCAGAGGCTAGGGAGGGGGCAGCTGGGATCGACAGAGGAAGGGCCCCACCACGGGCCCCAGGACAGCTGGGAGAGAGACGTCAGCTTGACATGAGGGTCCTGTCACTGACAGACGTGGGGGGGTAATCCTGAGCTGAGAGAGAGAGAGAAAATTGACAGAAAGGTTCCAGATGAATACGAATTGGTCTGGTGATGTCAGGCTAAACATAACATAACACAGGACACACACAGAGAACATGCACATGACACACACACAGAACATACACAGGACACACACACAGAACATACACAGAGAACATAACACAGGACACACACACAGAACATGCACAGGACACACACAGAACATGCACAGGACACACACAGAGAACATGCACAGGACACACACAGAGAACATGCACAGGACACACGCTGAACCACTGAAAGCGGCTTCCGTTTGTTTCCAGCAGACTTGGACGCAGGGGCCCCTCCTGCCCAACACACACACACACACCTCTCTGGCCCCTGGGCCCCTCTACTAGGGACTATTCTCTGCACAAAGGGACCCTTTGTGGAGTAGGAACAGTGCAGTCAGTGCAGTGCAGTCAACCAGTCAGTCAGTCACAGGCAACCAATGAGGTACAGACAGAACCCAGACTCACTTGTCTGCTAGGGGTGGAAGGGTCGCGACTAATTAATCTCCTCCTTGTTCTCTCAGGTGGAGCGGTGTCTGTTGTGGGCGTGGCCAGCGAGTGATGTGGGCGTGGCCACATGCCAGGTGTGTGGCCTTGCGGTTTGCCAGAAGGCATGTCATTGACGGTCTACTCGACAGGTGAGGCAACACTGACGGACACATGACGAACACCAACTCCCCGCGGCCGTGCTCATTGGTCTGTGATGACATCATGGCTTTGGATTACACAACCACTTTCTCTGGCTAACGGCCTCCACACACACAGTGCCAAGACACACTGGTAAACACTTTCCCTGCCTCTATAAACATAGTCACACCAACAGCTAACCCCTAACTCTCCATAATGACCTGTCTCTGTACTGTTTAACCCCTACCTCTCCATAATGACCTGTCTGTCCTGTTTAACCCCTACCTCTCTGTAATGACCTGTCTCTGAACTGTTTAACCCCTTCCTCTCCTTAATGACCTGTCTCTGTACTGTTTAACCCCTTCCTCTCCTTAATGACCTGTCTCTGTACTGTCTAACCCCTTCCTCTCCTTAATGACCTGTCTCTGTACTGTTTAACCCCTTCCTCTCCTTAATGATATGTCTCTGTCCTGTTTAACCCCTACCTCTCCTTAATGACCTGTCTGTACTGTCTAACCCCTACCTGCTCCTTAATGATCTGTCTCTGTACTGTCTAACCCCTACCTGCTCCTGCATGGCCTGTCTCTGTATTCACTGTCTAACCCCTACCTGCTCCTGCATGGCCTGTCTCTGTATTCACTGTCTAACCCCTACCTGCTCCTTAATGACCTGTCTCTGTATTCACTGTCTAACCCCTACCTGCTCCTTAATGACCTGTCTCTGTATTAACTGTCTAACCCCTACCTGCTCCTTAATGACCTGTCTCTATATTCACTGTCTAACCCCTACCTGCTCCTTAATGACCTGTCTCTGTATTCACTGTAAGTCTCTTTGGATAAAAGCACTGGATAATAACCACCTTAAATATGGTTTCTCTTTTGCTGTTTTCACTTCTCCAGCTACGTCAGACATGTTAGCCCTCCACACAGGCCACGCTTAACACACACACACACACACGATGACTGCAGTCCAGATAAACTGTCTTACATCTTATATCTCACTGTACCTGAAACCGTATCTCAACGGTTATCTTTAATCTTGGACCTTGATCTTTTGGTTAGGGCTGAACGATTAATCGAATTCAAACCGACATCGCAATGGAATAAAACGCAATTTTCAAATCGCAAAGGCTGCGATTAAAAAAACGTAAGTGTTTGTTTTAATGTTACACAATCTAACCAATCAGAGGGTCGGAATCGGAAACACCGGGTACCCTACGCTCACGGGACACGCGAGTGAGAGCAGTAGCTGAAGAAAGCAACTTGCTACGCTTTGATGTGTTGACAGCTTGTGAAAATGGCCTCGGCAGAACCGAACACTGGAGAGGTGACTTTAGTGACTTTAGTGTCAAAGAGGAGCAGTGCGTCGGTTGTCTGGACCTACTTTGGATTCAGGAGAGAAGATGCTGTGCAGAGTCGGGCATTGTGCAGAACGTGCCTTGCTACCGTAGCAACACTACAAACCTGTTCCAGCATTTCAAAAGGCATCCCGCTAAAAACCCGCCCACCAGCGTGTAAAGTAGGCTGAATGCCAGCCGGCAGCGACCACTGGCCGAAATGTTCCAGAGTATAACTCCATATGAACGACATTCAAAACGCCACCGCAAAATGACCAAGGCGATAGCGGAGTTCATGGGGAAAGATATGGTACAGGGCTTTGGTAAAGACACTAGATGAACGGTACAGCATGCCATCCCACACTTATTTTGGCCAGGTTGCCATATCGGAGCTATTTAAAACATGCAGGCAGAGGATTGCAGCGGAGCTAAAAACAGCAGAGTTTTTAATGTTTATGTTAATGTTCACACACAGTGTTTCTTTTTCTTTTTAGATTGTATTGTAAAATGCAATCCACATGTTTACATATTACATGTTTATTACAACGATTTTGAGTTATCTGAATACCTTTAGAGTGGTAGAGCCGCAGATTTGTTCTTTATATTGCTGCACTTAAGTTTGATTTGTTACAGTTACTGACTGGAGATCAGTAAGATTTGTTTTTCTTTTTCTTTTATATAGTTAAATAAAGATATGTTATAATATCAATTCATGCATCAATTCATCTCATTTCATCATTACACGTAGGCCTGGCCTACAGGAAAGAGCAGTTTATATGTTGACTGTATCCAATATTGCGTTGGTCATATTATATTATTATTTATTGCTTGTGTTTAGTGAATAATACTGAAGATACGGAACTTCACATACTAAACTAAATCACTAAATCGATTATTTTCCCAAATCGTTCATTCCTACTTTTGGTATCATTCTGGGAGCTCCATGACAGACCAACATGGGAGCAGTACTCCTCCTCCTCCTCCTCCTCCACCACCACCACCACCACCACCACCTCCACCACCTGTGTGTTGACAGGCGGGGACAGCGGGTGTCTGGGGGTGCTGCCAGGTTGACATCAGCGTCCTCCACCCACCCACTCTGACGGGAAGAGAGGTGCTGGACCAGCTGGAGCTCGTTGGGTCTGACTCACCGATTGGCCGGCGGTGACGCCCAATTAGCCCCCACTTCCTTAGTGACGTGGACAACAAGACGTAAACAAACAACACCGATAGAGATCCTGCTCCACCCACACCCACCCACCATCCAGAGGAGACACACACAAACCATACAGTCTTGGTTCTAAACAGCGGGTCGCTCGTCCGGATAATGTTGTCTTGATGAACACACACATACCTAATCAAATGTTAGTTATCTCACGATGTTTGACATGGTAACGAGAACGCAGCATTGCCTGTTTTACTACACTAATGATGTTATTTGGTTGGTTCTGTGGCTAAAGATGTCTCCACAGATTGGTGACTTGCTTGGAAACCCCTATGATATACAGTATGCACATATACAGCATATAGTATATATACATGTATATCTCTATCTATATAGTCACACACACTGGCCCTCGAACAAACACACCATGTGCTGCAGAGGAGTGTTCTGGAACATGCATGTTTCAAGTGGGCGACCAGGAGAGGTGGTGGGGGGGGGGGGGGGGGGGGGGGGGGGGAGAGCGAGAGAGAGCGAGATCCAACAGGAGACCAATCATAGTGAGCAGAGGAGGAGGAAGAGGAGGATGACTTGGTGATGACGATCTGAGTATGTAGGATGAAAATGTGTTTGTGTCTATGTGTGAGAAAGAGAGTGTGAGAGTGATTCTTTGTTTGCCCAGACTTGTCCAATCCCTTCTCTGTCTCCCCCCTCTCTCCATCCTTGCGCAGAACTTCCTGTCACTCACCGTACGCCCATTTTCATACTGTCACCATCACCATGGTTACGCCCACACTGCCGATACAGACTCCCAGCCCTGACCGTGGGCCACACATCAGCTTACTTGTTATTTGGTGCGCAGTACAAAATACTTTCACCATTCACAAATACTATTTAGCCGATTTTGCAGGTGCCTTTATCACTACCAGGTTGTCCAGACCCATATACTACAGGTGGACTGGACATTAGGGTTCAGACACAGAGCCTTGGAGGCACACCCTGAGCCCTAGACTATCCTGTCCCACACATTTAGTCTACAGTACAGAGGGGTGCATTAGTAAATGGTCAGTTTGAGACATTCACAAACCCTTTAACATGCTGGCAGTCCCACACAAGCAGCCCTGCAGTCGAATGCAGTCAGGCTGGGTTGGTTCTGGTCCAGCATGGATCAGGCACTAGTCCAGAAGCTTCTCTAATCCTCCAGACAAGCCAGAGAGAGAGACAGAGAGCCAGATAGAGATGCCCAGAGAGAGACAGAGAGACAGCCAGAGAGAGAGAGAGACAGAGAGCCAGAGAGAGAGAGCCAGCGAGACAGAGAGCCAGAGACAGAGACAGAGAGAGAGACAGAGAGAGAGCCAGAAAGAGAGAGAGGTAGAGCCAGAGAGAGAGACAGAGAGCCAGAGACAGAGACAGAGAGAGACAGAGAGACAGCCAGAGAGAGAGAGAGAGAGAGAGAGAGAGAGAGAGAGAGAGAGAGAGAGAGAGAGAGAGAGAGAGAGAGAGAGAGAGAGAGAGAGAGAGAGAGAGAGAGAGAGAGAGAGAGAGAGACAGAGCCAGAGAGAGAGCCAGATAGAGATACCCAGAGAGAGAGCGAGACAGAGAGCCAGAGACAGAGACAGGGACAGAGAGACAGCCAGAGAGAGAGAGAGAGACAGAAAGCCAGAGACAGCCAGAGAGAGAGACAGAGAGACAGATAGATACCCAGAGAGAGAGAGAGAGACCGAGAGCCAGAGAGAGAGAGAGCCAGAGAGAGAGAGAGAGACAGAGAGCCAGAGAGAGAGACAGAGAGCCAGAGAGAGAGACAGAGAGAGAGACAACAACAAGAGCCCGGCTGCTGGTGGCATCTGTGGGCCGTCCCACCCCATGTGGGCACGAGGGAGGCCAAGCTAAAACTGTTCTCAAGGAGCATTCAGATAGAGAGCTCTCATCTGCTCATAGTATTATTATTATTATTATTATTATTATTATTATTATTATTATTATGAAGACGAATCATCATCATTATTCTGAGTAAACAGCTGAAGTTGGTCTCCGAGTCAGTTTGCTTTCTAAGAGGGTTTCCCGTGCTTGTTTAGGAGAGAAGGAGAAGGCAAACGGGCAGGTCTGAGATCTGTTTCCCAGCAGTATGAACACCTGTGCGTGTTCAACTCGCTCAGCACCTGGAGCATCCCATCCTTTGGTAGCCAGACAGCTGCCCAGGGGGGACAGGTGTTGGCTAGGCTGACCGAGGTTAAGGGTGACCCGTGACCCTCACTGAGGTGCTGCAGCTGAGTAGGATGGTTGTCACGGTTACGCCCACATTACGGAACAACTGATGGGGAGGACCGACTCCTGATGACCTCCAGTCTGACTACCTACTTACTGACTCTGTCTCTCTCCTTCCATCCCTCCCTGCTACCGACCTCCCTCCCTCCCACCCACCCCCCCTCCCTCCCAGCTGGTTTTATTGGTTTGAGAGGCCTCGCTCTCTTGCCACTCCTCTCTCTCACCCCCTGGGGCTCGGTGGGTTGGAAAAAACTGTGAGAAGATTTTATAGGTAGGGGGGTGATTTATAGACAAGACAGAGAGACAGAGACAGAAAGAGAGAGACAGAAAGAGAGAGCGGTGAGTGAAAGTGAATTATCTGAAAATGAGTAGAGGCTGGTTTGTACAAGCTCACACACACACACACACACACACACACACACACAGCAAAGTTGGAAGATCGTTAAAAGAAAACTAAACGAAGGAAGTGAAAGACCGAAGAAAAAAAAAAGACTTATACAACTGACTGAAAGAAGTTAAACTGCATGAATATATTCTAATATATTCCACTGGCTGAGGGGTCTGGTCCTCCTGTGGGTTTATAAGGACACATTCCACTGCTGTACTGGGACAACCAGGGGGTGTCCTGGTGCTGCAGGAACACCAGAACCCAGGGTGTTTCCTTGCTCACAGCAAGGCCTTCACACGGGCCTCCCGATGGGGGACGTTCTCCCCCTGTCCACGTGGGCTTCCTCCCACACCACTAAACATGCAAGATAACACTCCTGCCCTGCCCATAACCAAACACATAATAATAATAATGTGTGTTGGTTTAGTGTGGGCAGGGCTGGGTGGGTGTAGGCTGTGCCCAGGTGGGTCACACAGGGAAAGGTTAGTTTGGTTTAGTGTGGGCAGGGCTGGGTGGGTGTAGGCTGTGCCCAGGTGGGTGACACGGGGAAAGGTTAGTTTGGTTTAGTGTGGGCAGGGCTGGGTGGGGTGGGGAGAGGTTAGCATAGTTTAGTTCAGGCCAGTCAAGGGTGGTGGGGCATGTTTGCTTTGACTCTAGCGATGAAAGCAGCAACACAGAGCCGGCTAGAGCCGATAAGAACTTCATCTGGCCGAAGGGGAGAGAGAGAGAACAAGAGACTGAACGAGAGGGAGGCAGTGAAAGAGAGGGAGAGAGGGAGAGAGAGAGAGAGGGAACAAGAGAGAGATTAAGAGATAAGCCTGTGCAGACCAACCAAAGCTAATATATAGCGTGATCTTGCTGTACAATCCAGCAGAACATGGCATGTAGAATGTTAGAACATAGGGAACGTTGGAACATGGAGAACATTAGAACATGGCCATCAGGATTAACAGGCAGAAGCACCATGAAGAACTCAGGCAGTTCCCTGAGTTCTAGACCTTCTCTGAGAACCCGCTTAGAACATGGAGAAAAAGAAAGACTACCACAGACGCTTTGCCTCTGAAATACAGGGACGGCTTGGTAGACCAACCAAAGCCCCTTATGAAGATCCTGGTCTTGGTTTGTATAAACAGACCATCTTGCTGTAGGGGGGGGGGGGGGGGGGGGGGGGGGGGGGGGGTTTGTTTACGAGTGTGGGTTCAGTCAGTGGGTGGGGTAGTGGTTGGATCCGGGGGGAGACAGAATGTGTGGGAGTCCTCTGGTAACCCCACCCCTCCCGCCTGGCCCCAGTAGGAACTGATCTTGTGGAATGTAAACAGCCCAGGATTACAGAAGGGGTCAGCGCTCATCGTCGCACAAAGCCCTAGAGGACCCTGGGATTACAGAAGGGGTCAGCGCTCATCGTCGCACAAAGCCCTAGAGGACCCTGGGAATGACTAGCATGCTAGCCTTTCCCTAACCCTGCTAGCCCTCAAAGCCCTGCTCTCTATCCCACCACCCTAACCCTAACCTTAACCTCCTAACCCTAACCATAACCTCCTAACCCTGCTCTCTATCCCACCACCCTAACCCTAACCCTAACCTCCTAACCCTGCTCTCTAGCCCACCACCCTAACCCTAACTTTAACCTAACCCTAACCTCCTAACCCTGCTCTCTATCCAACCACCCTAACCTTAACCTCCTAACCCTGCTCTCTATCCCACCACCCTTACCCTAACCATAACCTCCTAACCCTGCTCTCTATCCCACCACCCTAACCCTAACCCTAACCTCCTAACCCTGCTCTCTATCCAACCACCCTAACCTTAACCTCCTAACCCTGCTCTCTATCCCACCACCCTAACCTTAACCTCCTAACCCTGCTCTCTATCCCACCACCCTAACCTTAACCTCCTAACCCTGCTCTCTATCCAACCACCCTAACCTTAACCTCCTAACCCTGCTCTATATCCCACCACCCTAACCCTAACCTTACCCTAACCTTAACCTCCTAACCCTGCTCTCTATCCCACCACCCTTACCCTAACCTTAACCTCCTAACCCTGCTCTCTATCCAACCACCCTTACACTAACCATAACCTCCTAATCCTGCTCTCTATCCCACCACCCTTACCCTAACCTTACCCTAACCTTAACCTCCTAACCCTGCTCTCTATCCAACCACCCTAACCTTAACCTCCTAACCCTGCTCTCTATCCAACCACCCTTACCTTAACCCAAGCCCTACCTCCAACCCTTTCTCCTTATTACCTACTAAGAATAGTCTGCCACAGGAAGACCCTAACCCCACCCCCTTAATCCTACCCTAAACCCTTAACTTACTCCAACCATACCACATCCGCACAGATGGATACCATACTTCAACCAGCACCCCCTCCGCCAAATGTATCTCATCCAACTGGTCTTAAAACCTGAACCAACTAGTTAACCATGTATTACACTGTATTAAAATATCTTTAAATATATTAAAGAGGCAACAAAGCACGCAGAATACCCCCCCCCCCCCCCCCCCCCCCCCCACACACACACACACACACACACTAATTGAGAAGAGATCAGCCTCCACCCCCACACCACCCCTCCCTCCCTTCGGCAGTAAAGCCAGAACACTCTGCTCTGCATTCCCACGCAGACGCAGGACAAAAGGCCCTTCGCTATCTGGTAAAAATAGCCTCAATCTGCTGCTTCAGAGGGGCTGCGAGGGGGCCGCGCTCACTGCCAGGGCTCTGCTTCACACACCGTGTTTGTATTCACTGTGTTAGCATTCACTAGGACGCATTCACTAGGAAGCATTCACTGTGTTAGCATTCACTAGGATAACATTCACCAGGATAGCATTCACTAGGATAGCATTCACTAGGATAGCATTCACTAGGACGCATTCACTAGGAAGCATTCACTGTGTTAGCATTCACTGTGTTAGCATTCACTAGGACGCATTCACTAGGAAGCATTCACTGTGTTAGCATTCACTAGGATAGCATTCACTAGGATAGCATTCACTAGGATAGCATTCACTAGGATAGCATTGACTAGGAAGCATTCACTGTGTTAGCATTCACTAGGATAGCATTCACTAGGACACATTCACTGTGTTAGCATTCACTAGGATAGCATTCACTAGGATAGCATTCACTAGGATAGCATTCACTGTGTTAGCATTCACTAGGATAGCATTCACTAGGATAGCATTCACTAGGACGCATTCACTAGGAAGCATTCACTGTGTCAGCATTCACTAGGATAGCATTCACTAGGACGCATTCATTAGGAAGCATTCACTGTGTTAGCATTCACTAGGATAGCATTCACTGTGTTAGCATTCACTAGGATAGCATTCACTGTGTTAGCATTCACTAGGATAGCATTCACTAGGACGCATTCACTGTGTTAGCATTCACTAGGAAGCATTCACTGTGTTAGCATTCACTACGATAGCATTCACAAGGAAGCATTCACTGTGTTAGCGCTCACTAGGATAGCATTCACTAGGACGCATTCACTGTGTTAGCGCTCACTAGGATAGCATTCACTAGGAAGCATTCACTGTGTTAGCGCTCACTAGGATAGCATTCACTAGGAAGCATTCACTGTGTTGGCGCTCACTAGGATAGCATTCACTAGGAAGCATTCACTGTGTCAGCATTCACTAGGATAGCATTCACTGTGTTAGCGCTCACTGGGATAGTTGTGTAAGTGCTTATTTTGCTAGCAATGACTAGTGCTAGTACTTACTATGCTAGTTCTGCTCACTGTGCTAGTTGTCGCCATCACTGTGTAAGTGCTAGTTATTCTAGCACTCACTGTGCTAATTATGTTAGCGCTCACTGTGTGCGTTTTAGTGCAAGTTTTCCTGACACGCACTTTCTAATTATGTTCACACTCCCCATGTTCTCTGTGTTAGTAATAGTTTGTTAGTAAAAGGCTTGTGTTGTTGGGCTCCCTCTCTATGTTAAATCACACACACACACACACACACACACACACACACACACACACACACACACACACACACACACACACACACACACACACACACACACACACACACACACACACACACACACACACACACACACACACACACACACACACACACACACACACACACACACACACACACACACACGATCAGCAGTCACTTACAAGTAGGTGCTTCACCAGCCAGCGATGTGGTGTTAATGTGTGTGAGTAGGTGGCATGTGTGCGCAAGTGTTTAGGGATGTGTGGGAGTATCTTGCTCTGTGTGAAGAGTTGTGTGATATGGACCTGGTTATGGTCAGGCATGTGTGGGTGCAACGTGTCTGTGTGTCTTATGTATTTTAAAATGAAGTCATTTCGAAGAGAAACTGAATATCTGTGGTGAAAGCAGATGATGAAGAGATATAGTACAGGATGAAGACTAAAGCTCAAACACCAGGTCAGTTATATTAGTGCCTATGGTCTGCATGGACTACTGTCCACTATTTAGGCTTTAAGCAGATGCTTTTATCCAAAGCGACTTACATTGTTCATTTTAGACACACAACGTAATTAAGGAGCAGGTAGGGGTTAGGAAATCCTACTCATGGATTTCCACTCAGGTAAGCCGCTGGCATTGGGGCATCTGCTGCTTAGGGTTAGACTATACATGCTGGGAGTGTGAAGGGCCATGAGCTGACTAGGTCTCCAAGACACCTGTTCCTGACAACACACACACACACACACACACTCAAGTACGTGTGTAGGTGTGTCAAGAAGGCCCTCAGAATCATTAGGGACCCCAGCCACCCCAATCAGAAACTGTTTGAGCTACTGCCGTCGGGGAAGCGGTACCGAAGCCTCGGGGCCAAAACCCAGAGGACGACGAACAGAATTTTCCCCCAAGCAGCCAGGCTCCTGGAGAAATCCATTACCCCCAAACCAACCCCACGCACACTACAACAACCCATTTGATTATCTGCATTATATTCTGTATTTTGCACAGCATTTTATTATTCTTATTTTTTGCACTACCACCGTGGCTGGTACCACTACCACTTGAACTACTTATTATTCTTTATTATTACTTACTTTGTTATTGATCTTGTATTGATGCTGCTATGTGACTGTTGAGGATCCAAGCCTAAGAATTTTACTCTTGCGTAACGTTAAGATGTAATAAAAGCAACTTTGATTCTGAACTGTCCAGTCCTGGCTTGATGGCACACACACACACACACACACACACACACACACACACACACACACACACACACACACACACACACACACACACACACACACACACACACACACACACACACACACACACACCTTCTGAGGACACTGCTTCATTTGAGAGGACATAGAGAACAGTTTGCCAAACCAACCTCTCTCGATGTTCTCTCAAATCAAACTGTTTCTTAATGTCCTCAAAATAAAATGTGTGTATCTCTCTTCTTACCAAACTGTTTCCCTCCAACTCCTCCTCAAATCAAACTGGACATAGCACATAGAGTACCATTTGGTTTGAGGACAGAGACAGAGAGAGCGCTATGTGGATCTGCTGTAGAACCAACAAAACAACAGTTCAACCTTGGCTCAGCACTCAGCTTCCAGAACATTCTGTAAAAATCGGTCCATGTTGAATAGCGAGAGAGAGAGAGAGAGACAGAGGCATACAGCCAGGAGAGGGAAATAGACAGAGACAGGTCTTTACAAAAGAGTGAGGACATGTCCATGTCACATGTTGCCCACACCATGGTTAGACAAAAGAAGAAAAGGGAAAAAGATGGAAAGAAAACATGTTGCCATGGAAACCTCAGGTTGTGGTTAGATGCACTAAGGGAGAAAGATCTAGACTGGGATGCCTCCAGAGTGTGCAATGATGATCAATATGTTGACTGATGGATTAGTATGACTACAGCATGGTCATATGGGCCATTCACATCAATATCCAACCACCTTCGAGGGGGGAAAAACGTTTCAGACGATTCCAATATCTCAGACTCTGATTGTATCAAAATGATGACAAAGAAATGATTTCAAATTTTCCTTAATATCTTTTTTTTTTTTAATGTAGTTAATAGTTCCTCTGATTAACAACCATGCTACATCATCAAGGCCCAAATACATCCCCAGCCCCACCCAGCGCTTTGTAGTCGTTATGTTTTCAATGGGGACGTTAGCTTCGTCAGGCAATCCAATCTTGGGAGTTCAGATTGTGTTTCTCTCTCAGGTGGATCCGGCCTCGGTACCGTTGAAGCCCTTTTCCAAACATCAAGAAGTTCTATGACCAATCAGCACGCGGGGAGGGACTTTCAGGTCCTGACGAACCAGGAGCGCCGCAGTCTGCTGAATTAAAAACATGGCGGCTCCCAAGGAATCTGTAGCAATTATCTTCTCAGATGAGAAGGTTTTTGCTCTACTTCCAATCGGACTCGGCAAGAGTGAAGAGACCAAGGGCCTCGCTCTGACTAACTGGAACCTTCTGAACAGCGTAAGTCGGCGGCCACATTTGGACACTGATAACTGCCCAGGCGGACTGATATTCAGTGCTAAAACCAAACCATGACTATCTGGATGGGATCACCAAGCTCGGACGGCCCCTCCTTCGGACTCTCCCAGACGCAGGGGTGCGTGGACGCTGTCAAGCTAGAGAAACGTCCCCTTGGTCTCCCAGATGGCGTGAATGCAGCACAACGTATGGTCATGTGAGGTCATGTGAGGTCATGTAAACACGCGCTAAAAGGCCCAGAAGCGCTTGAATGTCTGCGCATGTTAAGCACAAGTTAGCATCAGCGCACCTGCTAAACCGAAGTCAGACTGTGTTGACCTACATCCTGTGTGTGTGTGTGTGTGTGTGTGTGTGTGTGTGTGTGTGTGTGTGTGTGTGTGTGTGTGTGTGTGTGTGTGTGTGTGTGTGTGTGTGTGTGTGTGTGTGTGTGTGTGTGTGTGTGTGTGTGTGTGTGTAGACCAGTATGGTGATGTTGTCATAGTGATGCCTGTGAAAGAGAGTCAAATGATTGCAAATCTGCATTAAAATACAGAGAGAAGAGAAGGAGTATATGCTGTGAGTGGCTAACTGGTTACAGCTGTTTGTTCTAAGCCGTCTGTATTCAGATATGGAAAAACCATGAGTGAGCGAGCGAGCGAGAACCACAAGAGCGATATTTGGCCTTCATCACTTCTGCTTTTAGCAACACTTGAGATTTCCCACTTTAACCCCCCCCCCTTTTGATGATGTCTACAAAGGCGATGAAGAGATGAGAGACAGGCAGAGGGGAGGAAGAGCCCCCCCCCCCCCGCCCCCCTCCCTCATTGTGGTATCTTTATCTTGTCCTATTCTCTGTAATTATCTCCCCCCTCTCTTACTTCCTCCCCCTCGCTCATCATGTGAGGCTCACAGCCAGCGGAAGGAACCATCTCATGTGTATTGAGAGACGCTTCCGGCCATAACCGCAGCTGATACTAGTAGCACTGGTACAACCAAGCTGGTACTAGTATAACCAGTATACACAGAGTACACCAGTATTATCTGCAGTAGTTCAAATTGCCACTTCCCCACCAGAAACACAAGATATTGCAGCACCGTAACGGTACTAAAAACGCTCCTACCTCAAACACACTCCTACTTAAAAACACACTCCTACACAAGCCGCACACAAACACAAAGCAAGCCCTTCACCTGCAACCTCAGCCACTGTTAGATAACACAGTTTGTACGGGTCCACACACACACACACACACACACACACACACACACACACACACACACACACACACACACACACACACACACAGTGTAGAAAGTCCTTCAACGCGAGCATAACCCAACTAATATTGACACACAGGACATGGAGTCGACGCCAGCCCCGTGATGGTAGCACCCGTCTTTCCCCCCCAACCATGGGGGGGGGGGGACGTTTTGGCATGTGCTAACATGCTAGCCTGCTAACAAACACACACAGTGCAAAAAAACCTTGACATCAACAACCCGCGCGGCCGCTACACAGCTAGCCTGCCAGGTTAGCGGTTCTAGGATCACGTGACAATGCGGTTTGTTGATCGTGTTCACACACACACACACACACACACACACACACACACACACACACACACACACACACACACACACACACACACACACACACACACACACACACACACACACACACACACACACACACACACACACACACACACACACACACACACACCTGACGTCATGGAGGAGTGGTGATTACATGAGCGTGTGTAAACCTGAGGAATGGCAGGCCGTGCACAACGTTCAGGAGTCGACAGATGAGCCTGGAGGCTCCACGCCTTTCTGTCAGAGCCAAGAGGCCATCGCCATTCATGAATAACCACATCAACGTTCAGCGCACATCATCAGGGCCATGGCTGCTGCAACTTGTGGGGAATGGTTTATACTGGTTGGTACGGGTGGGAAACTGGTTGGAACAAGTTGGCATTGGTGTAAACTGGTGTAAACTGGTGTGTTACTCACCATCTCATCCAGAGCGTAGCGTAGAAGGCCGTGCTCGTACAAGACGAAGAAGCGCCGCTGCCATTTCTGCAAAAGATGGACTTTAGACAAGCTGCTCCATATTTCTCACATGAAGAATTATTAGAAATAATCACAATGCACACACCATGTTATCCCTATTCACAGAGTCGAACGCTCCAGCAGTCGCAATCACTCCCCCCCCCCCCCCCCCCCCCCCCCCACATCCCAGGGTCATACGGAAGCCATCAGTGGCCCCTTGGGAACAGGACCAGTCCCACACCCCCTCAACCCCAGACTAACCGCTTCCCTCCTCCCTGCCCGACCAGGGGAGCTAGGGGGTGGGGGGGCAGAGACCCCCCCCTCCAACACCGGGCTGCACAGCGCCTGAGAACGGCTGGACAGGGCCCCGTTTTCCCTGGTTTGAGTACAGGAAATGCCCCCTCTCATCCCACCACAGCTACAGCCCAGCAGTCATGTTGACTGCTAGGCTGCGTTCTACATGCTACAGGCTAACAAGCAGGGCTAAATCCTAGCTGCTAGGATCAGCGTTAACCGTTAAATCAGCGGCTTGGCTCGCCACACATCGTCAAAACGGGCCCCGCATGCGTCAGCAGCTTGTCTGAAAATCCTCTGACGGGTTGGTTTTGCCATGCAGAAAGACATCAATAGACGTCAACTGCTAATCCCCCTGTTGCATCAACAAACCCTCAGGCAAGAACACAGGTTCCCCAGTAGCCTTCCTTGTGTTGCTAGGTAAAACCACTGTGTGGGCATCTACCCAGGAGCATGCGTTAAAGCGCCAGTGGACACTCATTTGATTGCACGCAACACCCAGCTTCAGAATGTTGGCCGGAGTTAGCCGACATGAATTTTTACAAAAAGCGGCAACAGCCACCCCCACCCCCCCCCCCCCCCCCCCCCCCCCCCCCCCCCCCCCCCCCCCCCCCCCCCCCCCCCCCAGGGGTCAGGCCTGCTGGTACCCATGTTGGTGTTGGATGGCGTTTATTGGGGAGGGGAGGTGTGCAAGCCCCTTCAGAGGGCTTAGAGTTAGGGCTGTTGTATGTGGCCAGTGCAGCCTTTTGAACTGGCCACAATAAACCCATTTCACTGACCTGACTTGAGTAACCCTCATTCATACAGGAGGGAGAGACACTTTGGGACCGACTAACCCCAAGACTAATCATCTAACCCCAAGATTAAACATCCAACCCTAAACCTTGTTTCCCCCCACAGGAAACTGTGGATGTGTGCGTCCTGAGGACACACTCAGCGTTTCTCAGCAGCGTACTCACCCGAGACCGATGGAGAGGGTTGTCGAAGTTGGTTCCCTCGGGGGCGAGGAGCAGCCATCCCCCGTAGGTGGGCTTGGCCTGGGGGGGACAGGGGGGGGGACGGGACAGGGGGATGGGACAGGGGGTTATAGGAGGACCCGGTTCAAGGACAGCCTCCTTTAGAGGCCGTTTCACATGCTATGACCTCCACATGGCGCTGGCCAACTGTAGCACACACTTTTATCCAAAACAAGTTATTTTCTTAATGGCTTGGATTTGGTGTTTAAAAATGGCTAGTATATTTTTGTTTTATATCCTGTAGAGTTGATGAACTGTCTTTTCTTCACGGCACCAGTACACCATAGAATATCGGTTTCTACGTTAAGGACCAGGTAGGGTGGGGGCGTCCAGGGCCAGGCGGACCGCGGACATCGGGGTCCAAACCAACCACCTTTGGGCTGGGAGTCAAACACCCCAACCGCTAGACTACCCTGTCCAAAAGAACACGCCGCGACGTGAGACAACGTGATGCTGCTTCACCAAGGCTAACGCTGTGTTGTGTTCTTATTTCAACATCGAGGGCCACTTTGAGATCAAATGAATCCACCTCAGACTGCGCTAACAGAAGGAGAGGAGCCGTGACGCCTCTGGGAAGCTAAACAGGCCCATTCAATGGACGAGAGACAAGACGTTTGGTGTCCTATTAGTACAAATGAAATGTATCCTTCACATCGCAGAGGCCGAGCTAGAAGAGGGAAGACACACAGGGTGGAGGCAGGCTGCACCAACAGTCAGCAGGGCCTCAGAGCTCCAGCTCCAGCTGACTGGATGGACGGCAGGACACGAGCTCTCCATGGCAGCATTCCACAACAACAGCCAGAGGAAAACACACATGTGACTCACTGCTGATACTGTGTGTGTGTGTGTGTGTGTGTGTGTGTGTGTGTGTGTGTGTGTGTGTGTGTGTGTGTGTGTGTGTGTGTGTGTGTGTGTGTGTGTGTGTGTGTGTGTGTGTGTTTCTAGACAACAGAACTTTCCCGAACTCCTCAAACATGTAAGCTCTTTGGACAAGGAGAGGGTTGAATATTGGTGAAAGAGCAACATGCCAGCCAGGTTTCAAGAACTCACCAAGAGCCCATTTCAAGGCCCTAGCTAATCCACACAACCACCAGGGCTATGGTTGTAACGCTGCAAACCATTGGTCAAGGCAGTACTAGAGGAACCCAGTCTGTTGGAGCGCCACAAATCCTAGCGTCAACACGCTAAACACCTTAACAAACCAAACCGTGTCGCTAATTCCTTTAAGCCTGCGATTGAGCCGTTAGTTAGAGCAGCGGCGGGAGAGGCTAGCTGACCTTGGGGTGCCCCCCACCCCCCCACCCCCCACCCCCACCCCCCATCAGCACACACATCACAGATGCATGGCTAATCTAACACAAACTCAGTTTCACTAACAACACATAGCAACACTTTCAATGAAAAACAGCCACCAAAACGCCATCTGATCTATCAGTTAAAAACGTACATTGTGATGACAATAAGAACCCAATATTATGATATGACACTTACACAACGCTATTTTGCAATATGACAGTACGATTAGATCACGATATGACAGTATGGCTGCACGATACTATGATCGGGAGTATTTTCCCCAATATTGGGAGTTTGATTATTAACAGATAAGATTCAGTTTATATTATGTGACGCCTACAGTATACAAAAAACAATAATAAACCAATTGCTGGTTTTGCAATTTTATTTGAATGTAATGTGTTGTGTTTTCTTCACATTTAGATGGTCTATGTTGTGTATTGTATATTACAGTATACATATCATGATATGACAGCATACAACTCTATATTGTGATGACAGAATATAACCTTATATCACTATGTATGACCATCATGATGACAGTATACAACCTTATGGTGATATGGCAAGTGTACATACCCATGTCAGGAAATAAGTAACCATCCCATATCACAATATGACAGACAGACAGACAGACAGACAGACAGACAGACAGACAGACAGACAGACAGACAGACAGACATCACTATGAGATATCAGGACTTATGGAACTCACATTTAATCGCTAATGGTGTAGGCTACATTGTGTCCATCGTCTATTCTTGAAATGTTCAGAAAGTAAATGTAATCTTTCACATAAATCAAGGTGCCACAATATATTAATACATTTCTTGTAGATTTAGAAGTTAATTTGTTCCCATTATGAAAAAAAGAGACAGACTTAGCATAATATAGGCTTCGAACTGTAAATATATATTGTATTTATATAGTTATTTTACACTAGCGTTGTCCGTGGAAGTGGAAACTGTATGAGGGGGCGAGAGAGAAGGAGGTTTGAGAGATTAAGAGAGGAAAAACATCTCTCTCTCTCTCTCTCTCTCTCTCTCTCTCTCTCTCTCTCTCTCTCTCTCTCTCTCTCTCTCTCTCTCTCTCTCTCTCTCTCTCTCTCTCTCTCTCTCTCTCTCTCTCTCTCTCTCTCTCTCTCTCTCTCTCTCTCTCTCTCTCTCTCTCTCTCTCTCTCTCTCTCTCTCTCTCTCTCTCTCTCTCTCTCTCTCTCTCTCGGGAGAGAGAAGCCCTCCTGAAGCGCTGGAACTAGGTCAACTTCCATCCTCCGCTGGCTAAAGGCTGTCATTTAGTGCTGCGTCCCGTTACTGTTGGACCGCAGGAAGAATGTCTGTGGAGGGGGGGGGGGGGGTGGTCCCAGCACCAATGGTGAAAGGACAGAACTGGGTTTATGGAGACTACAGAGTTTCCGCAGTAGGTAGGCTTAGCCACAGTAGTGGAAATGGTTTTAGTAATCCTACTCGTTCTAGTCAACCTTTCCTGTAACTAGACATGAAGTTAGTAATCATGAACCACGAGGGTGTTCTTTCTTACACATTTGTATCATAAATCCAAGTAGCCTATAAACAGATCTGTTGGCAGTTAGTCATTGTGCAATAATAATAATTAGTCATGCATTGAGTCGGGTCCTTAAAGTCAACAACAGAAAGGCTGGATCCAAACAATACCCGCACACAATGTGAACGTGCGGGTCTAAACGGTCATTATTAGAAGTAGTAGTATTATTATCATCCGTGAACTTAACGTCAAGCCATTTTCGGCCAATGACAGTGATTTGACGCAAAGCCCAGGGCAGCGGAGTGTCAACACCGTCAGGTCTCGGTTGAATCAACGACGCGCCCTGCGGGTCAACATCTCAACTCCAGGAGTGAATAATGAGTATGTGTCACTGGGCACAGAACAGCCATTCCAACATGTGCCTTCGTTAATGATTTACCTGGTTCAGATCCTCGTCGTTCAACAAATGCGATTCCCGGGGTTTAAAGCAGTTCTGGCATTTGCTTTTGTTGAAAATGTTTGCTTGAAACTTCCGACATGTGGCGTCTTTCGATGACATGATTGGTTCTGAGAGGACGGCGCTAGGCTAAAGCGCAGCAACACAAAGTCAACTCGTTCCTTAAAGCGCGCAACGCTGGGACTCGAGCATTACGGAACTTTGTGCATCACAATAATGTGTTGAAGTGTGGCAACATCCAGGCCTACGCTGAGAGGGACCTACAAAATGTACAGGGACCCCTGGGTGATCCTTCCGACCATAGTCGCTTTCCGCCTGCGGTACCCAGCCTACTCAGCTGGGGGAGAGCCCGACTTTGGGAACCAAATACAACGTGTGCAAAGTTGACGCCGTCTTCCGAGGTGGACGCGGGCGCCCCTTCACTGCCGTGGCGTCGGTGGATTTCTCCGGTGAGACGTGGACATTACGACGTTTCACAGGTGACACGTCGGCCTCTCGCGTTCCCGCAACGGTGCCGTCAGCTCCATCGGTTCGCAACGCGACGCTAGGATCAGGCTCCACGTTACCGCCCCGTCCCTCGACCAAGTCGTCGGCTACGCTACGCACTGGTTGGGAAGTCCTCGCTTTCCTTTTGACAAGAGTTCACGACTCGAAGCGCCGCGGTCCGACGTCCGAATCCCCGCTGCGTGCGTGATCATGTCGCGAGCTCCATGGCCCCTCGGTTCCGTCACGTTTTGCAGATTCGAGCAACTCGCAGTTGTATCGCTGTTCTATGAGGGGGGGCGGCGGGTGGGGGGATATTTTCGTAAAGATCCCAGGCTCGGACAGTCAAGTCAGTGGAATGACGAGGCGGGGCTAAAGAAGGAAAGCTGATGATCAGCAGTGAATCCGACCAACCAGAGAGGAGTGTCCTCCTCGGGGGGGGGGGGGGGGGGGGGGGGGGGGGGTGTGTTGTTACGTGTCCAATGGACGGTCTGCGACCCCCTGGTGCGTCTTGGGGTAGGTGGGTGGTGGGTAGACCTTAATGTCAACGCCATGACAACAAAAACGTCCGGCACGGTGTTTTGGATTTTCTCCGGCAAGATAATTATTTTAGTATGGTAACATGGCTGTTACACTTATTTAAAAAAAGAATTTCGTTTTGATTGGGAATGAGTAACACAATGATCGAACAGTCCCGCTAGTCTGTTATCTACTGCAAACAGGCGTCGTTCAAACGAGAAAATCATTCCCCATTCCCTATCACCATGTAAATCTATGAAACAGGCTCAACCTACTCACTGCCTTATATCCAGGCATATTAGACCAGGCCTAGTACTACAACAAGCCTGTACTACAACATGGTAGTAGTACTACAACATGCCTATACTACAGCATACCTGTACTACAACAAGCCTGTACTACAACATGGTAGTAGTACTACAACATACCTATACTACAACATACCTGTACTACAACATGCCTATACTACAACATGCCTGTACTACAACATGTAGTAGTACTACAACAAGCCTGTACTACAACATGCCTGTACTACAACATACCTATACTACAACATGCCTGTACTACAACATGGTAGTAGTACTACAACATGCCTGTACTACAACATGCCTATACTACAACATGCCTATACTACAACATGCCTGTACTACAACATACCTATACTACAACATGCCTGTACTACAATATGGTAGTAGTACTACAACATGGTAGTAGTACTACAACATGCCTGTACTACAACATGGTAGTAGTACTACAACATGCCTGTACTACAACATGCCTGTACTACAACATGGTAGTAGTACTACAACATGGTAGTAGTACTACAACATGCCTATACTACAACATGCCTGTACTACAACATGGTAGTAGTACTACAACATGGTAGTAGTACTACAACATGGTAGTAGTACTACAACATGGTAGTAGTACTACAACATACCTATACTACAACATGCCTGTACTACAACATGGTAGTAGTACTACAACATGGTAGTAGTACTACAGCATGGTAGTAGTAGTACTACAACATGGTAGTAGTACTACAACATGGTAGTAGTACTACAGCATGGTAGTAGTAGTACTACAGCATGGTAGTAGTAGTACTACAGCATGGTAGTAGTAGTACTACAACATGGTAGTAGTACTACAACATGCCTGTACTACAACATGGTAGTAGTATTACAACATGGTAGTAGTAGTACAACATGGTAGTAGTAGTACAACATGCCTGTACTACAACATGGTAGTAGTACTACAACATGCCTGTACTACAATAGGCATACTGTAGTACTACTACCGTGCGTGGGAGAGGCCTACGTGGTTTCAGATTCCATTATGGGTGAAATAATCCTCCTCTCTTATCGATGTGTGGTTCAATGTTGACAAGGGTACTTGATGTGGAATGTAAGCTTCATATGATACCCATGGCGTTTTTGAACATTTCTAAAACCATTGTGTCTGGAACC
This sequence comes from Lota lota, assembly GCA_026745465.1. Lineage (NCBI taxonomy): Eukaryota > Metazoa > Chordata > Actinopteri > Gadiformes > Lotidae > Lota > Lota lota. The sequence continues at coordinate 3,258,840 of JACYXH010000047.1, forward strand.
TGGAAATGACTAAGAATAACAGTGCTTGGTCATGAATATCATACTTTATTATACATTATGTTGGCTGGTGTTAAAGATACATATTAAAGTATACATATTAAAGTATAAGTATACATATTAAAAGTATGTAGAATGGGTTCTAAATGGTAATACTACATGCTATTGAACCCCGAGACTCTAACAATAACAGTCAAAGATAGTTAGAGAGATTTCTGCAACAGCCCTGGTTTGATTCAAATACATCAGTGAATTGTATTGAGGCCTGATCTTTGACCTCTGAGCCCTGCAAGCCTGAACAGAGTCCGACGGCTTCTGTTGACGAGGAGCCAGGGCGACATCTGCTGGTCAAAATAAACACAGCACAAACGATTCATCTCAAACGATCGCGTATGTAGCGTGGGATTTAGCGTCACTGCGCAATGCAACTATGCAAGTGTTGCAAAGAGGAGACCGCAAATCATTTGTAAGCCAGACCGTCTGTCTCATCTGGTCGAAACTTCATCAAACTGTGTGTCTGCCGAAACTATTCTACTTTTAGTTTACATTTCCCTTTAAATCGGTTTTTTTTTACTGTCCTATAAGGATTGTCCTTTCAACGTATTTTAAAATGTGAGTCCTGCCTATAGTCCTCCGTAAATAACTATGAATAGCATTTGTGTTTAAGGGTGCTAAATAAACCGGCTTGCCTTGAAATAATAAACAGGTTATTTAAAAAAAATATTGTGTGTGCATCAGGTGGACAACAAAGACAACCAAATATCTTTGATTATTTCGATCACACATTAGTCTGTAAATGGCAGTTATTGTGCTTATATTGTATACTGTGAACATTTCTAGTGTTGAAATCAATAGGACCGCCTACAAGGATGGTTTAGAAAATAAAAGTACAATGATTGAAATGGAAAGAAAGTGCATGTTAGTAGTGTTTTGTTGAGGAATGGGCTAATACGGTAAGGTTTTTTTCAATCTAGTTATCTTGGGGAAACATGTTTCTAAAGAATATTTACCTTGTTTAATATTCCACAAAGTCAAGTGATTTCTACAAAAATGCAAGAAAACTATTCCGAAAAGGTGGAGGGGATTTATGACACAGAAGTACACAGATGCAGGCCTAGGCTATACATTTAAAATGCAAGCGGATGTGGTACATATGTACTAACA